>JAPDNY010000007.1:25715597-26295597 GCA_029375565.1 Gekko gecko | reverse complement strand
TCACATAATATTTCTGGAAAAGTGAATTGGTGTGATATGATATCATTCCAGGAGCATGGCTTTGGGAATAGGGCCGGCTTACGTTCTTTGGCCTGATGAGAAAGTGCTCATTTGAAACCATTGTCCAAACAGCCCTCAGGAAAGTCATTGTCCCAAACTGGAAAGAATGCACAGTTCTTCTATGATTAATTGCAACAAGGGAGGGGTGGGGAAGGAAAGAACTGAAATTAGCTTGGAATTGCAAAAGTCAGTCTGCGGGAACAGGAAATTAAGACCCATTTATATTCAAGTCTCCCCTTTCACTGCAGCTAGCAAGTCCTTTCAGTACCTTAAAAGCCAGGGGTACAACAGGTACAGTAACATGACTGTTGCAGGAGAATTTGTTAATCTGATCTGGTACTGTAGAAGATTTACAGAAATTTGCTAGCATGCAGCCTGTCTGTCCACCTGTCTGTCTGCTGATCTAAAAGACAAAATGCTTTTCTTTACAAAAATGTAGACTTGTGGGGGTTTATAATTATACAAAAACTGTGAAAACAACATGTTGTCAAAGGCTTTCACGGCTGGAGTTCAATAGTTGCTGTAGATTTTCCGGGTTGCATGGCCATGGTCTTGGCATTGTAGGACCTGACGTTTCGCCAGTAGCTGTGACTGGCATCCTCAGAGTGAAAACAACCTTGTTTGTGTAAAGTGTGGTCAAGTTGCAGCTGACTTATGGTGACCCCAGCTCCTTCAAGGCAAGGGAGGAGCAGAGGTGGTCTTCTGGAGAGTCTTCCTTGGCAGTCTCCCTTCTAAATCCAGCCCTATTTAGCTTCTGAAATCTAAGAACACTGGGCTATAACATGCCGCCTTCCCCAAAACAGCCTTACATAAGAACAAATAAATGTCATCCAGTCACTTAATAATACCTTAGTTTTCAAATGGTACTAATCTCCACTCAACAATCCCAACTCCAGCAATACACAGGTAATGTATCTTCTCTAGCTTTGCCTTCTATCCTTTTTGCTTGCCTTTCACTGTATTGCTGAGTTGATTTGTCGGATTTCAGTCTCCTCTTCTGTTTCTCCAGTTTCTAGAAATTGCCTTTGCCTCTATTCTGACATTGGAATCAGCAGTGTCCAGAGTGCAAGGGATTTATTTACTTACTTCATTTATACCCTGCCTTTCTCACCAGTTAGGACCCAAAGTGGCTTACAACTTTCTCCTGTCCTCTGTTTCATCCTTACAACGGCTCTGGGAGGTAGGTTAGGCTGAGAGAGTGACTGCCCAAGGTCACTCATTAAGCTTCCATGGCAGAGTGGGGATTTGAACCCGGGTCTCCCAGAATATAGTCTAAAACTCAGACCACTACACCAGGCTGGTTCTGAAGGGATGGCAGTTTTTGCTACATCTCAATAGGGCACCCAGTCGCTCCTCTATTGTCTCCATACAATGGCTCTTCTGTAGAAGAAAGTAAGGAGATATCAGGCAGGGCTGGCTCAACCATAGAGGCAGAATAGACAGCTGATTGGATGGCAGGATTCAAGGGGCAGCCATGATGCCTGGAGAAAATCATGCCCACAGCTTTGCACTATTCCTGACATGGCTAGTTCTCCATGCAACCTGGGTATATTGTCCCTTGTTGATAGATCCGCTGTTGTGTCAGACAGGGCGCGCATAGATAAACTATTAGCAGATGAAAAACCAGCTATTACTAAAGCAAGAGCCAAATTGTGTGCTCAGGCTATTAGAGTACGTAATAAATTTTAGTTCTGTTTCTGAGTCCTGAGTTCCGATTTAGATTTTATTAGGAATTTGACTAAATAGTGCCTGTTTTAACTTTTAGATTTATAATTAAATGGTTTTATGATGGTTACCTTATTAACTTTTATATGTTATCTTATTAACTTTTCTAGGTACCTTAATTGTTTTAATTAATTTTCTATGTATTTTAATTAGCTACTTTGTTATAATTCTGTGTTTTAACATCTAAACCTTCATACTTAAAAATGATTTGCTGTGTGAACTTGTATCTGGTCGTGGACCACAATAAATCATATTCAACCTGGGTATATGTTGACAAATTCTCTGTGCTCACAAGCGGCCTGGGGTTCATTCTCAGTTCCTGTAAGGGATGCCCTCGATGTATGTGTGCCCAATGTACTGTAGCACCAAGGATAGCAAAGAACAAGAGTCCCTTAGTCTTGGGTGCCATAGGGGATGTAATTGACACAGAGATAAAATGGGAACTGACATATATAAAGGGTGTAGGTTGACTGCCATCAGCAAGTAATAAATAGTAAATGGTGTGTTTTGAAAGAAGACTCCTCCTATGCATATCACCTGCCTCACCCCTCTTTCTTACATAATGTATACAAATATCATCTTCCTGTAAACCACTTTCCCTGGCTTGGGAAAATCTCTTTTTATATGACACATTTAAACTAACAACTGAAGCCATCTGGAACAGGACAACATTTTTAAATGACAGCGGTAATGTTTGTTAAAGTAACCACTTCTTTAGCGGTTTTCGCAAGAGGATATTGTTTGAAACTCTTCTCATTTTTCTATTGCCTTTTGCATTTCCTCTTCCTATTGAGTTTGCTGTTACCAATAATTTTTCAACAAAAAAAAAATTGGCGTTTGTTATAGAATCTCAGCTAGTAGACAACCTCTTCCTCCCAAGTAATTCCACTGAAAATAATAGTCTTGTACAACAGCTATATTTGGAACACTGCAGTTTGTTTCAGTAATAATTTGGTATTTGCTGAGCACCATGTCTGTGTTTGAGCATCTGCCTTGGAAGTGACCTTTTTAAAATTTCTTTTTAAAATGTATTTTTTGTTTAGCAGTATGTGCTAGTTAAAAGGCAGAGGCCCTGGACAGCCTACATAAGGATTTCTTCAAATGTGGGAACAAAGAGATACTTTTTAAAAAAGAAAAGAAAAAGAAATCATCATATTGGTTTCTGAAATGGAGCCTGTGGATTCTGCCTTTTATAATCTACAATATTTCATATTTGCATGTGTTTATATTTAGAGAAGATAAATTTTGCACGTGCACGGAGCAGAATAGCCCAAAAGATATATATTGTAAATGGAAGCCAAGGGGCTTTTAAAATTTATTACGTTAAAAAACAGCAACCCTTGCAGACTGTTTACAACGTCTGTTTTATTCAGTACTGGCAGTTTGGATAGTAGCCTGTGAATTATGCATCCATATTGCTGCTTTGTACTGTACAGATCAATCATTCCAAACACTCCATATTTAGAGGCCAGTAGAGTAATCCAGTGTTATTTCCTGAATTGGTAGTGCACAGAGAAAGTTCATGGACGGAGTGATTTTTATCTATTATTTTATTTAGTGAAACATTTAAATAACTGTTCAGCACCTTTCCCAGTGCTATAATATCTTTTTTGAGGTGCGGTGACCAGAACTGTATACAGTATTCCAAATGTGGCTGCACCATAGATTTACACAGGGGCGTTATGATACTGGCTGATTTGTTTTCAATCCCCTTCCTGATAATCCCCAGCATAGCATTTGCCTTTTTTATTGCAGTTGCACACTGAGTCAACATTTTCAGGGAGTTATCTACCACGACTACAAGAGCTCTCTACTGGTTAGTTACCGGCAGTTTGGATTCCATCAGCATATATTTATAGTTAGGATTTTTTGCTCCAATGTGCATTACTTTGTACTTGCCCATGTTGAACCTCATTTACCATGTTGACACCCACTTGCCCAGTCTCCCTCTGGAGCACCTCACAGTCCTCCCTGGTTCTCACTGCCCTGAACAACTCAGTGTCATCTGCAAACTTAGCCATTTCACTGCTTACTCTCAACTCCAAATCATTAATGAACAAGTTAAAAAGCACAGGATCTAGTACCGAGCCTTGCGGTACTCCTCTGCTTACCACCTTCCACTGTGAAAACTGTTAATTTATACTCACTTTCTGTTTCCTATTCAGTTTTTAATCCACAAGAGCATTTGTCTTCTTATCTCATGACTGCTGAGTTTACTTAAGAGCCTTTGATGAGGAACTTTATCAAAAGCTTTCTGGAAGTCAAGTAAATGACATCTAGTGGGTCCCCCATGTCCACATATTTGTTCACTCCCTCAAAGAACTCTAAAAGGTTAGAGAGAAAAGATCTTCCCTTACAGAATCCATGCTGATTCTTCCTCAATAGCTTTTGTTCATCATTGTGCCTATTAATTCTATATATAGGGATGCACATGAACTGGGAAAATGTGGTTTAGTTTGATTCATGGTTCATGGTGCACCCAAGAACTGAACCATGGACTGTAATGGACAAAACCCCACTTGTACAAGCCATACTGGTTCTGGAAGTTCATGATGCAGTAGAATTTTGCAGCTGACTCTCTTCTACCTGCCCTCCAAGTCTGGTGAGGATTGGGTTTACGGGGTCTGAGTTACCACACCCAAATGTGTCCCCAGGAAAGTGCTTTCTGGGGAAATGATGTGTATTGAAGGTCTCCATGGCATGCTAGAGTCATCAGACTTACAGCACATCTCCACCTGACTCCCCTCAGATGGTTGGATTTATGTGGTCTGAGTTACACCCTCCAAAGAAAGTGCTCCTGTACTCTATTGTTTCCAATGGAGGGGAGCAAACAGCAAAAAAAAAATCATTATCAAGGGCAGAAGCCCAGCATAACAGAAACAGACCATTTTCCACACACGTGCAAATGCCCACATTGGCATTCTTAAATAATTGAAGTTTGTAAAACTTTCTGCACAAGTTTTTACCTCCCCAGAAGTAGATCCAAATTTAGCACCTTGTTACCCCGCATTTTCCAAATTCAGTTTTTCCACAATTTGCCCCCCTGTGGATCTGAACTTACAGTTTTCCAGTGAGGAATTCCCCATGTCAAATTGTTTCCCAACACCCTTTTGTATTGTTAGTGATTCATGTTCACCCCCTTCCACCCCCTGCTGTTCCTCAGGTTGTCCCCTGAGCAATCCACTATTTTTTAAAAACTGTAATGTTGATTGTGTTATGACACAATTTTTTTTTCGTTATAATATAGCAATGCTATAACATTGGGACAAAACAGGCAGTGAGGTTTCCTGTAGCCTTCTCCATGCAGTTACCCATCCATGAAGTTCCTTTCCTTTCTTTTTTCTTCACCTAGCTACTGGTATGTTTTCTTTCTTTTTTTAAAGCAATGTTATGATATAACACTACTGCATATGCGCAAAAAAGAAGGTTCCATCACTGATAAAGTACATGACAACAAATTTATTGTGCTTAATAATTATTGAGCAACACTGTTATGAGTTGGTGTATTTACATAAATACTAAACTTAAAGCATTATGGTCACTGTTCCCAACTGGTGCTATCATGTTTATATCTCTCACCACATCTTGAGCATGACTTTGGACAAAGTCCAGCATTTCCTCCCCCATGGTAAGTTCTGTGACCATCTGCTCCATGGCACAGTCATTGAGAGTATCTAGAAACTAAATCTCTTTCACATGACTTCAACACATATTGACCCAGTCAATGTGTAGGTAGTTAAAATCACCTACTATGACACAGTTATTTCATCTAGCAGCTTTCCTTAATTCTTTGCTGTTTTTAAATCATCTTCTAACCTTGATCTGGAACAAACTCCCAGAGTTAAGCTTCCTTTGGGGCCCATTATTTCCACCCATAGTGTTTCTGTAAGTGAATCTATTTCTCTTTGATTCTCAGTTTTACTGGACTGTATACCCTCTCTGACATACAGAGCCACCCCATCTCTGGCCCTCCCCTCCCTGTCCTTCTGATATAATTTATATCCAGAAATCACTTTATCTCACTGATTAGCCTCATCCCACCAAGTTTCTGAAATGCCCACGATGTCTATGTTCTCCTCTGACACTAAGCATGCCAGCTCCCCCATGTTACCTCGGACACTTCCAGCATTTGCATATAAACATCTATAATTCCCCAGACATGTGAGGCCTGCAACCTTCCTCCTGTGACCTTAGATCTTTCCAGAAAGGCAGTATTGTTTGTCACCCTCTCAGTGGCCAGTCCTAATCAACTCCCTCTAGAACAGTAATAGTTATCCTTTCATCTCTTAGAGATGACGATGAGCCATCCCGAACCAAAGACATATAATCTCCTGTCAGCTTTCCCTTGGGATTTAGTTTAAAACCTGCTCTCCCACCTTTTTGAAGATAAGTGCCAGCAGCCTGGTTCCTTCTTGGGATAAGTGGAGGCTGTCTCTTTTGCACAGGTCCTGCTTGTTCTGAAAAGCATCCTATTGTCTAACAAAATTTAACCTTTCTTCCCTATACCATGGTCTCATCCACACACTGAGACTCCTAATTTGTGCCCGCCTAGCTGGCCCTCCTCATGAATGGGCAGCACCTCTGAGAAGGCTACCTTGGAGGTCATGGCCTTGAGTCTCCTGCCTAGCAGCCTAATTTTTTTTCCTCCAGGACCATACAGCTACATTTCCCCACATCTTTGGTGCCAACATCTACCACGACTATTGGCTCCTCCCAGCACTGTCTCCCAGCCTATCTAGACCACACATAATGTCTGCTACCTTCACACTAGGCAGGCAAGTCATTATGCAGTCAGTACCTGGGTTCACAATCCGCCTATCTACATGCCTAAGGATCGAATCACAAGAGCCCCCCTCCCTCCCTGCCCTGGGATGGTTCCTTGTTCACTAACTGTAGAAGGGGTCCCTTCTGAGGGAGCATTCCCCCTTTCAATATGTTGTCGAAGGTTTTCACGGCCAGAGTTCATTAGCTGCTGTAGATTTGGCATTGTAGGACCTGACGTTTCGCCAGTAGCTGTGACTGGCATTCTCAGAGGTATAACACAGAAAGATGGAGTACTCTCTGTGTCATTTTTCTTCTCACCTTGACACAGAGTGTACTCCATCTCTTTGTGTAATACCTCTGAGCAGGGCTTTTTTTGTAGAAAAAGCCCAGCAGGAACTCATTAACATAATGGGCCACACCCAACAGCAGAAATTCATTAGCATATTAGGCTACACACCTGAGAGCACCGCTCATTAGCATATTAGGCCACACCCCCTTGTTACCAGAAGTGTGGTCATCCAGCCACACCCACCTTTTGCTTCTTATTCTGTTTACCTTGTTTGTTGTCAAAACTCAAGGCTTTTTTTGGAGCAGGAACTCCTTTGCATGTTAGGCCACACAGCCCTAATGTAGCCAATCCTAATGAGTTTCTGCTGTTGGGTGTGGCCTATTATGCTAGGCGTGGCCAACTCAGGAGCCAACTGGAACTCCATTCCTGTGTGTTCCTGCCCCCAAATAGCCCTGCCTCTGAGGATGCCAGTCACAGCTACTGGTGAAACGTCAGGTCCTACAATGCCAAGACCACAGCCATACAACCCAGAAAATCTACAGCAGCTAATTCCCCCTTTCTTCAGCACAGTGCCCTGTTTCCCCTTGACCCTCATGTTCCATGACAGTGGTGGGGTTGCCATTTTTGGAGTGGGACCTATCTAACAAGTCCCTGAGAGTATTATCTGTGTGCCTGACTGAGTGTCTCTGCTTCTCCAGGTCAGCCACCTTGGCTTCAAGCATGTGAACGCATTCCCTGAGAACCAGGAGCTCCTTGCACCGAACACCCCCCCCGTGATTTCTGTCCAGCTGGCAGGCAGTCATATAAGTGATTGACCTTAAGCCTTGTAGTCATAGAAGTGATTAACCTTAGCGAGCCATTGAAAAATTAGAATGGACACACAACAAATTGTACCAGAAACAGGGGAGAAAAATGGGAGCATATGTTATCAAATAAAATAATAAACAATAATATTTCTATTGGCCGTGTAGCTTTCTAGCCTACTTCTTGGAAGCAAACATGGAAAGTGTTGGTTTTTTTGTAGGAGGAATGAAAGGACATTGTTTGGTTCCTCCAGAAAGATCTGCTCAGATTCATTGGAAAAAAGTCTACACGGTAATTATTTTGTATAGAAACAGAAAAAAACACTTTTAAGTTAATGCTCTTTGGAAATTTGAGCTGAAAACGTTTTTCTTAATAGAATTGGCTGCAGTAAACCATGGCTCATCAATTCAGTAGGCACGTGCAAGGGAAATGAGATTAAATGATTCCAGAAAGCAAGAATGCAATATAAAAAGTATTTATCTGATTCTGTCCTCATTTATTTCAATGGAACTTGTATGGGAACCATGTTTTGTAGACTATGCATATACTAAACTTTAATCATATGCTATGAGATCACATCCCATGAACGTATGAAGTTGCCTTCAACTGCATTGTAAAATTGGTCTGGTGTTTTCTACTCTGAATGGCAGCCACATTCCAAGGTCAGAACTGTGCTATCTCAGATGTTTAATAAGATGCCAGGGCTTAAACCTGTATGCGTAACACACATGAAGCTGCTTTATACTGACTCAGAACCTTGGGCCATCAAGGTCAGTATTGTCTACTCAGACTGGTAGTGGCTCTCCAGAGTCTCAAGAAGAGATCTTCCATACCACCTAGTTTGTTGTTGTTCAGTCACACAGTCGAGTCCGACTCTTCGCGACCCCATGGACCACATCACACCAGGCCTTCCTGTCTTCTGTTGTGCTCCAGAATTTGCTTAACTTCATGTTCATTGCATCAATAACACTGTCTAACCATCTCATCCTTTGCTGTCCCCTTCTTCTTTGACCTTCAATCTTTCCCAGCATCAGAGTCCTTTCCAGTGAGTGCTCCCTTCTCATTTGGTGGCCAAAGTAGTTGAGCTTCAGCTTCAGTATCTGGCCTTCTAGGGAACAGTCAGGGTTGATTTCTTTTAGGATTGACTGATTTGATCTCCTTGCAGTCCAGGGGACTCTCAAGAGTCTTCTCCAGCACCATAATTCAAAAGAATCTATTCCTTGGCGTTCGACCTTCCTTATAGTCCAACTCTCACAGCCATTTTAGCCTTTTGTTACTGTCCATGGGGTTTTCTTGGCGAAGATACTGGAGTGGGTTGCCATTTCCTCCTCCAGTGGATCACACTTTGTCTGAGTTCTCTGCTGCGGCCTGTCCATCCTGGGTGGCTCTCCTTCGGGTAGAATCTTTAAGGCAGCCTAAGGAGAAAGCAATGCAGAAGGTATAACACAAGCATACCAGTAGCAAGTTGCCCACTCTGAAGCTCTCAACCCCAAGGCAGCAGGCAGGATCTAGTCAGCTGTTTCCTAAAGCTCTCATTGGGTCCCTTTAGGCGGGGTGTCTTTCCCTGCTGGCCATCTTATTTATTTACATACTTCATTTATTTATCTACTTCATTCTCCCCAATGAGTACCCGAAGTAGCTTACATCTTTCTCTTCTCCCCCATTATGTCCTCGCATCAACCCTGGTAGGTAGTTATACCTGGCTCAAACACACCCAGTAATCTTCCATAGCAGAGTGGGGATTCAGACATCCTCTCCCAGATCCTTGTCCTACACTTGAACCATTCACCACACCATCTTTTAATCTTGAGCAAATTGGACCTGCAGCTTTCCCTGAAAGCAAGGTCACTCATCTGACACACTGAGCAAGGCTCTGAATCTTCTGTCCCCAAGTTCTGAGTTCAAGTTGTTGTGGGATCTGATAGTCAGTTGCCCATGAGCAGATAACAGGTTCACAGAGCTGTATCTATTTGGGAAATACTAAGCTGCCTTCCGTCCCTCCTTGCAGGCCGTAACATGTGCCTCCTTGCAGGCCTAATCTGAAACAGGGCCTCCATGATGCCTGAGTTAAAAAAAATAAATAAATCTTGAGAGCTCTCAGCATGGGATTCCCATAATCATGTGTAGTTTAGCCTTAAGTGCTTAGCATTTTTAAAGAAATTGGTGTGCTTTCTTTCAGATTAGGATCTGGCAGCCCTAGAGTGGAAGGAAAAACCCACTTTTTCAGCAATAAAAGAAGTGGTTCTTTTATATGGTGGAACTTTGAAAAAGAATAAATATCTCTGTGTGTGTGTGTGTGTGTGTTCAGTGCTGTCAAGTTGCTTCCGATTAATGGCTATCCTGTGGATTAATGACCTCCAAAATGTGCTGTCATTAACAGCCTTGCTCAGGTCTTGCACATTGAGGGCCATGGTGTCCTTGATTGAGTCCATCCATCTCACAGCAATCCACCTCTTTTCCTGCCGCCTCCAACTTCTCCTAGCATTAGTGACTTTTCCAGTGGCCCTTGCCTTCTCATAATGTGACCAAAGTACAACAGCCTCATTTTAGTCATTTTATTGAGTTCAGGCTTTGTTTGATCCCGAGCCCACTTTGGTGTAGAGCCAGTTTGGTGTAGCGGTTAGGAGCATGGACTGTAATCTGGGAGAACTGGGTTTGATTCCCCACTCCTCCACATGCAGTTTGCTGGGTGACCTCAGGTCAGTCATAAGTTCCTTCAGAGCTGATCTCTCAAGGGCAGTTCTCGAGAGAGCTCTCTCAGCCCCACCTACCTCACAAGGTGTCTGTTGTGGGGAGGGGAAGGGAAAGGAGTTTGTAAACTGCTCTGGGACTCCTTAGGGTAGTAAAGGGTGGGGTATAAATCCAATCTCTTCTTCTTTGTCTTTTTGGCAGTCCATGGTGTCAGTAAAACTCTCCTCCAGCACCACATTTCAAATGAATCAGCTTTCTTCCTGCCAGTTTTCTTCTTTGTCCAACACATTCATACCCATACATAGTCATGGAGAACACTTAGGGTTGGCAGCTCCATCTTGGGAAATACCTAGAGATTTTGGGGGGTGGAGCCTGTGGAGTGTGGAGTTTGGGGAGGGGCAGGGCTTCATCGGGGTATAATGCCGTAGAGCCTGCCTTCCAAAGTGGACATTTTCTCCAGGTTAACTGATCTCTGTCTCCTGGGAGATCAGTTGTAATCTCAGGAGATCTCCAGCCACCACATGGGGGTTGGCAGCTCCAGGAATACTCTGGCATGAATGATCTCAATCTTGGTCACCAGCGAACACATCCTTACCAATGCTCCCTCTAAGCTGTGGAGTCTTGTGAGCAAAAAATTCTACTTTCTGAGCTACTGGCATTAAAGTTGTGAGTCAATGACTTGGCTACTGCAGAAATTAGTTTGCTCTGGAGCCATCCCTTCCTGAGCTGAGGCAAAAATTCCTGAGCTGGGGGCTAAAAAACTGTGAGCTGGCTCACACTAACTCAGCTTAGAGGGAACACTGAAGGATCTTTTCTCTCTCCTTCATGGCCGCCCTTCCCAGTCTCAATTTCCTTCTGATTTCTTAGGTGTAGCCTCCCTTTTGGTTCATGTATCTACCTTGGCCTTCATCTCCCAGTACATCCCTGCTTTCGTCCATCATCTCTACCCCCTGTGGCCACCTGAAGGTCTCATCTCTCAAACATCACTGTCTGGTCCTCCGCCCTTAAAGTCCCTCTCGATGACTGGTTTTATTTTAACAGTGGTTCATTTGCAACACTCCCTCCCCATATATAACTTGTCTCAGATCCCAAGTCTTCCAGAAGACCTTTGGTTTAAACCTTAACAGTAATTTCCAACTGTAACCCTGTAAGGGAAGATGGCTGAAAGCTGCCCAAGGGACAGTAAATGAACCCTCCATCTCAAGTAAATGTCACTGTGCATTTACTCACATCTATCCATTGCTGTCTTTGACTCTCTCAGCTCTCTCTTCCTCTTTTATCTTCACAATTTTTTAAAAAAAAATAGAGAAAAGAATGTAGATTATAAATCCCTCGGGGAACTTGAGTTGCTTATAAAACTCTCAAAGGCTCTGCATATCTTGACAACACTGTGTGGGTATATTAAACAAATACTCCTAGAACAATAACCAATCTGCATTTCTCTTATGGAATTTATGCCTATTGGACTTCACTGCCATGAGATATAGTTATGGCCGCTAGTTTAGTTCTTCTTTCTTATGCTAGCTCTTGTGGACGTAGCCTCTTGGCCACAACAGCAAAACATTTAACAGCAACGCTTCGTTAATCAGGCTGTCAGAGGAAGAAAATTAGAGGGTGGGTTACAGTTCATTTTCACTTGTGTTTGCTGATACGAGTTGTTTGCACGTTTTGGCATGAAATCACAACTCCCGCTTTATCGTTGCCCAGAGACGAGACGCAGCTGTGCCCTGCCGCACAAGCAGCTTGAACGTTTCCTACACTGCTGACTTCTCCCATCTGTTGCCGCAAATGTGAAGCTTGTCGGCGTGTGGCACTTTCCCACTGAACGGGCTCATGCGAAAGCAAAGGCAAAAGCCAAGGAAGGGGTGAAGAGCTTGCAGTGGAGACAGCCTTAACAGGAACCCAACTATGGGTGTACACATAATTCCAGTAATATGCCAGCTTCATTTGTTTCTGGGCATTGTTCAAAAGGCTGGGGACGATATTTAAAGCTCTAGGCAGCAGAGGACCAGATCTGAAGGACCACCTCCACCTGGCCCTTCCACCTTCCCATGACCTCAGATCTTCTGCTAGGCTAGGGCCCTGCTGTGTGTGCCTATGGTGAGAGAAACAAGGGGGAAATTAATGCATCGGATGGCTTTCTCAGTTATCACTCCAAGACTACATTCCTCGGGGCATTCTTTAGGGCACTTATCTGACCTCTTCGGTCCTCCTGATGCTTGATGTCAAGATAAGGAATTTGGGGGTGAAGTTTGCTGCACTTGTATCTGTTCTGATGATTCTTTTCAATCAAACTTTAATGCTTTGCTGGTTTGAATTTATTTGATGCTTCTATGTTATGTGGTTTATTTAAAAAAATTGTTACATAAGTTGATTTTTTATGTATTGTAGATTGCTTTTACTAGGACCAGCAAGAGATTGCAGGGGTGGGGACTAAGGTTTTTGGCATCTCACTGATGCCACGATGTCAGGTGATGGTCTAGTATTTACCCAGAACTCAACACCGATCCCCCCTATTTCTCCTGGCGTTTCCCCCCACTGCCCAGCTGTTGGTGAATGATTCCATGACCTCAAGCTGTGCAGTTTATTAAGATGTATATTTTTCAAAATCTCTGTATTGCATGTTAAGTATGGCTGCCAGCTCTGGATTGGGAAATAACTGGAAATTTTGAGGGTGGAGCCTGAGGAGGGCAGGGTTTGGGGAGAGGAGGGACTCCCGTGGGGTATAATGTCATAGAGTCCACCTTCTGAAGCAGCTGTTTTCTCCCCGGGGAATAGATCTCTGTTGCCTGGGGATCAGTGGTAATCCCTAGGAGATCTCCAGCCACCACCTATAGATTAGCAGCTCTAATGCTGAATCCTACAACACATGGTTTTTACTCATAACTCCACTGTTGTAGCTCACCCTGAGTAGCAGCTTTAAGAGTTTTCAGTGTTTTGTGGTTTGCCCTTACTCTCGGTTTTGGGGGGTTTTTTGCATTCCGTGCGTAAGTATTTCTCCTAGCTCTTTGTGCAGTCAAGGGCATCTGCTGTAAGAAATGGAAAAGCTCCTGACAGAGGGTCAAAGTAGATGAGGAAGAAATACATTCTGAGACTTGTGTCTCTAGCTCTGCCCCCAGTATCAAGTATCCGGCCAAATATTTGTCTAACCTGCCGTTAAGATTACGAGCACTTCTAGGCAACCTCGTCCCATCGCGCGTTCAGAGTAAGAAAGCTCATTCCAATAGCCCACCTCTTTCCTTTCCTTTTCTTTTCTAGTCTCAGTGCAAGCCCAGAACACCATCTTGTAAGCTTCTGAGAGGATCTGGCATGCTGCTTCCCTGTTAGGAGGATGACATTTTTCATCATCAGGCACTTTCGCTAATAAGACAAAGAGGAAGAGTCTCTTTTGTTTCTTTCACAAGGTTTCCCCTGCCAAGAGAGTAAAGTTATTCATAACAGATGATATTAATCAAACGTTTCATAATGCCCCCATACCTCGGAGGCTGCACATTTACAGTGTTTTTTTTTCTGGAGGTCGTAGGGGGCTCCCGGGAAAAGGGTAAGGTAGAGAAGATCTTTGAGTAAAAGAATTTGTAAAAGCTGCATTGAGGCCACTTTGAGTTTTAGATTTCTGTCCTTTGGTGTACTATACTTTAACTGGCTGAGTCTTAGACCTTCTCCGGGACTTACCCAGGCTACAGCCAGTGGCCATGACCCCAGCCCCCACTTTCAGGCTCCCAGTCATTCCTATGGCCACCCTAAAGATGGACACAGCGTCCCTGGGCCATGAAATGCATAGCTCCTTTACATCACCAAATGGTCTGTTTAAAGAGCTGCCTGCAGCGGCAACAGCTGGGCCAGATATAAGAACATAAGAGAAGCCATGTTGGAACAGGCCAATGGCCCATCCCGTCCAACACTCTGTGTCACACAGTGGCCAAAAATACCAGGGGCCATCAGGAGGTCCACCAGCAGGGCCAGAACTCCAGGAGCCCTCCCACTGTTGCCCCCCAAGCACCAAGAATACAGAGCATCACTGCCCCAGTTGAAGCTGTGGCTCAGTGGCAGAGCATCTGCTTGGCATGCAGAAGGTCCCAGGTTCAATCCCTGATGTCATTCAAATGGGAACATGGATTTCATGAACATGGCTGAATTTTTTTAGGGCTTGTTCCCTTAGTGGCAAACCATGGTTTTTCCATTATGTCTGAAAAAGGGCACTGAGTATTGTCAGTTCCATTTATGTCCTAAGAACCACATCAGTGGCAAATAATCCTTGCTGTGGCATAAGGCCATATATAACTAAGCATGAATCTGCACTCACCATTTTCCCTTATAGTCAGAGCTATTTTGGGGCAGGAGTTCACAGGAACAGAGTTCTGGCTGGCTCCCAAGTTGGCCACACCCAGCAGGAACTCATTAGCATAATAGGCCACACCCAACAGCAGACACTCATTAGGATTGGCTCCATTAGGGGTGTGTGGCCTAACATGCAAAGGAGTTCCTGCTCCAAAAAAAGCCCTGGGTTTTGACAACAAGCAAGGTAAACAGAATAAGAAGCAAAAGGTGGGTGTGGCTGGATGAGTTCCTTCTGGTAACATGGGGGTGTGGCCTAATATGCTAATGAGGATCAGCAGTTGGGTGTGGCCTAATATGCTAATTAGTCCCTGCTGGACTTTTTCTACAAAAATAGCCCTGCTTATAGTAATGGCATTGCAAAATTACTCCTGCTGCAAGTAATCACCATCTTTTCCATCACACGATGTGTCGTGCAGGACTGTCATCTGGTCCCAAAGTGGAAGGTCAATAAGAATGGGAGGAGAGCAACTTTCATTGCAGCCTTCTCTGCAGCACGGAGGAAGGGCACAGCTACTCTGGCTCTGGCTCTCACACCTCTGTTGGTCCCTCTGCTTACTCTCCTTCCCTGCTTGCTGTGTCTGGTGGGCAAGGAACAAGAGGGAGAGTGAAGCTGCAGGATGGAAAGCACATCAGCCATGATTTCTCTTGGCCACTCAGAGGGTGTGTTTTTTTTAAAATGAGAGTCACCTTACAGCCTCCGATGCCTTCATATCTGTATGTGTGATTAGATGTGGTCCTAACCAGGGTTACTGCCACCAAATGCCACCCTTGCAGTGAATTCTCTGCACTTGCACTATAAAAGTTAGGTAAAATAATCTGATTTCATGGCATCCTCTCATCAAGTGTCTTCCCTGCCCTACTCAGACTCATTGGTTGCCTCTGGCAGCGGCATGAAAATGACAAGGGTGAGCCAGGAAAAATGTTAGAGGAAGAACGTGGCATGAGGCTGCGGGGGAATAAACGGGAACCCAAATCTAATGAATTCTCTGCAGCCGTTCGGGATTGCCTGGGTGACCACCGCTGTTGTTTGTGGTTTTCAAGGCAACCCGAAATAGTTTGAGATCTCATTGGATAGCAAATTGATCTTGCAAGAATACTGGAGGAGGGGTTACTCCCTCCCCTTTTAATGTTAATATTTTTCTACAAACCTGGGGCTCCCCTGAGTTTGCAGAAACGTCTGCCCTAATTGTGGGTGGCCCCATTTTGCAGATTTTTTGATCCACATGGTGGGTTCTTCCATAGCTATGAGATATATGATAAGAGAAACAAGCCAGTTTTAATGGAGATGAATAAGAAAAAGCATATGAATCAGGAGGAAGCATGCTTGCACATGAAAGCTGATGCCTGCCTCACAGGGTGTCTGTTGTGGGGAGGGGAAGGGAAAGGAGATTGTAAGCCGCCCTGAGACTCTTTTGGGTAGTAAAGGGCAGGGTATAAATTCAACCTCTTCTCTCTTCTCTTCTTCCGTGAATAAAACTTTGTTGGTCTTAAAGGTGCCACTGGACTCAAACTTTGTTCTGTTGCCCACCAAAAGTACCATATAGGTGCATGAAACATAATAGAGTGTAATTCAGCCTTTTCTGGCTGTTTTTTTTTTAAAAGACTGAATTGTCTCCGGGTCAGTGTGCAGCTGTTTTAAGTAACTTATTTCCAAAAATGCAAAATGCTGCCTTGGAGGATGATCCGGTTTTGCCAACTCTTTTTTTTTTTTTTTTTGCATTTGTTTGTAATAAAACTTAATTCCAGATAGGAAGATAACCTTGTCATCCTCCTGTGGTCTCAGCTTGACACATTGCTTCCCTCATATGCAAAGAACTCCTGTGGACTTCATTGTTAGCCTTGGCTTTTGTTCCACATCAAAAACACTTGGGTCATCATCCAAGCCTTCTCATTTCTGTGGCAGGATGTGCTGGCAATGGGAGTTGCACACACGCAGGGAAGGCACGGTATTGCTGTCAGCATCCACCAGAGAACAACATTCGAGTTGTTCCTTTACATCTAAGTGTCTGGTTTTAATTTTCATCCCCACCCCCCCTTTTACCTCCTAGTTTTAAGGGAAGGGAAGGTCACAGTGGAGGTAATTCTGTGGAAGGCAGTTAAGGGGGGATGCCATGCTGCCCTCCTGGGTAGAACAAAATTGCAGCCCTAGCTGTTTCATGAATGTTAATTTCTATTGCAACATCTTTCTGCTATGTCTTATCCTGAGGAACACGCCCAGGTCTCATGTTTTGCTCCGAAACCTGTCCTCTAGATCAAGGGCTCTCCAGCTGAAACTCCCGAGTTGATGGGGCAAATATTGAAACTTTCCCTGAGTGTAACTGAGGGGAAACAAAGAGGCGTCTATGGCTGTGGTTTGCAGTTTGCAGTGATATTGTTGCAGTACCTTTGCGTATTTAAAGAGCATGATCAGACAACGACATCTGCCTTCTGTGCCCCAGTCGTGGCCACCCCATTTTGCCCTGGTTCGGAAGCAGACTAACCTGGCACCGGGAATGGTCTGGTCTTTGTGGATGCCAGCGCTTCCATTCCTCTGTTCCGGATGTCTGAACTCCCCTATCGCAAACTGAAGCCAGAGGGGAAGTCTGAACTGGCAGATCCGTTTCTGCCAGGTGTGGCTTCTTTAGTAGCTGCCGAGATTCACATAAGTGCATGAGTGCATATGCACATGTGCCCACCTGTTTTTTTTAAAGAAACTGACCAGGTAGCATGCTCCATAGTTGAGGCACTGCAGTAATGTAAACGCCTCACCAGCGGATGAGCACATGGGAAAACCGCTGCAGGTTGTGCTGCCTGGTTGGACCTTCCTGCAACAATTTGAACCAGTGCATTTAGAGACACACCCAGACTGCGCCTAACCTCCAGTGTGACCACAGCCAAAGTTAGTAATATTCACAGCTATCCTGGGTGTACAAATATATAAAATAAAAAGACAGTGAATGGAGCACATGATGGCACTATAAGGCCCCAGAGCTGAAAACCTCAGGGGCATGACTGCTATTGGAAACAAGAGGTCACCTTGTTGTTCTCGCTCACCACTCAGAATTTTTCCATCTCTGCTCTGCAACAAAAAAACAGCAGAAGCAAAGGAACTCATAAATGACTATGCAGTGTTACGTGGTATTTGTAGGTGTTACAGCACGCTGGTGGAAACTCCAAGCAATGACATGATCAGTGCACAAAGAAGTTAGCATCTAGATTAGCTCTTCGTTTTATTGGTTAACAAGTCGTGATGGTGATGGGAAGTGTGATTAAGTCACAGCAGAGTTATGGGGATGGGTTTTTCAAGGCGAGAGACATTCAGAGGTAGTTTGCCATTGCCTACATCCCTGTGGCAACCCTGGTATTCCTTGGCAGTCTCCCATTCAAGCAGTAACCGTGGCCAGCCCTGCTTAGCTTCCGAGATCTAATAAGATCAGGCTAGCCTGGGCTATCTAGGTCATCCTTGATTATTTTAATAGGTCCAAATAGATTCTGTTTAATATACTTTGCTTGACTTGAACTCACAGGAGGAGAAGGAGGAGGAGGGGGAAAGTTGGATTTCCCCACCCTTCACTTGGAGTCTCGGAGCAGCTTTCAATCTCCTTCCCTTCCTCTCCCCACAACAGACACCCTGTGAGGCAGGTGAGGCTGAGAGAGCTCTGAGAGAACTGCTCTTGAGAGAACAGCTCTGAGAGAACGGTGACTGACCCAAGGTCACCCAGCTGGCTGCATGTAGAGGAGGAGCAGGGAATCATATTCAGAGTCCATCATTCTTAACCATTGCACCAAACTTGTGTTCACCCATATGGAAAACAGTGTTGCGTACATCTTTTGTGTGGATGATTCCATGACTGTGACCCAACCCATTCGTATGCATGTGTGTGCTAGCTAGGGTTGGAAAATACCTGGAGATTTTAATAATGCCATAGAGTCCACCTTCCAAAGTGACCATTCTCTCCAGGTGAAGTGATCTCTGTTTCCTGGAGAGCAATTGTAATAGCAGGAGACCTCCAGCCACCACCTGGAGGTTAGCAAGCCTAGGCTGAAAGCTGGGACATCAATCCTGTCTGTCACATTTTTGTCCTGTCCTTCCTTCAAAAGACTCAGGGAAATACTCTATGGTTCTCTTCAACTCCATTTCCCCCCCTCACAGCAACTCAGCAAGGGAGGTTAGGCTGAGGGAATGGGACTAGGCCAGCCCAACTTGGCCAGTCACACTGGTGACTAGTAGGGTTGCCAGAACCCCAGTCAGGGCAAGGGTTCTGGCCGGTGGGGGAAACCCCACCCGTGAGCAGCCCCCTCCTGTGCCATTGGCATGATGACATCACCCAGAAGTGATGTCATCACGCTGGGCACCTTGCACAGCAACACGGTAACCATAGAGTCAAAATTTATTTATTCTTCAAATTTGTACCCCACCCTCCCAGCCAAGGCTGGCTCAGAGTGCTGCCGTGCAATGTCCCCAGTGTGATGACATCACTTCCAGGTGATGTCATCACGCTGACACCATTAGAGGGGGCTGTTCAGGGGTGGGACTTCCCACGCTGGCCAGAACCCCCCGCCTTGACCAGGGGATCTGGCAACCATACTAGTCACTAGTGTGACTGGCCAAGTCATATTCCCTCAACCTAACCTACCTTGTTGAGTTGCTGCGAGCAGTGTTCCCTCTAAGCTGAGTTAGTGTGAGCTAGCTTGCAGTTTCTTAGACTCTGGCTCACACATTTTTGTCTTAGCTCAGAAAGGGATGGCCCCAGAGCTAACTAATTTATGCAGTAGCCAAATCGCTCGCTCACAACTTTAATGCCAGTAGCTCACAAAGTAGAATTTTTGCTCACAAGACTCCACAGCTTGGAGGGAGCATTGGCTGTGGGGGGAATGGAGGAGAAGGGAACCATGTAGTACTCCCTAATCACCGCCCAAAATGTTAATCAGCACAGCACATTAGCTCACCAATGAAATTCAATATGCTTCTTTTTTCCAGAACAAAACCACACAACAAATTATCACGGGGAACAGCTGTTTCTGGTTTGTACAGTTTCAGAATACATGGAGTACTGCACGTTCAAAGGTTCTGTCATATAAAACAGAACTTAAAACACAAAATAGAAATAATGGATAACTAACAGTGGCCGGATCTGAATGCTTGTCTCTGACATGCTAGTTTTCCACAGGAGAGGAACTTTTGATACGGGGCGAGAATCACTGACCGTATGGATCTTCCCTTGCAGTCCAAAGTGGTCCAGAACAGAGAAGGCAGAAAACGGTCAAAAGTTCTGGACACAGTTGTAGTTTAATATGTTGTCGAGGGCTTTCACGGCCGGAGTTCATTAGTTGCTGTAGATTTTCTGGGTTGTGTGGCCGTGGTCTTGGCATTGTAGGGCCTGACGTTTCGCCAGTAGCTGTGACTGGCATCCTCAGAGGTATAACACAGAAAGATGGAGTACTCTCTGTGTCAAGGTGAGCAGAAAAATGGTAGGCAGGTAACTGTAGTTCGTTTATACTTTTTTCGACAAGAAACACATCATCTTGTGATTGTTTGATATGGTCTTCCTTCAAACATTCATAAAATGTATCTTTCATTCATCTTCAGATCAGACAAGAGGGGGACCATAAAGGTCCTATGTGGAAGGGGATGTCCCACCCTTGCAGCTAGAAGAAGAAGAAGAAGAGGAGGAGGAGGAGGAGGAGGAGGAGGAGATTGGGTTTATACCTCACCCTTCACTCGGAGTCTCAGAGCAGCTTACAAACTCCTTTCCCTTCCCCTCCCCACAATGGACACTGCTCCTTCCCCTCTTGTTTGCCCCCCTCCAATCACTGCTGTGTCTCTTGCTTGCTTTTCTTTAGCCCACCGCTGCTGCTTTCTCTCTCTTTTCCTCCCTCCCTGGTTTCCAGGCTTTGGCTCAGACTAGAAAGCAGATCCCACCTCCTGCTGCGTTCCAAGACTGTGGTCGTTCGTTGCTGCTGGCCAGCTGATGGGGGTGGCTGGAAGGGAAAGCACCTGTAACACAGACAACCATATCAGCTGGGTGGCTGCAACAAGACACTGTGTGGGTGGTGGTGGTGGGGAGATAATGCAGAAGAGACGGTGGGAGAGAAAGCAGCGGTGAGGGGAGAGCACTTCCTTCTTGCCACCTCTGTTCTTCTTCCCCAAACCTGCCACCATATCCTGCCCTCCCCTTCTTCTCTACTGCAGCCTCCCCCAGGAATAGTTCAGTCCCAGCACACTGTGGCACTGTTTACAGGTGTTACTAAGCAACACTATAATGGCAGCTGAGGTCTCACAACGCTATGTCACCAGACTTCATTCTTTCTTTGAGGTTTCCCTTTTGTTGTAGTGGTCAAGAGCGGGGGACTCGGCTTCCGGCCGGAGTTAAAATGGCGAATTGACACACTTTGCGATTTGAGCAGAGTGGACAGCAGTATCTGGCGACAGTTTGGGCTTTACCTGGCTCAACGCAGCACTCCCCAGGCGGGGGAGTGGCAAGCACGCAGCCAAGCCTGAGAGGGGGTTGAGATCGGTGTGGATAAGCCTCGGAGGAGGCTTGTTTACACCTTGATCTCCCTCCGCGAAGAGGGCAGTTGCAAATCAGCACTACAGATACCAGCTGGGCTGAGAATTCAGCATAAATCCGTCATCTACCGGCCTCTTTAACATCAAGCTTAACATCGGTTACAGAAGAAGCACTGCGAAACCCCGAGATTACAAGCAAGGTAACAAATGAACAACTGCTTACCGGTTTAAAGAAGAAGGCAAAATCTAAACGTTCGGATAAGTGTAAAAAGCTTCAATGAACTAATCCGCTTGATTTAAAACTAAAAAGAAAGCTTTCCTTTAGAGAAAACGGCTGAAAAGTAACTTTGTTTTGCATTCCTGTGGTCAGCTAAGACTAAACTTTGCGTAGCAGAAACGAAACTGACTGTGATTCTATGATACAGGAAGTAGGCTAGAGTGGATGTTTTCGATGTTGCTGTGCCGGAAGTAGACGGACGTTTTAGAGTGTGGCACCGGAAGTTGGATTACAGTGACGGACAGATAAACAGGAAGTTCTGAAGGAGCCTACTCTAGCCAGAAAATCATAGAGAAATTGCGCCCGCCATTTTGAGGAGGACTAAATTTTAAAAAGTTATTTTTAAGCTGAAAAAGCACTGGAAGAAGTTATAAAGGTGGCGATTTGGCTTGAGGATTGCTAATATAAAGATCGATTAGCCCTGAACTTGCTTTCAAGACGGATTTGAGGTCAAGACCAAGGGCTGCCTCATCACCTAGTCCAAGAATGACTGCAAAGGAAAAAAAGAGTGGCAGGCTGCCATGGAAGCGATGGAGAAACGGATGACTGAAGTGGTGCAGAGTTTGGGAAAGCAAATAGAATCACAGCTGCAACAACAGTTGCAACAACAGCTGCAAATACAACTGGAGCAAATAGAACAAGTACAAGTCCAAGTACAGAAAAAAAATATGGAAGAGTTAAAAGAACTGGTACTAACAGAAGTGGCAGGGATAAAAAAAGATACAGAAGAAGTTAAAAAAGAGGTTAAAAGTCTGGTGACAAAATCAGAAGAAATGGAACAGAAAGTTAAAAGAACCCTGTCAGAAAATACAAGACTGGAGTCCATGATGGAATATAGGGCCACTCAGAACCATTTGAGTTTGAGAGGAATCGAAGAGGAGGAAGATCAAGATTTACGGGCCCTAGTAATTAACACATTGACAACTTATATAGGGGAAGATGTTGGAGACTTGGATCCAGACTTTGACCTGATTTACAGAGTAAATTCAGCGTATGCCAAGAGAAAGCAACTACCCAGAGATGTGATTGTTCAATTTGTGACTACTAAAATGAAGGGAGACGTTTTCAAGAAGCAATTTACACAACCGTTGGAAATTAATGGAAAAAAAAATAATAATTTTGAGAGAAATTCCGAGATCGATCTTACAAGACAGAAAGAAATTCAAGAAACTAACAGATAGGTTAAAAGAAATGAGTATCAGGTTTAGATGGGAGATTCCATATGGATTATCATTTACATACAATTCGGTGAGATTTACTCTTAAAACGGAAGGAGACATCTACAGATTCAAAGAGAACAACTTTAATGATTTCAAAGATATTTAATTCAAAACAACTATGGATTACAAATTTTTATCTTGGAACGTAAATGGACTAAATTCACCAAGCAAAAGAAGATTAGTGAATCATTGGCTAGAGAAACAAAAATGTAACATAATTTGTTTGCAAGAAACACATATCAGAAAACAAGATAATAAATATTTGGTTAATAAAAAATTGGGAGAAGAATTTCATTCATCAGCAGTTAATAAGAAAAAAGGAACAGTGATATACATTACCAAAGAATTGGAACCTAAACAAATCTTCTCAAAAGAAGGAAGATATGTTGGCGTGGAATTAATGATGAATAGAAAAAAGACATTGCTTGTAAATATATATGCACCCAATGGGGCAAAAGAGACTTTTTTTAATGATTTGACTAAAGAGTTGGACTGTTTAAATTATGATCAAATAGTCCTTGCAGGAGACTTCAATGGCACAGTGAACAATGTATTGGACAGAAAGTCCAAAGCAAGTGGAGAGGCGGTTGGAAAGCTGCCAAAAATTTTTTTCCAGCTAATGAAGCAAGAGAAACTAGAAGACGTTTGGAGGAAGTGGAACCCTAAGATAAAGGATTATACATTTTATTCTAACAGACATAACTCCTTTTCTAGAATCGATATGATTTGGATGTCAGAGGAGATGGCGCAAAAAACCTACAAAATAGAAATTTTACCGAAAACCAACTCAGATCACAACCCTTTACTTTGGATATCTAAAGAAAAACCTAAACAATTATATTGGAGAATTAATGAGGACTTATTGGACCAAAAATTAATTAATGAAACTTTAAAAAAAGAAACGAAAAGTTTTTTTGAACTGAATTTAAATAAAGGTACTGATATACAAGTCGTATGGGATACGTATAAAGCAGTAATGAGAGGTTTGCTTATCTCTTTGAATTCTAAAGATAAAAAACAAAGGATGCAACAACAAAACGACCTTCATGAAAAAATTAGACAAAAAGAAAAGGAATTAAAGAAAAGGCCAGGGAAGAAAAAGATTATTAAAGAGATCCACTTTCTGCAGGATCAATTGAATGTTCTACTAAATAGAGAATTATATTGGAATCTGAAGAAATTACAGCAAAAAGCATTTGAGGGTGCAAATAAACCAGGAAAATTTTTAGCGTGGCAATTGAAAAATAGAAAAGAAAGGAATTTTATAAGTAAAATTACTGAAGACGGAAAGGATGTTATGAATTTGAAAGGTATAAAAAGAGTCTTCTTCAAATACTACGCCAAACTGTTCAAAAAGAAAGGAATTGACCAACAGAAAATTAAGAAATATTTGGAGACTATTGAAGTTCCAGAGCTGGGAAAACAAATTAAAGAGTTATTAAATGGTTTAGTAACAAAGGAAGAGGTGACAATGGCAATAGAAGACGCAAAGTTGGGCAAAGCTCCAGGTCCAGATGGCTTTACAGCAAAGTTTTATAAGAAATTTAAGGAGGAGCTAACCCCTATCTTAGTACTTCTGTCGAACGAGATAAAAAAGACTAAACGGATCCCAGATTCATGGAAAGAAGCAAATATTTCATTGATACCCAAAGAAGGTTTGGATTTAACTGAAGTAAAGAATTATAGACCAATATCGCTATTAAATAATGATTACAAATTATTTGCGAAAATTATTTCGGAAAGACTGAAAAAATATTTGAAAGATACTATAGCGGAAGAACAAGCTGGTTTTTTACCAAATAGACAGATTAGAGACAATTTAAGAGTGGTGATTGATGCAATCGAATACTATGACAAACATCCAGAAAAAGAAGTTGGATTCCTCTTTTTAGATACGGAAAAAGCTTTTGACAATTTAAATTGGGAGTTTATGCTGCAAGTTATTGAAAAAATGGATATAGGACAGTCTTTTCTAAACATGATTGTGGCAATTTACTCAGAACAGAGAGCAGCTTTGAATATAAATAAAGAAAGAACAGATTTCTTCCAAGTTCAAAAGGGAACACGTCAAGGCTGCCCGTTATCCCCGTTGTTGTTTATTTGGATATTGGAAATATTATTGACAGCGATAAGAAAAGATAACAGCATTGAAGGACTCACAGTGAAAGGTTTTGCATATAAATACAGGGCATTTGCAGACGATGTAATGTTTATGATTCAAGATCCAATCGACAAAATACCACAATTGATGGAAAAAATTGAAGAATTTGGATCAGTTGCGGGATTCTACGTTAATAAAAGTAAAACCAAAGTGATGTGCAAAAATATGACGAAACAAAGACAAACAGAACTTCAAGAGAAAATTCAATGTGAAGTAGTTACAAAGACTAAATATTTAGGAATTGAATTGACCATGAAAAACATTGATTTGTTCAAAAATAACTATGAAAAGGTTTGGCACAGGATTCAACAAGACATGAAGAAATGGGATACCTTGAATCTATCGTTATTGGGAAGAATTGCAACTGTAAAAATGAATGTTTTGCCGCGTTTGATGTTTTTATTTCAAGCTATTCCAATATTAAAACAAAGGAAAATACTGGATACGTGGCAGAAAGAACTATCGAAATTTGTATGGGCAGGAAGAAAGCCAAGGATTAAAATGAAAATTTTATGTGATGCAAAGGAAAGAGGAGGTCTACAACTACCAAATTTAAGACTGTATTATGATGCCGTCTGTTTAACATGGTTGGAACAGTGGATTAATTTAGAAAATAAAAAGTTATTGGCTCTAGAAGGGCATGATAACAAGTTTGGATGGCATGCATATTTATGGTATGGAAAAGTAAAAATAGATAAATTTTTCAAACACCACTTCATAAGACGATCACTGTTCGAGACTTGGATGAGATATAGAAAATTCTTCTCAGAAGAAAGACCACTTTGGATAGTACCAGCAGAAGTGATTAATCCATATTCAAGAAATCAAGGGTTAGATTGGCTACCTTATAAAAGTCTTTTAAAATTAGAAGGGAAAAACTTTGTGTTAAAAGACAGATTTGATGTGGAATTTGAATATGATTGGTTGAAGTATAGACAGATTTATGACTTATTTAAGACCGATAAAAGAGAATATGGTTTTAGAGAAAATAACACTGAAATTGAAACTGTATGGCTTGAGAAAGGTAAAAAAATGATTTCTAAACTGTACAAGGTTTTATTGAAATGGTATACTGAGGACGAAACTGTAAAAGAGCAAATGATAAAATGGGCGGTAAATATTAATAATGAGATATTAATGACATCTTGGGAATATTTGTGGAAAAAGTCAATGAAAATTTCAACTTGTGTAAATATTAAAGAGAATTGTTATAAAATGATGTACAGATGGTATATGACGCCTAAAAAAATTGCTATTATAAATGAAAGTATGTCTAACAAGTGTTGGAAATGTAAGAAACATGAAGGGTCTTTTTACCATATGTGGTGGACATGTGATAAAGCAGTAAAGTATTGGACTGAGATCCACAATGAGATACAAAAAATTTTGAAATGTACTTTTAAGAAAGACCCACAGATGTTATTGTTAGGTCTTAAAATGGAAGAAATAAATGTAGCCAAGAGAACACTACTATGGTACTTGATTACAGCAGCTAGACTGACTTTTGCTCAATGTTGGAAACAAGATAAAGTACCTGAAACATGGGAGTGGATTAAAAAGATGTTGTTTATGGCAGAAATGGACAAATTAACAAGAAAATTAAACAATGAAGAAGACGAAACCTTTTTCGGAGACTGGAAAGACTTTCAAGAATACTTGTTGAAGAATTGGGATGTAAAACGTGGTTTGATTTGTTTTGACAGCTATTGAGGAGAAGTGGAAAGAGACTCAGATCTTTGAATTGTTACCATTAGTAAAAGAAATATGTTTAGTAGTAAATGTAATTGTATAAGAGAAATATCAAGGGGGTTGGAGCAGTGCGGGAAGCCTTGTTTGGGGGGAGAGGGAGAAAGAAAAATGGATATGTATTGGTTTGTTTAAATTGTATGAACATGTGATATATCCAATAATAAATTGTTTAAAAAAAAAAAAAAAAGAGCGGGGGACTCTAATCTGGAGAACCGGATTTGATTCCCCGCTCCTTCTCCACATGCAGCCAGCTGGGTTACCTTGGGTCAGTCACAGCTCTCTCAGAGCTGTTCTCTCAAGAGCAGTTCTCTCAGAGCTCTCTCAGTCCCACCTACCTCACAGGGGAGGCAGGTTGGACTGAGAGAGCTCTGAGAGAGGTAGGTCGTCTGTTATGGGGAGAGGAAGGGAAGGGGATTGTAAGCCACTCTGAGACTCCGAATGAAGGGCAGGGTATAAGTCTAGTTCTTCTTCTTCTTCTTCTTCTTCTTCTTCTTCTTCTTCTTCTTCTTCTTCTTCTTCTTCTTCTTCTTCTTCTTCTTCTTCTTCTTCTTCTTCTTCTTCTTTGATTTTTCTGTGAAATTATATCATACATAGTGCTACTGTGTGGTTTTTTTGATCTGCACTCTAGGGCCATTGTTCAGAATTAGACAGAATGACTAAAACAGAAAAGAAAATCTGGAACATATCTTATTTCTGACAGGGATCAAAGCAATGTATGGGGAAGAAACTGCACCCCCTTAGCTACAAGCCTTTCTATTAGCTTGCCCACCGAATATTATTCAGAAAAGTTTTCACACAATATCCTTTTATTTCTTGGACCACCTTTTAATCATCAGTCATCATTTCTAAAAGCAGCTATAAAAGGGCTGTCCTCTGGATTGTCTAGTTTCCATAAAACATAACTCTTGGGTTTTATTCTCTTCATGTCCTTTAAGATGATTTCTCAGATTTTTTTTCCAAAAACACAAACAAAAAACGATTCTGTAATTTCCTGTCTATTGGGCAACAGCAGATTATTTTTAAACAAATTACGTAGTACAAAATTTAATTGTTCCCACTAACTGTTTGTATAAAAAATGGGGAAACTTCATTAATTACTGTACTTGAACTCGTTTTTGCCAAATGGCTCCGAGTTAAAAGTATTTTACATTATTTTTGCTTACTGGGAAATTACAGGAAATGGCACTGTGCGCTGATTCAGTGATTAAACTGATTAGACCTGCTTTTCTTTTCTTAGTAGGTCTCCATGACATTTTGTTTTGTGTACTTGTACCCACCTATTTCTGACCCAAAAAAGAGCTGCAGTCTCTACTGCTGATTACCCACACATATGAAGACACACTTGCTCACATGTACACCAGAGACTACTTTTTATTTTTATCCCATCTTTTTTTCAGTACAGTGCTCAGCCTGGTCTACCTAGATTTAAGAACATAAGAAGAGCCCTGCAGGATCAGACCAGTGGTCCATCTAGTCCAACATTCTGTCTCACACAGTGGCCAACCAGTTCCTCTGGATGGGCAACAACAGGGCATAGAAAATGAAATCTTCTCATGGTTTTGCCTCCTGGCTCTGGAATTCAGAGGACTGGTGCCTCTGAATGTGGAAATTCCCCTCAGTCACCCTGGCTAGTAGCCATTGATAGACATCCTCCATGAATCTATCTAATCTCCTTTTCAAGCAGATTATTCCTGGGGCTATCACTACATCCTCTGGCAGCGAATTCTACATTTTAAGCATTCTCTGTGCAAAGTAGTATTTCTAGGAGGTGTCCCTGCCCAGCAGCAACCAGACCTAGTGTCAGCATGTCTTTGGATAATATCTTGGACTTCCTCGATGATTACAAGGCATTGGTGCGTATACCTCTGCTGCCAGTCTGAGTAGGCAATACTAGATAATATAAGGTAGCTTCATGTGTGTTTTCTTAATCTCTGGTGACCCAAGCCACTATTTCTTGCAAAGCCATGGTTTAATTCCTAAATAATATTGGGAAGCACAGAATTTTCAAGTGCACTGAAGTGATCTAAAGATGCAAGAAGCCCAAGAATAATAAACACCACCTGGAATTCGAAACTGTCCTGGAAATGAGATGCCAGCTACCTGTGGGGTCAGTTTTAACATTTCCAGCCTTTCAACAGTTACAGAGGAATCCTTCCTCCTCAAACAGGGTTTTCTTTGGCTTCATTTGCCATGATGCAGTTACACTTCTATTCTATTTAATATTCCCCCATGGTTCAACCCTGTTGGTCTTCAGGGATCAAACATTTGCTTTTTCCCTCCCTTTAAAGTAGATCTCTACCACTTACGTTTATATTATTAAAGTTTACTCAGGGAAAGCAGGGCGAGATTTATTATCTATTTCTTAAAGGTTGTCTTTAGAGTAATTGATTAACTGAAAATCTTTCAAGATCCTTAGTTTAGTCACTTTAGCTTCTAGGGAGAGTTCAGGCTTGATTTGTCTAGAATCCACTTATTTGTCTTTTTGGTGGTTCACAGCATCCGTAAAACTCTCCTCCAACACCACATTTCAAACGAATCAAGCTTTCTTTTGCAGCTTTCTTCATTGTCCCGCTTTCGCACCTGTACATAGTAATGGGGAATACTGTAGTATGAATTACCTTGATCTTGGTCACCAGTGACACCTCCTTACACTTAAGGATCTTTTCTAGCTCCTTCATGGCTGCCCTTCCCAGTCTCAGTCTCCTTCTGATTTCTTGGTTGCGGTCTCCCTCTTTGTTGATGATGGAGTCAAGGAATAGAAAATCCTTAGCAATTTCAGTTTCTTCATTGTCAACCTCAGGGCTATTTTGAGGCAGAGGCTGCTAGAGCCATGGGGGTAAGGATTGCAGATGTGCTGACTGGTGGCTTTGCATCCACTTGGACTGAACTGAGACCTAGGTTTCCTGTCTGGTTACCCATGCTGATTTCTCCACCACGCCTATTGCCCCTCTGCATATCGCACCTAAATCCAATCATGTCCGCCGTTGTTATTCACCTGCTATTGTCATCTGCCTGCTCATGTCATTCGGCATCTGAAATCACTCCACTTTCCAAGAAATAGGACTGATGGACTCCCATTCTAACTGTATCTGAAGAAGTGAGCAATAACTCACGGAAGCTCATCCCCTGCCACATATTTTGTTAGTCTTTAAGGTGCTACTGGACTCTTGCTCTTTTCTGGTGGAGGCTTTGCAGATAGTCTTCATCTCTTGGGACAACCCAGGCACCAAAGATGCTTATCTCCAGAGCAAGCAGGGAACCTCGAATGAGATGCATGTGAAGAACATTCATGTTTGCTTTCCTTCCACCACCACTACCACATCCATTGTTTCTGTGCAATAATGATAAACAGGTTTGTTGTGTAAGCCCCTTTACTGGTGGAGCACAGCGCTCAAGATTAGCAACACAACCTGGAGGCACAGGAGGGTCACAGTCACAGATCAGCAAGTCAAGAGGCAGGCTGCAGCCCTCTTGCCCATCAGATTACTCGCTTGTGAGCAGGCAGCCCAGCCTGCTGCTTTAACACGGCGAAGTTGAGTGCTTATTTGGAAGAACTTCACATGCCGCTCTTTGTGCATATGGATTATATACTGTGGTACAGGACTGTACTGGGAGAAAAATGGATCGTTTTTCTCTTCCTTATCTCAGCAGGTATTCACTGCTGTGGGCAAAGCCTAGGATTGCCAACTCCAGTTTGGGAAGTTCCTGTAGATTTGGGAGGTGAGCCGTTTTCTCTAAGGGAACTGAACGCTACAGTTTTGAGATCAGTTGTAATTCCACGAGATCTGCCCTGATGCTGGAGTTCCATCTTTAGATCTCTTTTCTTTTAAAATGACAGGCACAAAGGACCCTAGTTTGGATCTGGACTCTAGCATGGGGAAGCAGTGTTGAATCCTTCCCTCGCATCTCATCATTTCCTCAGCCAGAAACAGTTTTGCAAAAGTGTTATTTACTCCTTTGGGACAAACATGCAGACATGCTATGCTTCCTATATTTTTGGACAAGGACGGCAACTTGCATCTGTGTAGAGCCATCTCAGACTGGGAAAATGGTACAAGGGGAATGGATCCAACCCTACTATTCGACCTGGGGTAGATGGGTATATCGCTGCAACAGGAAATGTCCAACCCTGGACTTCCTGTTCCCCACCACTGCTCAACAGGTCGGTGAGAGAAAATAGGTGGGGCACAATTTGGTGTTACACCAATACTGTGGCCTCACTTCCAGCACAAGTGAGAAAAGACTTCATTAGATTGGTGTGACATGCTAGGATTCACCCAGAACTCTATGGTTAAACCATGTGCTGACACCCTGGGCATCGGGATAATTTCAGTCATGTATGTCCTCACCCCTCACAATCTCACTGATACTATGTTCTTAATCCAGTTTGGGGTCATGCTTGTGATTTAAAAAACAGGGAGGGGAAGCACTCAGGAACTCCAGACAACAGAAATCATAAGGTTACACATAATTTGGCCTCAAGTGAGGAGCTGATAAAGCTAATTCCTTTCAAAGGTTGCCATGTCCCCTTTTTGCTCTAGTGGGGGGATTTGGGGGGTGTTCTGGGGGTGGGCAGGGTCAACATCATTGTGATGGGGTCATCACACAGGGATGCTCTGGTATTTGGGCGAAACTCTATGGCTTTTTCACCCTGAAACCATAGTTTGCCCAAATACCAGAGCATCCCCGCACGATATCCCCAACGCAATGATGTCACTTCCAGGTGACATCACCACATCCCTGCTTAGGAGCAGGGTTTCCCCCTGCTGGCCAACTAGTCATTGGCAAGGAGAAGCCCCTGAAATCGAAGGATCCCCTGCTTTGGACCTGGGGGCTGGCAAGCCTGTTCCTTTCACACAGTTATATCCATGGTGCACTGGGTCTGCAGCTCGGCCTACCAGAGTGTCTGCATCAGGAAGCATCATCAGAGACATTATGAACAAGCTGGAATGTAGCAGCACAAATGATAGGACTCAAAGCAGCTTGTCCAGGCGGAAATATATGGCCATGAAGAATGAGTTTACTTGGAGCTAAAAGGCTGTATGACCTTTAATAAGTATTGGCCCCTTTTCTCAGATCTGGGATATCAGTGGGACTGTTTACAAAATGTGTTTATTCAGAGGGAGTCATCCTGAGGGGTAACAGCTTAATCGGAGGCTTGCAAGAATAAAGATCAAGATGGGGGTGGGCAGGGTGGGGAGGGGAGGGGGAGGACTGTGAGGCTCTTGTATGTTTTGGCAGCAAACGGTAAACACGGACAGAGCAAAGTATGAAATTTTACTGCCCAGTTTTAATGAGGGAGATCTCGACCATTTTACAGCCCTTTTCCGTAGCTGTCCGAACGCAACAACAAAAACCTGTCTATAAATTTGAGCCAGACTGCATATTTTTGTGGCAAGCATCTTTAAAAAGCACGGACTCCCTGTTTGCAGGATTTTGCCATTAAAAAGAAGAAGAAGAAATAACTTTCTTTTGCCATTTAGAATTCTAGTGCGGGCTTGAAGTCACTGGCTCCAAAATTTTAGGAGCCTTAAGTATTGTGCATACGAAGAAACAGGAGCCAGACAGAGCGCCCTGCCCCTGGAGACTTTGAAGTTCATACACGACAATAACATTTGCTGCTAGTTCCTGATAAGCCTAAAACGTATCCTATGTTTTCATTAACATATGTAAATGAAAATGGCCACTTCTTCATCCGTTGCCTTTTTATGGAAGAAGTCATCCAGACACAGAAAAGTAAAATTGTTTATGACTGCAAACATATTCATGTGGAGATTAGAATGTGGTAGATATTAGAGTGGGTAGCCTAGGGTTGCCAGCCTCCAGGTGCAGCCTGGAGATGGCACACTTTTAAAACTGATCTCCAGGCTACAGAGATCAGTTCTCCTGGGGGAGAAAATGGCTGCTCTGGAGGGTGGACTCTATGGCGTCGTACTATGCTGAGGTTCCGCCCCTCCCCAAACCCCACCCTCCCCAGGCTCCACCCCCAAAATAACCAGGCATTTCCCATCCCAGAGCCGGGAACCCTAGAGCAAACTGTGCTTTATGCGCCTAGGAAAGAGCTGCACAACCTAATATACTAAGACCAGTTCTGATCTAGAATAATATCAATACTGAAAAATCCTTTGGAATCCTCTATTCACTAAGCATTGACAGTGTGTTCCTAAGTGACTTTATCCCTTTGATTGACTTAAATGTTTTTTTGGAATGGTGTAATTCTGCGTCGGGTGTAACTCTATACAATAATTGCCTTGTTCATTTAGTCTTGCATGGACAGAGAGAAACTTGGCACCAATGCTCATGTAAGGGAATATGCAGCTAAATTAAATGAATTGCGAATTTTCAAGTACGCACTGTATTAAAAAAACAACGTTGGATGGGGAGTATCGCCATTACAAACATTTCTCTACATCTCCCCCACACCTCTGTCTCTGCAATCCACACTTTCCTAAAATCAGACATTTTCTGGGAGATTTAACTTCAGGTATGCGATATCTGCTGACGGCGTGAATGAACTGTAAGGTCGTTAAAAGTTTTGAGTGTGATCATGCAGTGAAAATATACAAACTATATTATTCCACTGAGGGGGCAGTGTTTGAACTGCCTATTTAGAAATAATGATGCGTGACCCGTAATTACTGGTATTGCAAATTTACTGTGTGGCCATCTGGACTTATACATAACGACACATGGGAGGGGTGGGCTGCATGGATGCCTTGAGACACTTCATTTAGTTCAAGAATGTTAATTATAGAACAGTTGGAGCAATCCTAAGCAGTTCTGCTCAGAAGTAAGTCCCATATTATTCAAAGGGTATGTGAGATTGTCATTGTTGCTATACGCACCATGTGGAAATGGTTTGCTCTGATAAGGCCTGGGATTTTGTGGTGGTGTTGGAAAGCACCTTCAGGTCACAGGTGACTTATGGAGACCCTGTACGGTTTTCAAGGCAAGAGATGAAGAGAGGTGGTTTATGATTGCCTACCTCTGCATAGCAGCCCTGGACTTCCTTGGTGGTCTCCTATCCAAAATACTAACCAGGGCTGACCTTGCTTAGCTTCTGAGATCTAGCTAGCCTGGGCCATCCAGGTCACAGTTTAAGAATTTAATTTGGAGTTTGGTATATTATTTGATTCCATGACTGCTTATAGCAATTTTTTACATTTGCTCTGCACCGGGTCAGGATTATTCTGTTTTATGTAATAAATAGGTTAAGGGTATATAGTAATTTATAAGAGACCACTGGAGAAGGCTGTATAGGCTGGAACATGTATGGTTGGTTGGTTATGGAATTTATTCTGGATTTTTGAATGTGGCTGTGATAGCACGCGCCAGTAGGTCCGACATAGGCGCGAATGCCCAACAGATCTAAAGGGTGTGATCAGACAGCGATGTCTGGGAAGCATCCTGCAGTCATCAGCAACCCATGATGCTTCACCACAGAAGCGGAGTTAAAAGACACTGGGGAAAGTCTGGTAGTAAACGGGTTCTGATGGACTTTCCCCTGTCTGATCTCTGAAGTGCGTAGTCATGTCATCGGGATGGTCTGATCAGGCCATCCTGGCCTGGTGCCATTCCCCCCCCCATTCACAGTATGCACATCATCACATACCCATAGGGGGCCGTCACTGTGGAGGTGCGATTCCTCATTTATGCACATGGGAAACAAATGGCAAAAAAAACCCAACTCACCCGCAGTTGTGTCTGATCACACTGTAACAGGCTGTGCCCACAGCTACAAAAGGAGGTGTGATCTTGCAACTGCAGGTTGGATTACTTCCGAGGGAATAGCTTCGCTTCCCCTCCGCTTCAACTGGCCCGTGTGACCGCAGCCTGTGATCCTTATATTTGCCCTTATTCTGCTTTTGAATTTCTCAACCTGGGTCCCGGTCACACTACCGTGAAAAGCCGCTTCGAAAGTGCAGCTTCTCAGAGGCGCGGCAAAAAGAAGTGCGGGAGCAGGATCACACAGATCCCCCGAGCTGCCACACAGTTGCTCCCGGGCGCGATCACATGCTGAGGGGGAAGCAACAGGATGATAGGCGAGGTGAGGCAACTGCACATTTGTGGGCATGCGCAGTTTGGCAGAGCCTCACTTACAATGGGAGTCGGGAGCATTGGTGATCTCACGTGCGCCCTTGCTGTGGATCATCGGCTAGGTACTGCATTTTGCCTAGTACCTTTTTGATCTGCGTTTTCGGCTGGATGGGATGGGTTAGGGGCGGGCGCACGACGCTTGCCAGTTGTTGGCATCTGATCGCGCTGGTTTGATCCGCCCTTAATCCGTCCCATCCGTGTAGCTATTTCTCTGTGTGACCGGGACCCTGGATGCTATATTTGTAGATATAACTACTATTTTAATTTCTGTATTTTATTGGTTTTTATTCTATTAAAATGATTGTATTAACTTTCTAATTTCAGTAATTCTCTTACTATTTGTTCATTTTCATTTGGGTTTTTTCAGCCTCCTGGTTACTGAATTTATTTCAAGGTTTGATTCCCCCACCTTTTCCCCCCTCTCGGTCTTTGGATTGTATGAAAATTTTATATTCCTACTATGTTATACTGAAGAGTATGTGAGCACAGTCTCAGTCTGATTTTGTTCCATGTATGCATTATTTTTATGGATAGATTCTTGATATTTGGTTTTATAATTTATCTGCAGAGAATTCAATATTTATACAAATACAGCAGGGTTTGTGGGGGTGGGTGGGAATAATATAAGCAATAGCTTATTTTTTTTAATTAAAGCAAAGTTTCTTTGTTACATTTGTGCATAGGTAGGCAGATCAAAAGAAATCTGTGCTTACCAAATAAATGTTATAGCCATTCTTAGTCATGACGATCTTGGATAGAATAGGCAATTTGGTTGCCATGACTTGCACACATGGTAAACTGTTTGTGTAAACAAAATTAACTGTTACTTGATAGCTTGAAATGGAGTGCCTTGTTGTGCAAGAAAATTTTGGCACTTCTGATCTTGCATAACTTAGTAAATTTAAACTTTTCCAGTACATGGCTGGAAAACATTCAGAATGTACCTTGCCTATTCTAATGTGGAATGCATGAGGCCTTCGGAGCTGTAAGACAAAATTTTAAAACAATTAGCTGGTGGAGACGGTTAATGATTGGTAGTGTTTTAGTAACGGTATTTTTAGTAACAGTATTTTTAGTAACAGTATTTTTAGTAACTGTATTACTATTTCACTGTAATAGTAAAGTAACCAATCTCTCCTTCTCTGCTAGTGCAAGAAGGAGGAGAGAAATAAGGGCTCAGCATTGGGCCCCTAACATATAGCCCATATTGATGTTACTCAAACAAAATGGGTTAATTATTTTGTATGGAGATTCAGGTGGGTAGCCATGTTGGTCTGAAGCAACAGAATGAAGTTTGAGCCCACTGGCACCTTTAACATCAACAAAGTTTCATTCTGGATACGAGCTTTCGTGTGCATAGAATGAAACTTTGTTGGTCTTCAAGGTGCCACGGGACTCAAACTTTGTTCTATTTTGTGTGTAGTGTTTAAAGAATGGCACTGTTTCGAAGGCCCATGATAAGCCACAATAGATGAAATGCAAAGCCAGTTTGGTGTAGTGGTTAAGAGCGTGGGCTCTAATCTGGAAGAACCGGGTTTGATTTCCCACTCCTCCACATGCAACGGCTGGTGTCAGTCACAAGTTCTCGGAGAGCTTTTCTCTCAAGAGCAGTCCTTGAAAGATCTCTCTCGGCCCCGCCTACCTCACAGGGTGTCTGTTGTGGGGAAGGGAAGGGAAAAAAGATTGTAAGCTGCTCTGAGACTCCGAGTGAAGGGCAGGGTATAAATCCAATCTCTTCTTCTCTTCCTCTTCTTGTCGATCATAGTTCCTTGTTCTGTGTTAAGAGGCATTCTAGAAATTGCCTCAACTTCCTAGGGAAAAAAAAATTCAGGTGGCATATGGGGAAGTCAGAAGGAACTTCAAAAGCCTCTATCAATTGTTCTTTGGAGCCGGAGCTGCGTGTTCTGCTTTAATACAATGGTGCTATCCATTCTCTAGGAAAGTATGCGTATCACTGACCTTAAAAGGAGGTCATCCTAAAATCTGGTTGCTAGGTCTAGGTTGGAAAATACCTGGAGGCTTTGGGGGTGGATCCTGGAGAGGGCGGGGCTTGGGGAAGGGAGGGAGGCATCGTACAGTGCCATAGAGTCCACCCTTCAAAGCAGCCATTTTCTCCAGGGGAGCTGATCTCTGTCAGCTGGAGATCAGTTGCAAAAGTGGAAGCTCTCAAGGCCCCACCTGGAGGCTGGGAACCCTATCATAAAATAAAGAAAAGCCCATGATAAAAAATGCACCTTTCACCTCCACTGAATCTATAGGCCATTAGAAGCAAGCAAATGGCCCTGCTAAATCCTGACACCAAGCTTCCATTCATTGTTGTTCAGTCACACAGTCGAGTCCGACTCTTCGCAACCCCATGGACCAGATCACGCCAGGCCCTCCTGTCTTCCGCTGTCCGCTGAAGTTTGCTCAATTTCATGTTTGTTGCATCGATGACACTGTCTAATCATCTCTTCCTTTGCTGTCCCCTTCTTCTTTGACCTTCAATTTTTCCCAGTATCAGGTTCTTCTCCAGTGAATGCTCCCTTCTCATTTGGTGGCCAAAGTATTTGAGCTTCAGCTTCAGGATCTGGCCTTCCAGGGAACAGTCAGGGTTGATTTCTTTTAGGATTGACTGATTTGATCTCCTTGCAGTCCAAGGGACTCTCAAGAGTCTTCTCCAGCATCATAGTTCAAAAGAATCTATTCTTCGGCGCTTGGCCTTCCATTCATTAGTGCTAGCAAAATGGCCATCACAAGCACGTGAAGCTGCCTTATACTGAATCAGACCAACAGTCCATCAAGGTCCGTATTGTCTACTCAGACTGGCCCTGGCTCTCCAAGGTCTCAGCTGGAGGTCTTTCACATCACCTACTGCTTGATCTTTTTAACTGCAGGTGATGGGGATTGCACCTGGGACCTTCTGCAGATGCTCTGCCAATGAGCCACAACCCCTCCCTATGGGTAAGTTACACGCAGGGGAAGATCTTGTATTTTGTGTAGATGAGGCTCATCCCCCCTGGAATTCTCGTCACTGAGGGGCAGGCTATCTAACTGGTGGAAAGGAGGTTGTGTCTTTCCCACAACCTGGTTCACAAATGTATTGCTTTAATAAATTCCTTGTAATCATGAATGACATATTTGGAAGAAAATGTAGGCTCAAACTATTCCCAACTCCTGGTGAAGCCATTCATACCAACCTAGCTTCTTTCTCCCTCTATAATACCATCCAGTGTTCAGTATCTTGGTCACACTAAAGTATCAAGAGGAGACTGTAGGGCAGAATTTTGGAAACAAACTTATATACAAAAGATCTTCAGCATCAGGTAATCTAGAACTACTAAACCAAGGGCTGGTTTTAGCCAACTGTTTTGCTCAAACTTGTCCAATTCCCCTCCTTATTACAGCTTTTTGATCCTCAGCATAGTATTTTTAGTGACCAAAGGGACCCCCCACCTCCTTTTTCACTAGTAGAAAAGCTGGCAGGATCCAGCCCATACAGTAAATCAGACCCTGCAGCGTCACTATCATACTGTTTCCATTAGGGTTCCCAAGTACTTACCGTGTGGGAGCAGGGGATGCATACTCCCCGGCTGGACCAGTCCTCCTTGTAACGCACCATACCGTCCCAGGAAGTGATGCCAGGTGACGCTCTGGCAATGGGCCTGAAACCTCGATGGTACCATCAAGTTGCCAGAGCGTCGCCTAGCGTCACTTCCTAGCGACGGCATCGTGTGCGCATCTTTCCGTCCCCCGGGGATGGTCCTGCCAGGACTTATCCGTCCTCCACTGAAATACGGTAAGTTCTTGGCAAGCCTAGTTTCCATTCAAGTAACAACATGAGAGTAAACACAGATGGGCCTGATTGTGGAATATGCTGAGCATTCATGGCTTCATAGTTTTTGAAAACTTTGCCAAAGATTATCTGTTCAGTCACAGTGACATGCTAAGCAGAGTTATGCTTTTCTGAGTCCCTTGTGGTCAGTGGGCTTAGAAGGGTGAAACTGTGTTTAGGGTGGTACTATCTAGGGTTGCCAGCTCTGGGCTGGGAAATTCCTGGATATTTTGGGGGTGGAGCCTGAGGAGGGCGGGGTTTGGGGAGAGACTTCAGCAGGGTGCAATGCCATAGAGGCCACCTTCCAAAGCAGCCATATTCTCCAGAGCAACTCTGTTGCCTGGAGAGCACTTGAAATTGCAGGAAATCTCCAGTCACCACCTGGAGGTTGGCAACACCGGCATTATCAGCAGCATAAGCTGATCATTTAGAGTCCCAGTCTCTCTCTCTTTTGCAAATTAAGCACCAGTTTTGAACTTCTATTATTATGCCACCAAAAGCTTAGAGAAAGGAAGAGAGAGAGGGGGGTCATATATAAAAAAACTATTTTGTAGACACTTCCCCTGTACAGGGAATACACAGAATGCTACATTTGGGAGCAGTGCATTATGGATCCCCAGCAGTGAGTTCTCATCGAAGTGCATTTCCCAGGATCCTTTGGGGGAAATCCTGAGAATCAAACTAGTATAAATCTGATATAAGTTTGTAATGTGGGTGGGGCCGGGGGCAAAGAGCCATAATGGAGAAGACATCGATCAAATGTTTGTTTCAGATAAGCATCCTTTCACTGCTGTTTATAGAAATAATAGCCAAAAAAAAAACCCCTCCATCAAAAATAATGCAAACATTTGTGGCTTTTTTTGCTTGTTCTGTTTCTGAAGCTAAACGTTTTTCTTGAACATTTGGATTCAAGAGACGAAGACTGAACAACGTACCGCAGAATGAACAATATCCCAACATTGTATATCAAAGGGAAACCTGATTTACACAAATGCTCTTTAAGGGCTAACACATGCTTATAGATAATGAAAAGGGACACGACTCAATAAACTTAATTACTTTCAGAGTTCTATAACATACATTCCAAGAGGTCAGAAGCCACTGATCTTATCTCTCTGCCTCACCTTAGTGACCTCTGGAATACAAACAGTAAGTATATCTCTGACACTGATCATCTGGCAATTCTTTTAAGTGTGCCTTGTGTCTGCCTTGATCCGTCTGAGTGGCAATGCTGATCTCTTACTGATTGGCTTCATAGTTTCACACTCTCCGGGTTTACTGCTGAAAATCCTTAGACTAAAACCATCCATCCGTCAACGCCCTTGTCTCACAGACCAAGCTACCTCATTCTGTTCCAGCTGTATATGTGTGTTGAGTGCCCTCACGTCTGTTCCAACTTCTGCCGACCCTATGAATGTCATCCAAAACGTTAACACACACACATCGCAAACTAAGGGCCGAGGCTTCCTTGACCGTGTCAATCCAGCTCATGTTGAGTCTTCCTTGTTTCCTGCTTCCTTCCACTTTTCCTAGCATGATTGTCTGTTCCAGTGACTCTTGTCTTCTCATGATGTGACCAAAGTGCAATAGCCTCAGTTTGGTCATTTTAGCTTCTAGGGAGAGTTCATAAGAACATACGAGAACTTAAGAGAAGCCAATGCTGGCTCAGGCCAATGGCCCATCCAGTCCAACACTCTGTCACACAGTGGCCAAAAATACCAGGTGCCATCAGGAGGTCCAGCAGTGGGGCCAGGACACCAGAAGCCCTCCCACTGTTGCCCTCCCCCCAAGCACCAAGAATACAGAGCATCGCTTGCCCCAGACTGAGAGTTCCTATCTATACCTTGTGGCTAATAGCCACTGATGGACCTCTGTTCCATATGTTTAATTCCCTCTTGAAGCTGTCCATGCTTGTAGCCGCCGCTACCTCCTGTGGCCAGTGAATTCTATGTGTTCAGGCTCAATTTGATCTAGAACCTATTTATTTTTCATTTTGTGGTGCACGGTATCTGTAAATCTCTCTTCCAGTTGAAGCTAGGATGGAATAAAATAGATAGGAATGGGAGAGGGGGTGTTGTACTCATTTCAAATTGGACAGATTTTTCAGAGTGCAAATCTGACTTCTTGAAATTCAGGTTCTGAACATTTAGAGGACTCTTACTGATGGGCATTTTCAAACTTAAGCATTCCGCTCACTCTCCCCACCCTGAATAGCACCGTTTCTCTGGGCAGCATCTTCCGCTGGGCACTTCAGAAGCAGAATTGTATTAGTGCGATATCAAAATCAGGAACTCGGAGTAGACAAGACTATTTCAGAAGAGGACCTGGTCTTCTGGAGTAATACCATTTCAAGATGCAGGGAGAGGATTGCAGGTGTTTCTCACATCAAAAAAAAATTCCTACTAGCAGAAAGTTTACTACATCAGAAAGAAGGGCTACTGGAGCTTTTATTTATTTATATATTGGAATTATTAATTGCCTAATCCCTGCTATTGTCAGGTTCTGGGTGATGTACAATATCCATAAAACACAACCAGATAAAATCATTAAAATATTAATATCATATCCAAAGAAAAGAGATGATGAATACTAATTAATACGATTTCAGACTGCCGGCTGCTTCAGACTTCAGACTGTCGGCGACTAATTTAATTTTGCCTTACAAGTTAATTAATTCTTTGTTTCTGTGGGGAATAATTCAAATGTGAAATCTCCCACTGGTATGCCGAATCTCCTAGAGATTTGGGGAGGACCCTGCATTGGGCAGGGTCTGGGGAGAGGAGGAACCTCAGCTGGGTATAATGCCATAGAGTCGATGCTTCAGAGCTGCCATTTTCTCCAGGAGAATGGATCTCTGTATAGAGTTGCCAACCTCCAGGTGGGGGCTGGAGACCCATCTCCCCCGGAATTACAACTGATCCCCAAACTTCAGAGATAGATTATTTATTATTTATTTTAAACATTTATTCCACATCTCCTTTAGAAAATGGCTGCTTTGGAAGGTGGGCTGTATGTATGCCAGGTGTGGTTGGAAAATACCTGGAGACTTTGGGGGTGGATCCATGAGAGGATGGGGTTTGGGGAGGGGAAGGGCCTCAGCCTGGTCCAAGGCCATAGAGTCCACCCTTCAAAGCAGCCATTTTCTCCAGAGGAGCTGAACTCTGTCAGCTGGAGATCAGTTGTAAAAACAGGAGGTCACCAGGCCCCACCTGGAGGCTGGCAACCCCAACCGTATGGCATTATACCTTCCTGAGGTTCCTCCCCTTCCCAAAGCCCATCCTCTCAGGCTCCACCCTCAAATCTCCAGGTGTTTCCGAACCCAGAGTTGGCAACCCTATCTCTGTAGTCTGTAGATCAGTTGTAATTCTGGGGGAACTCCAGGATCCACTTGCCATGTTAACTGATGCTGAAGTGAGACCGTAAAATAATTTTTTCCAGGGCCTTCCAGATTAGGGTTATATTTAGAACGCACCTTCTGTTAATGTTCATCTTCCTACCCACTGGCTTATTTCATTCAAGTATTTCCTTTCAGTAAACGTCTCATCTGTTTAAATGCTCGTTTGAAGGAACATTGTGCACTGCCCATAACGTCTAGTAATTAAATACTCCCCTGGACAAATTTTCTGGTCAGTTTTATTCAGCGTTCATCAAATCATTCAAGAAGGCCTTGTCCAACTAAAATACATGCCCCTCCAAGCTGCACGAAGTCCAAATTCTAGTCTTCTGAGTGCATATCTACAATTAAAGTTTTGGATGAAGTTCAGAATATCTCCCACATCCCTCAGAGCACGAGCCCCAGTCCAACCTCTGCCACTGTGATTTGTGTTTAGAAGAATCTAAAAAGATGGCAGTTCTTTCATTTTAAAGATGTATGGCTTTCTTAAATCATGCGTCCAGTAGAGAAGTAGGAGTCCAGGAGCGTCCTGTGGCTGCAGTCCTAAATTTGATTTCTTGGAAGTATCACTTGGAGAAGGAGGAGGAGGAGGAGGAGGAGGAGGAGGAGATTGGATTTATACCCTGCCCTTCACTCGGAGTCTCAGAGCGGCTCACAGTCTCCTTCCCTTCCTCTCCCCACAACAGACACCCTGTGAAGTAGGTGGGGCTGAGAAAGCTCTTTCTAGAACTGCTCTTTCAAGAACAGCTCTGACAGAACTATGGCTTGCCCAAGGTCATCCAGCAGCTGTAAGTGGAGGAGCAGGGAATCAAACCCGGTTCTCCCAGATCAGAGTCCATGCACTTAACCACTACACCAACCTGGTTCTCACTTGAATAAAATGGGTCCTACTTCTGAGCAGACTTTCTTAGGATCATCCCCAGTGTCATGTTGAAGCTGAGCAGGCTGAACGCATGGGAAATTGCACAGCATCAGCTCTGAGTTTTCCAGAAGGGTCAGGTGTAAATACCATGAATAATTCCTACAATAAATTCTGTTTACATTTGAAGACCTTGCTGAGGAACACGCTGTTTGCCTGTATTATAGATTAGAGAAGGGAGATCGATCATCTGGGGGGGTCTGGGGAGACAAAACCCATTCTCCCTGCATATCCCCTGACCCCAAGGATTCCCCCACATACATTCTTTGTTATGCACCTCAACCACTTTTCAACATGTTGTGTTATAGTCAAATCCTTCTCCTGAAGGGTGAGCTGCAAGAGAGGCTTTGGCAGAGGCCTCTCCTTGACCTGGGGTTGCCAGCTCTAGGCTGGAACTCGGAAAATATCTGAAGTCTGTAAACAGCAGTCTATATCTATTCCAACCGGCTTGAGTAATAGAGGCTCTATTATATGGACTGCTGTATACAGTCAAGAGAAATATGTAGAGTTTGGTGCTCCATCCCTGGAGGCAGCCTGACGAAATCCTGAAAGGAAACGGATGGGAACCTGGGTCGTCCATCACCACACCTCTTAGCTAACAGTGTTTTGTGGAACAGATACCGTGATTGTCCTATATTCTAACAGCTGATAGGACATGGGGAGAGAGAGAGAGAGGGGATTTGCGTTTTTTCCAATTTCTGTTCTACCCTTGCTCAATCTGGTGCTGTACTAACAGTATACTTGTAAACATCTTTTTAATAAATACTTTAAACTTTAGATGCTGAGAGCAGTTCTCTATACCACATAGACCTCCACTGTACCGAACATGCTCTCTGAAGAGGGGAGCCAGGGGGAAGGCAGGCAAGCAGCTATTTCTCCGAGGGTGCCCAAGGCATTAATCTGTCCCAGTGATGACCAGATGCTGGCCAGCAGGAGATGCTGAGGCAAGGCCTCTGAATGTGGAAGGGAAGCTGGGAGTCCTGTCCTTGCCAGCAGGCAATTCCTTACAAAGGCAGCGGCGGGCTACCCGAGAGTGAAAGAAAAACTACTCCAGGGAGATGGGAACTCCTAGGAGGGCAGGGCGGAAATGGGGCCTGCAGGCCAGAGGTATCACATAAAATGGAGGAGAGAACAGTGTAAGCTGCTTTGGCTACCCACTGGGGAGAAAGGGAGGGTACAAATGGATTAAATAAATAAAGTCTTGCCCTTGAGCACCTTGCCTCTTTCACCTATGGCTGCTCAGCCATGGTAGCTTTTATAGCTTCTCCGGAACAGTTTAAGCAGGGTACCAAAAATATTGCAGGTGTTGAAAGTCAGGTGTTGGCAAATGGCAAGGCTGGCATGAAATTCCCTGAATGGTTTTGTGGCCGCTTCTTGTGTGGACACCTTTAAGTCGCAGCTCTTTGCCTCGAGTCATTGTGGGAGGGGGGGGAAGCATGATGTGTATTTAATTGTCTTCAAATGTCTCTCTGTTACTCAAGGTTGTGAAATAAAACTTGACCTCCCCCACAAAGGCCCCTGATGGAATTTTTGTTGACCTCCCCGAAGCCAAGAAAGCAGATTATAGGAACCCTAGCACATACTTGATTTATTAAAGAATGGCTTGTTATTTCCAAGTTGTTGTCTTGATATATTTTTAGGAGGGCTGACTCAGGCTTTCTGAGCATTTGAAATGGGCTGAATCATTCCTGCCAGTGGAAAGGCAGCCAATGTCTTTAAAGCATGCTGGATTGGCCTCCTGTCATGGGTTTACGTTGACGTTTAAAAATTCCTGGAGAAGCACAGCCTGGAAAACAAGCCGTTTGCCGTGTACGTTGCAGCACATCGTCTCGCTCTTTGACTGCATCCCTGCCATGTATGCATTTAATGTTGTTGCTTTTTGTTTAAGTCACGATGCTGCCTGAGACACTTACACACCAGCCACTTACAAACTAGCCAAGCCAGCAACAAAATTAAGACCAGAAGCAGAAACCGAAGCAGTGGCACAAAGCACCAACCAGAATCTATTCAGCTGAGGTTGCCAATGCCAACTGGGAAATCTCTGGAGATTTGGAGCTGGAGCCAGGGGATGACCTGGCTTGGGGATAGGGATGCCAACCTCCAGGTGGCGGCTGGGGATCTCCTGCTGTTACAACTGATCCGCAGGCAACAGAGATTTGTTCTCCAGGAGAAAATGGGCGCTTTGGAAGGCAGACTGTCTGGCAGGGGTGTCGAACTCATTTGTTATAAGGGCCAGATCTGACATAAATGAGACCTTGTTGGGCTGGGCCATGTGTGTCATAAAACGTAACACCAGGTAGCAGAGATATAAACTTTATAAAGGACACAAACACAAAGATTTTTTTTTGTACTTAAAATAAGAACATGCTTAAAACATTGACTCTGTAAGCTGCAAACCTACTTTTGATTTATTGACATTCACCGCAGAAATCTCGTGCTCAGAGTTCTGAGTCTAGGACTGCAGGTTAAAACATGAAATGGCTGAGTGATTAGGAGAGTCTGGCGAAGCGAGCTGTGATGCAGCAGCAGCAGCAGTGGTGGAACTGGAAGCAGGAGATGGCCAGTTCCACTGCGGGCCTGATGGAAGCCCTCCGGGGGCCTGATCCAGCCCCCAGGCTGCATGCTTGACACCCCTGCTCTATGGCATTATACCCCACTGAAGTCTCTCCCCTCCCCAAACCCTGTCATGATGCGCGGAACTGGCAAGCACTGAGGGGCCCATAAGGGAGTAAGAGTATCCAAGGAAGACTGGACTCCACAGCTTTAGTGCAAATACTTGTTGTTCAGTCGCACAGTCGAGTCCGACCCTTCGCGACCCCATGGACCAGATCACGCCAGGCCCACCTGTCTTCCGCTGTCCGCTGAAGTCTGCTCAATTTCATGTTCGTTGCATCGATGACACTGTCTAACCATCTCGTCCTTTGCCGTCCCCTTCTTCTTTGACCTTCAGTCTTTCCCAGCATCAGGGTCTTCTCCAGTGAGGGCTCCCTTCTCATTTGGGGGCCAAAGTATCTGAGCTTCAGCTTCAGGATCCGGCCTTCCAGGGAACAGTCAGGGTTGATTTCTTTTTTAGGATTGACTGATTTGATCTCCTTGCAGTCCAAGGGACTCTCAAGAGTCTTCTCCAGCACCGTAGTTCAAAAGAATCTATTCTTCGGCGCTCGGCCTTCCTTATAGTTCAACTCTCGCAGCCATACATAGTGCAAATACTATGTACAATTTGTTTACACCAAGCCTCCACCAACATCCAGTTCTCCGTGACAAAGCGCTCCGCTGCAACCACTCAGTAAGAGAGATAAACATACACTGTACAAGCAATACATTTATACAACCACTGACCAATCAGTACAGTGCTGAATCATGGTAATGCAAGTTACTCAGTGCTGGACTGGACTGCCCTAAACTGGCTGGAACCAGCCACCCTTACAGCTCCTAGCTGTCATTTGCACTGACATAAAGCAAACTCATCTAGGCCAGCCTTACACTGGACATGTGTATCACAACAAACCCTGCCCCTCAGGCTCCACCCCCTAAATCTCCAGGTACTTCCCAACCTGGAGTTGCAATCCTATGTGGAGAAGGGAGAGACTCAGCAAGGAATGATGCCACAGACTCCACCTTCTAAATCAGCCCTTTTGTCCAGGGGAATTGATCTCTGTAGCCTGGAGAGCAGTTATAATGCTGGGAGTTTTCTAGGTCCCACCTGGAGGTAGAGTTGCCAACTCCTGATTGGGAAATACCTGGAGATTTGGGAGGTGGAGCCTAGGGAGGGCAGGTCTGATGAGGAGAAGGACCTCTGTGGGGTATAATGCCATAGAGCACACCTTCCAAAGTAGCCATTTTCTCCAGGTGAATCAATCTCCATCATATGAAGATCAGTTGTAATTCTGGGAGATCTCCGGGTCCTACCTGGAAGTTGAAGCTGAAAACGAGAGATCACAGGAGGAAGTGGAAATCCAAGTACAACATCCGTGATGAAAATAATGAAGAGTCAATAAAGATATGTTTGCAAAATCATTTTATGAAGACCTTGGGTTCTGTCATTAGAGGGTCAACATGGAATGTTTCCTTCAAGAGCTGATAAGCAGGAATTGATAAGGATTGTGATTGCTACACGCTCAGATAAAGCAGTTCTTGTGAAATTGATTTGTTTATATTGTGTGTTTATCCGTTACATGTGAGTGATAATAGAAGAGAATTTTCTACAGAATTATTACCGTAAATGATTTTGCAAACGTATCTTTATTGACTCTTCATTATTTTTGTCACGGTTGTTGTGTTTGGATTTCCCCTACCTGGAGGCTGGCAACCCTAATTCATTGACTCTGACTACCAGAGCTCTCCATATTTCTGAGCAAGAGACCACCAGGAGTCCCACATATTTGAGGATTTATTGCAGTGTATAGCCCCCTCCCTGCTTTCTGGAAGCTTAGGGCAGCTAATCCATACATACCCTATTCACATTCAGTTATGATTCAGTCTAAATACCTAACTGTGTTTAAAATCCTCAGGCTATTAGCCCCAGTCTGAGGCCTGATTCATACATGCAGCCAATCATTTGAACCACAAGAAACAGTCATCTGTGAAAAACAGTGTTGTGCAGTGGTAAGCATGCCGAGACCAGCTACGAAGTTCACTCGGTGATCTCGAGTGTGTCACTCTCTTTTGGTTTAAACTACCTCACAGGATTGTTACGATAGGGTTGCTAGGTGGCATTTGGGCAAACCTCTATGGTTAAACTTTAAAGTTGTGACCAAATGACTAGAGAGTCTCTGGTATCCCTGGTGATGCACTGACATCACTTCTGGTGCACACAGGAAGTTATGTTAGCGCATCAACAGCAACTGCCCCCCGCACCCAGTAAGTCCCCTGCCTATTGTCAGAGGTACCTGGCAACCATATGTTATAAGGATAAAATGGGAGGAGGGAAAAGCCACGTGTGCCATGCTAAACTCTTCCATGAAATATGGGATAAAATTGCAAGACTGCTGCAAGCAACAAGACCTTCGTGCAAGTGACATCCATTGTGGGTCAGATATTTATTTCTTAATAAACAAAATTAACCCTGCCTTTCTCCTGAGGAACAGGACCCAATGTCGCTTACGCTAAAATAACAAAAATAACTTTAGAAGGTTACCTAGCCATCTCAGTAATCGCCTTTAGCCATGCTGGCCAATCTTAACAAGGTAAAAGGTAAAGGTTTCCCTTGCTCGAAAGCCAGACGAATCTGACTCTAGGGTTGCGGTGCTCATCTCTGTTTCAAAGCCAAAGAGCCAGCGCTGTCCGAAGACGTTTCCGTGGTCATGTGGCCGGCATGACTACTACTCTCTGATAGGCAACGGGGACTTGGGATTCTGTTGCTGGATTGAGGGGGAAATTTAGAAAGGGCTGTGTGGGATCTACTGTCGGTTTACCCTAGATCAGCCCCTGAATTTGTCCAGGCATCAGGTCTATAGCCTCTGAACAGCCCTTATGACTGGGAAAGAAAAATGGGTCACAGAGACCCTAGTTCTGGAAGGCAATATGGGGCCATCTGGTGGAGGGGAAAGAAAAGCACTTCCCAAGCTGTAGATTACTTGTTTTTCTGCAACTCTCCTTATTAATTTCAATGGGGTTTGTGCAAAACAATACCAGGTGAATTGGCACCCACCTGCCAGCTTCCTTCTGCAGCTGTGTGTCCACTGCCTGGAGGGTCTAGCTCTCCTTGCTTCATGATACGACTCTACACAAATAATTATAACAATAAAAGGCAGGAGTGGGGATCCGTGCTGTCAGTGAGATGGGCTCACAGTTTTCAGCATACACACGCCTGATTCAAAACCTCATTAGAGTTGTGTTAAGTATGAGACTTAAGGTAGCAGTTCATAATAAGTGATTCAGCTTTATTTTACAAGATAGGAACGAACACAAAACAGGAGAGCAACAAGCTCTCTTTTAAACTGTCCAGGCTTGGTAGGCCATGCCCTTAGTTGCGATAAGAACCACTCAAATTATGCACATAACAACCAATCAAGTCATCTCCCTCCAGCACCTTTCTTGTATCCTGATTCGACTGCTGCGCAGAGTATCCAATCAGCTTGCATGGTTTACGATACCAGACTTGAATAGGAGACAGAATCAAGCTCATGCATTTATGTATATCAATACATAACAAGTCAGATCTTATTTGACTGGTGTGAGGGGAGAGGTAGGAAAGCCGTTATCTCTGTAACTGCACATTCTGACAATCATGGTGTTGTGCGGCTCCTATATGTTTCAGTGCTTGTAGAAGGGAACGTCTGGTGGATTTTGTCCCATGTTAATTGGTGGGAAGGGGCACAGTTTTGATCTTCTGCCACAGGTACCCATAGGGTTGCCAGGCCCCCAGTGGGAGAGTTGGGGGGTGGAGAATGGGGAGGGGCATGTGACATCAGTGACATTGCCAACATCACTATATCACTTCCAGCTACAACCCCAAAGTGACAATGGGTGGCTTTGTAAAACCATAGAATTTCTGGTGATTCCTAGAGCTACCCATTCTCACTTCCAGGGTGTACACAGAAGTGACATACTGGCACAGAGGCTGGCAACAGTTTTTCTTAATTTTTTCCTCCACTGCTTTGTGGGAAATTAAGACAATTGGTGGGAGGCAACCCTATGTACCCAAAATTCCTTGGGCAGCCCTAGGAACTGGAACATCAACCTCACTATTACACAGCTTGATGCAGTCCATTCAGATGACCCTTTATTTTGTTAGCGGTTAATAAAGAGTAAATCAATGGGTTGGAGCCACCCAATTCTTCTGAGCTATGTGGGACAGAATGGTTGGGGGGGAACAGGATGGAACTGAATTAGGTGAGAAAGAGTGAGAAAAACAGGCTGGATCCAACCCAATTTCTTTCCTCCAGCATTTTCCTTAACATGCAATTGCATGGTCTTCACAGTCCTGCAATGCGCAACCTGTGGTCGCTCACCTCTAAATATAACCTTGGCTTCATCACCACGGTATAGCAACACTCCATAATTCTCTGCTGCGCTGTCTCCCTACGATATCATCTCGTCGTGTTGGGATGCACTCAGGCCTCCTCTTAATGACTTTTCGATCCACAGCATATGTTGCGATTGTCCCCCTGAGCAATAAACGTCTCTCTGTCTGGCTTTAGAAGAAAATGTTTGTTCGCGCAAAGAAAACTCTTGCTCATTCCTTTCTCTCCCCAGCTCCGCAGCTCTATCATCCAGTTTATTAAGTCACTGCACTTAATTTCAAAATAGTCCAGCTTTAACGATGCCCTCCCTGAAAACAATGAAACAGGCGTATAAAGCGAGGGAGAGAGAGAGAGAGAGAGAGAGAGAGAGACATCTGGATCTCCACTTAAGCATGAGGAGCCACACATGAAATGTTTTCTTAACTTTTCATTTATAGAGGTTTTTGGATGGCTTTCATTACAGACTCAGCCCCACTTACTGCTGTTGATGTTAGCGAACGTGTAAAAAAAAAAAAAAAGCTCCTACAAATTTTAACCAGACCTCATTGGTTTGGTATGTTCTAGTTAGCAATTCAAAGCGATACGGCCTCACAGCTTGCTTTTCCAAATTGAGCCAGACCAGCACAACGTCTTCCAGTTATCCTGTGATCACTAGTACAGATTGCTTATTTACTTGTCGTGTCTGGATCCCACCTTTCTTCCATCACAGAGCTCAAGGCGGCTTAGCTAGGAGACCTTCCAGCCAAGTAGTGGCCAAGTAGCCAGGGCTACCAGGTCTCCAGTGGCCACCAGCGGGGGATGGGGTGAGTAGGGTTGCCAGATCCAGGTTGGGAAACTCTGTGAGATTTGGGGATGGAGCCTAGGGAGGACAGGGACCTCAGTGGAATACAATGTCATACAGCTGACCCTCCAAAGCATCCATTTTACCTTGGAGAACTGATCTCTGTAGTTTGGAGAAGAGCTGTAATTCCAGGTGATCCCCAGTTCCCATCTGGAGGCTGGCATCCCTACCAAGTACATACGTGGCTTATTTGCAGCAAGCTAGCTGCCTCATGTGCCAGCAGACCCTACTTGGGCATAGTGCCAGAGCATCCCTGGGGCTCTTCAGTTTACATAGGTCTTTTTAACAGGGCACCAATAACATCTGGGAGAACCGCAGCCGTCATAGACACAAATGCTGTTGAAACTGTTTCAGAGAAGATGTGCTTGATTGGCAGTCGGTACATGAACCTGACCATGATGGCCCGGACTATCACAGTATCATCAGATCCCAGAAGCTAAGCAGGGTCAGCCCTGGTTAGTCCTCCAATGGGAAGCCACCAAAAGATTCCAGGGTCCCTATGCAGAGGCAGGCAAAGGCAAACTATCTCTGCTCATCTCTTGCCTTGAAAACCCCATGGGGTTGGCCATAAATCAGCTGCGACTTGGCCCTTTCCACCACCAGCGCATGATTCACACAGGAAGGAGTTGTGGCTCCAGGGAAGAGCAGCTGCTTGGCACACAGAAGGTCTCATAAGAACATGAGAGAAGCCAATGTCAGATGAGGCCAACAGCCCATCCAGTCCAACATTCTGTGTCACACAGTGACCAAAAATACCAGGTGCCATCAGGAGGTCCACCAGTGGGGCCAGAACACTAGAAGCCCTCCCACTGTCTCAGGTTTAATCCATGGCATCTCTGGTTAAAAGGATCAGGTAGTAGGGGATTATGAAAGGCCTCAGCCTGAGACCCTGGAGAGATCCATCCAGTTAGAGTAAGCAAGCACTACTGACCTTGATGAACCAGTGGTCTGATCCAGTATAAGACAGCCCTGTGGGTTCATGTGAGTACGTGGGCCCTGGGAGTTCAACTTACCTTGTTAGGGGGAACTGAGTCTGTAACAGGCCTTGAACTTCAGACCAGGTCACACAGTCAAGGAAGCATCTTAACACTGATAGACTGGATTTGTTCATGTGTCTCCCCCTCCCCCTTCTATAAAAGTGACCTGAAAAGGCATAACTCCCATAAGTTAAATGGACAGATCTGTTTTAGGACTGAACCTTTCTTATCGACGATCATGTATTTAAAGTGTGTAATAAACCGATCTGCCATTAAATGAGATTTTTGCAAAGTACTGTCTCCTTTTGCATCCCCCCTCCCCACCCCAAGTCTGTGGTCTGTAATGTAGCTTTAGCAGACTGTAAGCAGGCAAACCAAATGGTGCCCTGCGGAAATCTGTTGGCTTTTCTCAAGAGAAGAAGGCAGATTCTAAATGGCATCTTGCATGATGCTACGTGGAACTGCCAACATCTTCCACGCATTGATTCATGGGGTTATTGAATGCTTGTTTTAGATAAGGTTGGGAACTGATTGGCGTTTTGCTGCAAGGGACAGATGTGGCTTGAAAAGGGACCTTCCCCCAGAAATCTGTAAAAAGAAAATTTGTGGACATTCCCAGTTTTCTATGTAATAAGTGCATCTTTGATTTTTCAGATATTATGGACGGTCCTCACACAAGTCTCCCCTCAAATCTGTGCCCTTGCTGTGGGACAACACAGGCCATCTCCAAAGTGTTTTGATTTTTGTTGTTGTTGTTGAGTCGCACAGTCGAGTCCGACTCTTCGCGACCCCATGGACCAGATCAGGCCAGGCCCTCCTGTCTTCCGCCGTCCTCTGAACTCTGCTCAATTTCATGTTTGTTACATGAGTGACACTGTCTAACCATCTCATCCTTTGATTTTACTTGAGGGCAAATGAAAGGGCCCAAACTGAAGCAAGAGCATGGTGTTGAAGGGGGTTTTTCCCTAGTCTAAATCCCTCTTCTGGGAATTGCCATTTGCACTTCTGCAGAAAGCAGACAGATAGCCTTGTGTGTGCTATTTATTGAGTACATTTTTGTCCTGTCCTCCTTTTAGGGGTTGTCAGCTTCGGGTTTGGAAATGCCTGGAGATTAGAGGGTGGATCCTGGGAGGGAGGGGTTTAGGAAGGGACCTCAGTAGGGTATGATGCCATCCTCCAAAGCAACAATTTTCTCCTGGAGGAGTGGGATAAATGTTGTAACTAACTAACTAACTTCATAATAAGCTATCTGCATAGTCCGGAGGTCAGTTGTAATTCCATGAGATCTCTTGCCCCCACCTGGACACCGGCAACCCTACCTTCCTCCAAGGGGTTCAAGGTGATGAACATCATTCTCTCTCCCCCCCCAATTTCGTCCTCACAGCAAACCTGTGGGGTAGGCTAGGCTGAAAGAGAACAACTGGCCCAGGGTCACCCAGGAAGCTTCAGGGCAGAATAGCAATATGAACCTGGGGTTTCCAGGTCCTAGACTGGCACTCTAACCACTGCACCATGCTGGTAGCCAATGACGTAGGTGGCAACTTTGGGATAGGCTGGGAATTTAGACTGGGAAAACGACATGGATAGAAAGTCATGAACACCCCCTTCTACCAGTTCTGATTCAGTTTGGGTCCAGAGGAGACAAGTAAAATGAAACACATTGAGGCTGGAATCCTAAAGATGCGTTCCCGGGAGCAAGCCCCATGGAATGACATGGCACGTAACCAAGTAGACCTGCTTAGGATCACACTGTCTCCCATATCTCATTTCATTTCAAGCATTCAAAACCACAGAATGAGGTGAAGATTTTCAACACCTGTGTCATTGCTGGTGTGTAGGCTGTGATTGTACAAATGCCATAGGCACCTACTGGATCTTTTTGTCACATCGTGTGATGAGCGTTCTTTCCTTACCCCCCCCTCTAAATACGGATTCCATTTTGTGAGCCTTTAAACATTTAAGGCTTTTAAAAATCTCTTTTAGGCTCTGCATACCTCCTCCTATCAACTTTGGCACGCATGTTAATCTTGCAGACATTGCTTCCTACGGGCACCCCATTGCAGCCTCACAGAACTGCTTCTTTCTTTCGAAGCGGAGGAAGAATTCTTTGCAGGCAGAGGATTTCTTAAGCACATGGGAATGCAAAGTGCTCGATTGGTATGCATTACCACAATCTTGATTTGGGAGAAACGTGGCTTAAACAAGACTTTGTTGCCGAAGGATCTCATGTGTTTGTCATGAACATTAGTGGCCATGTTGCAACGGATTCTCGCGGGCTCCATATAACTTTATGAAGCAATTCCCCAATACCTTTAGAATATGTTATTTAACTGCGTTAGAATTTTATAATTTATCTGGGAAACCAAACTATGCCTTCCACATTTATGAATTCCTTGAGCCACTCCGTTATGGGGGCCCGCGTGTTCACACGTGTGCACCCTTTGGTATCGTCTGCTTTTAATTTCAGCTTGAAAGCGCATTTATCAGCCATTGCTTATACAGCATTTTCGTGATCTCGTTGATGAAAGATTCTGTATGAAACTGGACCAGGGCAGATTCAATAAATCTAACAACGTGCCAGTGACTTGTTACTGTTTGACTCTGGTGACCTAGCAACAGAGAGTCTCAGCCATCTAATGAGATCCGAATTCCTGCTTTGGCACTTCCTTCGTTAGTGAAATGGAATTTATGGCTTTCTATCTAGCTTGCGTTTTTTTGTGTGCAAAACTGGAGTCACAAACGAAGAGTCAGGGAAGTTAAGAAATCCAAGAGAGGCCAGACAGGCAGGCAGTGATTAATACTGTGTTCTGCTTCACCTTTTGTTTAGACAAATAGCTGACGGTAGTGTGTGCCGTCAACAAAGCAGTCTATTAGCAGGCTTGGAAAGAAACTTGGCTTATGGACTAATTGGGAGCTGGAACACAGTGGAAAGAACATTTGCGTCGTCTCTTTGTATTTTGACGTCTCCAAGGATTTCAGCTCTGCTCATTTTAACAGGCGCAGTGGCGTCTTCTTTGAAAATATTCAAATGAGGTCGAAAAGATAGATGGTTTCCTTGAAGGAAAGAAACTCATGCCTGTTGCTGGACTGAATATATGGACTGGTTGAATAACCTTGTGTTTGTAGAACAAAGTTTGAGTCCAGTGGTATAGTGGTTAGAGCATCTGAATAGGATCTATGACCTAGGTTCAGGCCTCTGCAACAGAATCTTGCTCAGTGATCTGGGGCCAATCACACACTCTCACTTAGCCTACCTCAGAGGGTTGCTGTTGTGGTGACAAAGCAGAGGACGGGAGAATGATTTAAGCTATCTCGGGTCCTCTTTGAGAGAATGTGGAAAATATCCCTCCCCCCCTTTACAAAATAAAGGGACTTTAAGAACATCCCTGAACTAACAAAACTAGTGTGTTATATTGGTTAGAATATCTGACTAATATCTAGATCCAGGTGGGTAGTCGTGTTGGTCTGGAGCAGTGGAGCAAGTTTGCATCCAGTGGCACCTTTAAGACTTTGTTGGTGTAGTGGTTAAGTGTGCGGACTCTAATCTGGGAGAACCGGGTTTGATTCCCCCACTCCTCCACTTGCAGCTGCTGATGTGACCTTGGGTCAGTCACAAGCTCTGGCACAGCTGTTCTTGAAAAAGAGCAGTTTCTGTCAGAGCTCTCTCAGCCCCACCTACCTCACAGGGTGTCTGTTGTGGGGAGGGGAAGGGAAAGGAGTTTGTAAGCCACTCTGAGACGCCTTTGGGCAGTGAAGGGCAGGGTATAAATCCAATCTCCTCCTCCTCCTCCTCCTCCTCCTCCTCCTCCTCCTCCTCCTCCTCCTCCTCCTCCTCCTCCTCTCTTCTTCTTCTTCTTCTTCTTCTTCTTCTTCTTCTTCTTCTTCTTCTTCTTCTTCTTCTTCTTCTTCTTCTTCTTCTTCTTCTTCTTCTTCTTTGCCACTGGACTCAAACTTCATTTGACTACTATCTAGGAGGCCCAGGTTCAAATCCCACCTGTAGAAGCTTGCTTGGTGACCTTGGCCAGTCTCTCTCACCCTAACCTACCCCACAGGGTTGTTGCAGGGATAAAATGGAGGAGAGGGGAATGATATAAGGCACTTTGGACCCTCACTGGGGAGAAAAGCAGGGGATGGGCTTTTCACGCGCTCTACTTACGCCTGATTGTCTTGGCAGTTGATCAGTTTGGGCACGGTTCTTCTTCTCATGTCTGCCCTCCCTCCGCACTTTCACAGGTGTGACGTCACTTTATTTTCTTCTGCACATGCCTTAAATAATCAGAATTTTCAAGGGAGGGTGCTGATGTCATTGGTGGAGTCATGGCATACACCCCCTTTTCAGGGCTCTTTTTGTAGCAGGAACTCCTTTGCCTATTAGGCGACACCCCCCTAATGTAGCCAATCCTCCAAGAGCTTAACAGTAGCCCCTGTAAGAAGAGCTCTGTAAGCTCTTGGAGGATTGGCTACATTAGGGGTGTGTCGCCTAATAGACAGAGGAGTTCCTGCTACAAAAAGAGCCCTGCCCTTTTAATTTATTTTTTGCATGCTTATATCGATATAATAGTTGCATTTTCTTTAAAAGACCAACACTAAAATATCGATATAGCGACATCCCATTGTAATGATAGGTTTAGTAGGTTCTCTGTGCGGGAAGGAGCTAGAGACTTTTTTTTTAATGAAATCTTGGAATTCAGAGAACCTGCTAACCTATTGTTATGACGGTATGTCAATATACCAACATTTTAGTGCTCTTTTTTTAAAAAAACAAGTGAAAATGAAACCACTCTTCTTTGGGACAGGGAGGGAGGGGAGGGAACGGTTTGACAATGACAGCAGTCCAATAATTGAAAACTGGGCTGGAGGTGGGTTGGAGTGGGCAGGACAAAGAAAACCAAAAGGAACATTATACACATGGGAAAAGGTGGCTTAACAACAAGTCAGAGACTTGAGCCTACGATGACAATTTGACTTCCATCATCCCTGACACTGACAGATTGCAGCGCTCCCATGACCCTAGTAAGTCAATATCTACTTCTGTTCCATCAAAGGTGTTAACTCCAGTTTTGCCAACCGCCTATAAGAATATTGCATCAGAGGGGGAAATCAACAATTAGTGGCAGAACATCTCAAGTTAAAGCCAACAAGTCCTCACAGGTGTCTCTCATTATACAAAGCAAGGATCTGTCAGTGATGCTAACAATTAAGATACTGACTCCTGCACATCTACAGAAAAAGAAGAACTTCCAGGGTTCGACACTGACGCTTTTAAAAGGGACTTGAAAGAAATTTTTGAAAATTTCAGAACCTCCTTGGCCCATAAACGACTCTGAAATTAATATCTTCAATTATGGTGGACAGCTTTTTTGAAGGCTGTTTAATTACATGTTAACTCCAAAAGTACACTGATTTGCCGGGTTTAGTAGGGCGGCAATAGCTACTACACCAATAAATGGGCATTAGAAGAACTTAGAAGTTATAACTTGATATTGTTATTACTAATATTATTTGTAACTGTTTTAGTTTTTCTTATAGCTCTCTCCTCTCTTTGTGGTCTGTGAAAGAGGATTGTGATATTTTATTGAGAATTTCAGCTGCTCTAAAAGTGTTACGTTATCATTGAACGGGTATAGGTCAAGAAGATTTATGCTCTTCCCTGTATGGTGCATTCAGAGCATCTAGTCATCATGGGAACTATAGATGACATGATAGGATAGCATTAGGAATAGGCATGGGCCTAAAACTTTTTAAAACCCCTTTGGTCCCATTTCAGAGTCTGTGGCTTTCAAACTGACCAAGAAAGGGGGTCAAAATAGATCCTTCAGATCTGGTGGGTGGATTTGGACGGAGTCTAGATATTCCCCATCACTAGTAAACACTCTTAGGCTGTGATCACATGTGCCTTTAGATCCGACATAGGTGCGGATCAGACAGCAACTTCTGGGAAGTGTCCCATAGTCGTCGGCAATCTGTGCTGCTCCGCCACAGAGGCGAAGTAGTTCCAGTTTTAGTTTATTGTCTTAGCCATTGGCCATAACAACACAAAATAAAACAAAATACAACAAACATTATACATCAAAGTGGGGAAGACCCTTCAATAACTTGCAGTAAGTCCTAAACTCATTCTTATCTTTTTTACCGCCAGTGCAAACAAAGCCGTTCTGCTGGTAACATGAGCATCTGTGTCAGAGAGCAAAAAACCACCAGATCCTGATCTGAGGTTCCATTATGCAGAGGTACAATAGGATAAATAAACTTTTGCCTAAGTGATTCATGCCATACGCATCTCAAAATGTAATGCTTGACATCATCTACCTCACCCACACCACATTGGCATATTCTAGAGGCGGCAGGGGTACCCAAAAAGCGGCCAATACAAACCATTGAAGGTATGGCATGGAATCTTAGGGCAGTAAAAGTCCTTCTTATCTCCAGAGTAGTTAGCTTCTCAAGATATACCGTCCTACAATGGTCTCTCTTAAAGTTCTTATACAAGGGGGCTGTACGGCAACTTACCACCGCCTGGCGGTTCAAGAGCCCATCCTTACTAAATACCCATTCCTTCAATTTAGACTTTTGATTTTCACTGTCCAGTAAGTCATCGGGGATGGAGTATTTCAATAAAATAGAGTTCAAATGTTCATCTAGTCTTTTCGAGGATTTCAACAGCAACCCGAAACTTTGAACACCTAGGATATTCTGAGGTCGTTGTAAACATTTCCTCCAATAAGAGAGGATTCTTACATTTGCCCTGGCTTTCAGAGATACCATACCCAGTTCAGCCCTCATCAATGGCGAAGTAAAAAGACACCAGGGAAAGTCCCACTCTAATGGGTTCTGATGGGCCACATATGGACTTTCCCCTGTCTGATCACACAAGCACACTCTGATGCCATTGGGATGGTGTGATCATGCCACCCCAGCTCAGTGCCCCCCCCCCCGCAGTATGCACATCATTGCATACTTCATCGGGGGCCCTCAGTGCGGAGGTGCGATTCCTTGTTTATGTGCGTGGGAAACAAAAGGCAAAAAAAAAGACTCACCTACCATTGCGTCTGATCACACAGTGATGGGCTGAGCCCGCAGCTACAAAGGGAGGTCTGATCTCGCAACTGCGTGTCAAATTCCTCTGGAGGAAATAGCCTCGCTTCCCCTCTGCTTCGACTGGCGCGTGTGACCGCAGCCTTAGATGCCAACATAATTTTATCCTCCCCTTGCTCCCTTGTCAACTCTTCTTAATCTATGGTAGTTCATTTTTGTTTAGTTGTTCCTCAGAAACCATATTTTAAAGGACAAAAACAGTTTACCACATCCTGAACTTCTTGCAGCTCCACGTTTGGTTGTCACTGTGTTTATTAAGTTTAATTAAGTCCTTTCGTCCAGCTGCCTCTTTGTTTAATCAGCCTGGCTATCACGAGCAATTTTAAATAGTTACGATGACTGCGCTGCTAGAGCCTTTGTTGATGTATCTGAGTGCTTCTTTTATGTTTCTCCACATGCTGCCAACAAACTGTATTTCTGTGAGCCTTTTCTAATATCGGAGGCATTGTGCTTTGAGAAGGCATGAAATAAAATTTATTTTAATTTTTTTTTAAAGTAGCTCAAAATCACCTTCCAGAAAAAGTCTGGGGTAAAAGTGGTTTCAAAAGGACTGGGGGAAAACCCAGAGGAGAAACAACAACAAAAAAACTGACATGAAAACAAAAGACAAAAATTAAAAAAAAAATTGTGCAGCAATCAGGATAAACCAAAGCAGTATGGTGCCTGAACCAATGTGTGTGGGGGGGAACCACGTGGAAAAGCCCTATGACATTTGTTACGAACCTGCTTTGGTCTACTGTTATCTTTTGGGGTAACACTACAGTTTACCAAAAAGGCTTGATGCTCTTGTTTTTACTTCCTCAGCTATTGGTGTGACTCTTTTGGCACAAGGCAGAAGGGCTCATTCAGTATTCAAACTACTGTTAAATATTCAGACTGTAGCCAGGGGTCATTTGGAGCAGGAGCGCACAGGAGCTGAGCTCCGGCAGTTAGAAGCACGGGTGGCGGCAAGCCCCACCCCCAACTCCCAGCAGGAGTGCAAAGCAGCACATGTAGCATTCCTCCTGGGCCCAGATAGGCTACACTTGGACTGGAATGACAGCCCCCAGAGTGGAAAGACAGTCCCTAGGGGTGGAGCCTAAGTGGTAGGTGTTGCCTTCTGACACACTTCTGGTGATGTCAGGGGGTGTGGCATATGCAAATAAGTTATGCTAATGAGTTATGCGAATGAGCACCTGCACCTCTTTTTCTAAGAAATGACCCCCGACTGTAGCGACCTAAGGGCTTGGCAAGCAGAGTAAGCAGGGTCAGGTTCAGCTTTTTAGAACTGCAGTCTTCTCTATGCAAGAGATTTTTAGAAGTGCCCATCATTTCAAATCAGCTGTATTTTTTCGCAGAAAATAGTCCATAATCAGTTCAAAACAAGTGAAGAAGTGACGAGTGACTTACCCTGCCACAAATTTTGTTAGTCTTTAAGGTGCTACTGGACTCCTGCTCTTTTCTACTGCTACAGACAGAGTTTAAAACAGATGTTCAATTTAAACTAGTAATTAGATGCCTAAGTAATTATCTATGCAGTGGTTCATTGTTCATTACGTTGACAGCTGGTGACGCCTGCTTCCACATGGAACTTTCGCTCTGCTTTGGTGTCCAACCTACAGTGAGGTTTTTGGAGTATCTACACGGCATCATCCCCTAATCATTCAACTTCTGCATTTTCCCCTGGTTTGCCACAATCTTATCCAAACCTCCTCTGGCAGGATCTTTTGGAAAAGCACCTTTGCACATATGTGGATGGGGAGATATGGGTTTTTGCCACTCCTACTCACATTAGTGCATCTCTTTTCCTCCCCTATGCCTCTATAGGACACTTAGGGGCTTTAAAAATCAATAATTGACATGTTGCCATAGTATTATCAAGATAGAGAGATAGAATTGACCTATGTACGTATGTGTCTGTCTGTCATGTGTCTGTCTGTCATCTATCTAGTCTATCTATCTATCTATCTATCTATCTATCTATCTATCTATCATCTATCTATCTATCTATCTATCTATCTATCTATCTATGGCTCTTTTTGTAGAAAAAGCCCAGCAGGAACTCATTACCATAATAGGCCACACCCACCAGCAGAAACGTATTAGCCTATTAGACCACACCCCAATGTTACCAGAAGTGTGGTCATCCAGCCACACCCACCTTTTCCTTCTTATCCTGTTTACCTTGTTTGTTGTCAAAACCCAGGGCTTTTTTTTGTAGCAGGAACTCCTTTGCATGTTAGGCCACACAGCCCTAATGTAGCCAGTCCTAATGAGTTTCTGCTGTTGGATGTGGCCTGTTATGCTAATGAGTTCCTGCTGGGCATAGCCAACTTGGGAGCCAGCCGGAACTCCGTTCCTGTGTGTTTCTGCCCAAAAATAGCCATCTATCTATCTATCTATCTATCTATCTATCTATCTATCTATCTATCTATCTATCTATCTATCAATCTATCATCTATCTATCATCTATCTATCATCTATCGCTATTATTTATCTTATATTTGATTATTGCACCTATGAATTTTGCAGTTGCGGAGCACCCAGACAAGCCTGCGCTGGGAAGGAAGGGGCGGGGTTTAAACCTCCCACCTCTTCCTTGGCTTTCCTGGGTGCCCCACAGCTGTGGAGCACCCAGGAAAGCCGGCGCTTCGAGGGAAGGGAAGGGAGTTAAAACCCCTGCCTCTTCCCTGGCTTGCCTGGGGGCCCTGCAGCTGCAGAGCGCCCAGGCAAGCCGGCGCTGGGAGGGAAGGGGCAGGGCTAAAATCCCCGCCTCTTCTCTGGCTTTCCTGGGTGCCCCGCAGCTGTGGAGCGCCCAGGAAAGCCGGCGCTGGGAGGGAAGGGACGGGGGTAACCGGGCGCTGTCTCGCCGCTTGGGCCCCCCCCGCCCCCGGTCTCCAGGCCCCACCGGGAGGTTGGCATCCCCGGTGGGGTGGGCGCCACAAGCTGGCCTGCCTAGGGCGCCCAGACACCTGGGGCAAGCCCTGGGGCCAACTAGTTATTCTGGAGGGCCAACAACAGGGCACAAAAGCTGAGACCTTCCCCTGATATTGCCTCCTGACACTGGGATTCAGAGTTTTACTGTCTCTGAATGTGAAGATTCCCTTTAGTCCCTATGGCTAGTAGTCACCAATAGACCTGTCCTCCCTGAATCTGTGTAACCCCCTTAACAAGCTGTCTATGCCTGTGGCCATCACTGCATACTCTGGCAGTGAATTCTATGTTTTAAACACATTGTGTAAATAAGTACTTATTCTTCAGTTTTATGCTCGCCAGTAAACTGCTTTGGTAAGCTGCTGATCTCTTGACAGTCATACAACAGACCCCTGACCCAAACGATGGTGAAATGTAACACAAGGAGGACAGTAGTTGATTCAGAATTTTGGTTCGTATCCCAGGAAACATCCAGTAAAGAAAAAAAACGCTCCGGCTTTCAATCACGCTGTTCCAAACTTTAAGAAATGTTTAAATCTTTTGGTGTGTGAATTATTGCTGAACTCCCACTAGCTACTGGGTTACTTGACAAACTTGCAACCCAGATGCTTGTTATTTGTCCGTATAAGTTTTTGGCAAAGAGAGAACGGCTTCAATGGGGGTTTCATTTGAAATGTGCGGTCAAAATAAATAAGCATTGTTTTGACTTGTTGGTTCACTGAATAGTTTACCAGGTTATTATAAATTATCTTTATTTTTACTATACAGTGCTTCTAGAATTCTGCTGTATGAAAGGCATTCCATCAACCCCTTTAGGTCTGGTTGCCCACGTGATCATAAATATTTGTATTGCTTGGACCTGGTAGCCAAATGGTCCTTTAAGACATGTCATAATGGATTAATAAGGGTTTGTGCTACACCAAAAAATATTTCTAAAATGTTCTGGGGCAAAAATTTGTTTTAGAGGGATCTGAAACCCCCCTTTCCTTTGTTTTTTGGTGCTTATCTTCCACACAATTTCACACAATCCCACTTCATTAAGAATTCCTCCCCGTTCAGTCTGTGCTTCTCAACCAGCCAGGGGTCACACGGTTAGTGTGATGACACTGAGGTACCACACGGATATGGCTGTGCAGTGCCATCAAGGGACAACACTGAGAGGAAATGAATCAGAGACCAAAGTTCAAGTCCAGTGTGGCACCTTTATGACCAACAAAGTTTTATTCAAAGTGTAAGCTTTCGTGTGCATGTGTACTTCCTCAGATACATTGAAATGGAATGAAATTACTAGTCCATACATACAGGATGAGCAGCAAATTAGCATAAGCATAATAAAAGGTGTTTAACAGATGTGAGGACCAAACTGGAATAACGCTTACTTTATATATGAGCTGCGGTGGCTCAAGTGGTTAAGACGCTGAACTGTAGGCTGTGGAAGGTCAGTAGTTCAGCAGTTCGAGACCCTAGAGTGCCGCATGACGGAGTGAGCTCCCGTCTCTAGTTCCAGCTCCTGCCAACCTAGCAGTTCGAAAGCAAGAAATTGCAAGTAGATAAATAGGTACCACTTTGGTGGGAAGGTAACAGTGTTCCGTGCTCCTTGGTGTTTAGTCATGCCGGCCACATGACCACAGAAACGTCTTCGGACAGTGCTGGCTCTTCGGCTTTGAAACAGAGATGAGCACCGCAACCCTAGAGTCGGATTCGACTGGCTTTCGAGCAAGGGAACCTTTACCTTTACCTTTACTTTAACAGATGTGAGGACCAAACTGGAATAACAAGCTTAGTTTATATGGTCACCATTTGTTTGGGTTTAATTCTAGGGGGAAACACAGTGAAGGAAATAAATATATCAGACTCGGAGATAGATGTGCAGATGTTCCCTTCTTAGATGTGGAATGCTGAGAATAACAGAGAGAGAGAGAGAGAGAGAATGTTGTAGCAGCTGTATCAATGCTTCTGTCTTGTTGCACGGTTCTGATGAGCTCATTATCTTCCTGTGCAGTGTAGCACGACGTAGATCATCACCCAAGGTTAATCTCCTCCCATAAACACTTTTTTCTATCTTTTCAATCCTTCCCACCCACCCACCCCTGGCTTTCTAAAAACAAATAGGTAGTAGGCATATCACAACAGTGTGATGCTGCTGTAATGATATACCTACTGCCAGGGCTCTTTTTGTATCAGGAACTCCTTTGCATATTAGGTGACACACCCCTGATGTAGCCAATCCTCCAGGAGCTTACAGAGCTCTTCTTGCAGGGGCTACTGTAAGCTCTTGGAGGATTGGCTACATTAGGGGTGTGTCGCCTAATATGCAAAGGAGTTCCTGCTACAAGAAGAGCCCTGCCTACTGCTGATTTTCTTTAGACATAAAAAGTTCACAGGTATATGGGCCAGAGGGACAGTGGATCTGAAGGGAAATCAAAAGTGGAAATGGAACTGAACGTGGACAGGGAGGTGTGTTGTGTGGAAGCCCTCTCTGAACCTGCTCCCATTTTATTTATTTATTGCATTTATACCTTGCCCTATCCCATAATGGGCTCAGGGCAGCTCACAACAGAGATAAAACAATAAATATACAATTAAAATTAATCAAATAAAAACAGAATGGCAGCACAAAATGACATCAGTCCAGAGCAGCCTAATACACTTCTTGGTAGGTGTTAGGAGGACAGGAGGCATCTTTATTCAGGGGAGGCTGAGATGGGTAAAAAAAACAAACCCAAAGGCCAGGCAGGGGAGGGGAGCACAGAGCAAAACCTTCACGTGGAAACAAGCCGTGATTTAAATATGAACTCAGTCATAAATCTACTAGATTACCTTGGCTGCAATTTCTGCTTTGATTCCCCAATTGCTTAATGGACTGTATGTAATCCTAAATGGACTAACAAGAGCTATATGCGTTTAAACCCATTAACTTCAAGAGAAGGGCGTAACTCTGTTTAGGATTGCACTGCCGCACAGTTAGTTTTTAGAAACTGAGATGTATAGATTTTTTAAAAGAAAATGAAGAAGAATGGAACTTATTCTTTGCCCTATTTCTTTTTCGACAGTTGACCCCAATAGAAAATGGCTTGGATGGCCTTATTTTGTCCCAGCCGGTTGTTGAGCCTAACATTTACTGAGTTGCTGTTTCCAACTACACAAATGCAGTTCTACTTCTTCCTATTGCTGGTCCCCAGTTCCAGAAATATCGCTTGAACAAACTTGATTTTAGCCTTGAGCGCATCCCCAATAGAGCATGGCAGTCTGTTGGCTTCTTCCTGACAAATGTGTCACTTTTACATTTCACATTTTTGAGTAGCTTACTTGAAACACCTTGGGAGTTGGTTAAAGGTTCTAATATGTGAAGGAACTCTGGGACTACTTAAACGGGCAATCACAGGGGGCAACAGAATAAGGATACTTCTTTTGATCCGTTTAAAGAGATCAATAGCAGCCCGATTGGCCTGTTATTATGTCGTTTGATGAGAACTTACCTGTCCACCTGTTTCTGCCTGTCTGACAATGGGAGGCTTGTCAGGAAAATACCCCTGCTAATAACCTCCTCCAGTGCCACTCATTTTGATCAATCGCTTCTGCAGTGTGTAATTGGCAGGAAGAATGCCGGAGGTCACCCGAGGTCTTGTAATTCAGAACTATATATGCAAGTTTAATTTCCAGGCAGCCGCACCATCTTTCCTGTGCGTTTGAATCAGTGACCTGTCAAAGGACTTCCTTATGCAGTCAAGCCATCTGCTGGGTTTAGTAATTGGGGGGAGGGAGAGAATTTCAATATTAAGATGCCCTTTTCAGAAAGAATAGGTTTTATGGCTTTTGCCTTATAGCAGGGGTCCCCAGCGTGGCGCCTCCCAGATGTTTCTAGAAAGTGGGTGGAGCCAGGTGGGGCTTTTGGCCAGCAAGGAAGCTGGTTGGCCAATGGAGATCTGATTGATTGAGAATAGTTTTAAAAACTGTTTCAGAGGCAGCTGCTACCACCTGTGTTGGTTTTATTCTTTCTCTCTCTCTCACTTCTCTTTCCCACTGTATTTTTAAATATTACCCTTCTTCTCTCCTGTACTTGGGTTTTGTCTCTGTGCATCAGGCTCTGCCTCCTGTGGCAGCCATTTTGTTGTCCCCACCACCCTGTGTCAGAATTCCAAAGGTGCCCACAGGCTTGAAAAGTTTGGAGACCCCTGCCGTATATCGTTCCGCTCATTTTCTGAGTTCTCTCAAGGCTCTCCGTAGGATAAGTAAGCCATGCCTGGTACTGCAGACAAATTCACTTTGGGTTCGTCCAATGCTAATTCACGTTCTCAGTTGCCTGCTTATTATCTCCCATGCTGACTGGAGATATTTGTTGGTTTCATGCCTGATTACTTATTTGTAATCTAGCATAATTTTGCCTTTCTTCTGGCCAATTTCAAATTCCTCTGTTTGCGTTGGATCGGGGAATGGTGTCACAGACCAAGGTACTAACTCCTGTTCACCAGGTGAGGAGGCTGAAGACTCAGAGGAGACTCAGCACCTGGAACCACCCCTGGGGAGTCAGTTGAGATACCTCCAGGAGCCCCATTTGATGTCTGGGAAGAGCTCCAGGAGACTGGGCCAGCTCTCTTACCCTGGGATATGGCCCGGACTTCCTCTTTGAGCTTCAATCCTGAATCCCCCACTCCAGAGCTGACTGCAGTACCTGACGTCTCTCCCCCATGGATCCCCTCAAACCCCACAAAGCCAAGAACCTCCCCAACCACACTGGAGCACTTGCCACCAGAATAAGATGTGACACCTTTAAGGACTAGTACCCTGCTCCTGGAGGCAGTGAGGTTTGCATCTCCACCGCCTGGCAGGTGTCTTTAAGGCCTCAGTCCACCCTCAGTCTTTTCTGAAACAGTATCTAAGCTGTTGTGCTGTGGGCACCAAGCCTAGTAGCTTTACTCCTATCTTGACACCTGGACCTCCTGATGTGACCTGGATAGCCCAGGCTAGCCTGGTCCCATCAGATCTTGGAAGCTAAGCAGAGTGGGCCTTGGCTAGTACTTGGAAAGGTGACCTCCAAGGAATAGAAGAATAGAAGAAGAGATTGGATTTATACCCCACCTTTCACTACCCAAGGGAGTCTCAGAGTGGCTTACAAACTCCTTTCCCTTCCCCTCCGCACAACAGACACCCTGTGAGGTAGGTGGGGCTGAGAGAGCTCTGACAGAAACTGTTCTTTTTCAAGAACAGCTGTGCCAGAGCTTGTGACTGACCCAAGGTCACATCAGCAGGTACAAGTGGAGGAGTGGGGAACCAAACCTGGTTCTCCCAGATTAGAGTCCGTGCATTTAACCATTGCACCCCACCAGGGTTGTGACACAAAGGCAGGCAATGCCAAACCACCTCTGAAACGTCTCCTGCCTTAAAAACAAATCTAGCTCACCACCTAGTGGTGCCTAATGCTAAAAGAGCTAGAACCTCTGGCTACCAGACAATCTTAGGATCTCCTGGCAATTCTACACACAGTGCCATACGATAACTATTATTATCTGTACCTCGGTCTCTAGCAGGAGAAATAGACACCCTGTTTGCTCCCTGGAGTACAGTGGAGAGCAGGATCAGTAACAAACATGTACTTCCCCACCCTGGTACTCTAACACCAAGTTTGCAAAGCTGAATAGGACACACGCACATGTGGAATCCAATGCATGCAGCTTGATTCCTAGTTTTTAGCTGGGGAATCGAGCACATGAACTGGGCCTACATGGGTTGATTTCTGTATGCATACATCAGGGGAGCTCCTGCCCCTATCCTACCATCCCAGTAGGGTTGCCAAGTTGGAATTAACTTACGGCGGGGGAGTCCCGCGCTGTCCCTGGAGTACGTGTGTGCATGCGGAGCGTGCGTGCCACCGCTATGATGCCACCCGGAAGTTATGTCATCGCATCGGGATGTTGTGGGCGGGGCCACTAGGTTTCGAGGGAAAACCATAGAGTTTTCCCTCAAATCATAGAGCGTCCCACCCCCAACGTGGCTAGCGTGATGATGTCACCTCTGGGTGACATCATCACGCTGGGGACGTTTGCCAGAAGGGGGTGGAGTTCCCCCCCAGGCCCGATTTGCTGGCGTCGGGTAATGGGCCTCTTGGGCGGGGGTTTACCCACCCCTCAGGGGGACTTGGCAAGCCTACATCCCATTGATCAAAATTTCTCTATCATCTATCTGTTTAGGACACACAGACAGGTGGAATCCATAAAGGACAGATGTAGGTGTTCTGTAGATAAATGTATTTACATGAGAGGAAGACAAAATAAACTTTTTCAGAGAAAGAAGATCTCTGTATTGGGGTCATGCTGGCCTGCAGAGAATGTTGATACTTATGGGTAGGTCTCTTTTTGTAGCAGGAACTCCTTTGCATATTAGGCAATACACCCCTAATGTAGCCAATGTTCCCCCTAAGCTGTGGAGTCTTGTGAGCAACAATTCTACTTTGTGAGCTACTGGCGTTAAAGTTGTGAGTGAGCGATTTGGCTACTGCATAAATTAGTTTGCTCTGGAGCCATCCTTCCTGAGAGAAGACAAAAATTTGTGAACCATAGGCTAAAGAACTGTGAGCTAGCTCACACTAACTCAGCTTAGAGGGGATACTGAATGTAGCCAATCCTCCAAGAGCTTACAGTAGCCCCTGTGAGAAGAGCTCTGTAAACTCTTGGAGGATTGGCTACTTTAGGGGTGTGTCGCCTAATCTGCAAAGGAGTTCCTGCTACAAAAAGAGCCCTGGGGGGACAGATTGCACATAGACAAGACAACATGTTCTGTTTCCACTTCCTCCAGGACCCATCTTTTGCCCAAGCTCATATGTTCATATATGTGGGTTTGTGTCCCTCTTAAAGGTAAAGGTAAAGGTTCCCTTGCTCGAAAGCCAGTCGAATCCGACTCTGGGGTTGCGGTACTCATCTCCGTTTCAAAGTCGAAGAGCCAGCGCTGTCCGAAGACATTTCTGTGGTCATGTGGCCAGCATGACTAAACACCAAGGTGCACGGAACGCTGTTACCTTCCCACTGAAGTGGTACCTATTTATCTACTTGCAATTTCTTGCTTTCGAACTGCTAGGTTGGCAGGAGCTGGAATTAGAGACAGGAGCTCACTCCGTCTTGCAGCACCCGGGTCTCGAACTGCTGAACTACTGACCTTCCACAGCCTGCAGTTCAGCGACTTAACCACTTGAGCCACTGCAGCTCCATGTCCCCCTTAGGACTGACCAAAGTCTCAGGAGCAATGCCTTTTGAGGGGCCCTGGGCTACTTCAGGGGTGAGGGTGCCTGTATTAGGCTGCCCTCTGATGCCGGGTATCCTGGTGGGATTGCAACCCTGGATCGCCACTGGCACTCTGAGCAGACCGTACTGACTTGGATGGACCAAAGGTCTTGATTCAGTATAAGGCAGTTTCATGTGTTCCTGTGTATGCAAACATTTCAAGGCGATTTTGCAGATGGGATTGTTCCTACACTCAGATAATCTCTATCCAGGAGCACCCTCACACATTTGCCACGAGTCCATATATTAGGCAGGCTGCAGATCCAGTCTGCTCAGAATTAAAGAAAATGTTCATGCTTTCCTCTGTGTGTGTGTGTGTGTGGGGACAAGACCAGTCTTGAGACTCCAGAGGCAGAAAGGAATTGGCCAGGTCTTAGTTTAAACATCTGATTTATTTAACCACATCTGCAAAGAGTACTGGAATCTGCATCTCTTTAAAAGCTGCACACTTAAAGAAAAAGAAAGAAAAACCCACATCAGCCATTCCCTTTAAATGTAATTTTAGACAAAGCTGAACTAAAGAGGTTGTTTTTGGTTTACGTCCACAAGCTGGAGGTCCCACCACCAATGCATTCAGCATCACGAAATGAGGAGAATAAGGTTTTAAATCCATTAGCACAGTCATTACTAAGCTGTGTGGGATGAGTGAGCTGCTAGTGAGCCGTGAGGAATGAAGATATTAAATGATTAAAAGCTCTGCACTCTCAAAGAGGCTGCCCACTGCCTCTCTGCATAATCCATTGTTCTCAGGTTGCTTCCACTTAATCTAGGGTTGCCAGTCCCCCAGTTGGGGTGGGGGTTCCCCTGGTTTTGGGGGTTCCAATCCATTGCTGGCCAGCAGGCCAGGGGGAAGCCCCATCCCAAACAGCCTCCTCCCTCATCAACATCGTCAGTGTGACGACATCACCCAGAAGTGACATCATCATGCTGGGCATGTCATGCAATGTCGCTCTAGCATTTTGGACAAAGCTCTATGGTGACCATGGAGTTTTGGCCAAAATACTAGAGTGTCGCTGCACGACATGCCTGGCGTGATGATGTCACTTCTGGGTGATGTCATCATGCAGCGTGCATGCTTCTCGCACATGCCAGATGCTCCATGGATGGACCCAGGAGCCCCCCCGCTGGAAGCCCAGTAAGACCTGGCAACCCTAAGTTAATCAGCCACTGCTGGAAGCAGGTAATGCTGTTTTGTCTTTGCATCAGGATTCCATCACTCCATCACAGAAATACAGCAGCAGAATTATTTGTCCGGTCGTATTTCTGGATGAGTCACTGCTCAGGGCTTGCTGCTTTCCAATCATGTGCCCAGAGCAGTGACTCATGCAGTACCATGGCAGTGGACTTCTCTAAGGCAGATCATTCATAGTTGTGCATATATACTGTGGAAGTCAACTCTTTGGGGAATAAGACTGAAATACATCTCCAGTTTTAATTCACAAAAGAAACAAAAATGTGCCCCGCTTATCAGAAGTCTGGGTAACGCACCAAATTAATGTGTAACTTAAAAATGTTATCATGTTATCATGCATCACAGCCTCCTCCTCCTCCTAGATGCGCCGTGCAAAACAGAAACGGACAAATAAAAACACATGTTTCAGACGGCAGGGTATTAGAAACACATGGCGTCCCCCCCCCCCCCAAGCGTTCCGTATCTTGAGCTGAATGAAAAATCTTAGACCATTTAGAGTCTCGTCCGTATCTAGAGGAACCTCCTTCCAGAACGTCAGGGCCGCATGCTGTGAGGATCCCCTGGGGGGTTAAAATATGTTATTCATTTCTTCTAATTTATTTTCCCTTCTCTTTAAATTATGGACCCGAAATTACAGCGTTGACTCTTGCATGTCCTAGTAGCTGAAATGTTAATTTGTTTTTCCAGTCAGCCGGCTTTCAAGTATCCTTCAGCAAACTAGACAGGGGTGGGGGCAGCGGGTGGAGCGGAACACTGCCTCCCCCCCTCCCCAATTGTTTCAGGAACAAAGGCTTACTTTTATAATAGATATAACAAGTTTATCTTTTTTCTAAATGAACAGTGGTGGCTGCTGTCCCACAACACCGGTGTTGCTCCAAACTCCTCCACTCTCTACCTGCACCATATAAAACTCTCCTGATCCAGGATCACTTTTATCAGACTTAAGTGATCAGGGGGCACATAGGGAAAGCTTTATCTAGCTTTATCTGATACTGCAAGTAAGCCTGGCTAGAACAAGAAGCCCCCCTTCCCAAAGTACAGCATCTCTAGTGAGGTTGCCAGCTTCCAGGTGATGGCTGACTGCCTCTGAAAGTGGAAGTTCCCTTTAGTCACCACGGTTAGCAGCCACTGATACATCTCTCCTCTATGAATCTGTCTAATCCAGGGTTGCCAGTTCTGGATCTGTAAATACGTGGAGATTTTGGGGGTGGAGCCTGAGGAGGGCGGGGTTGGGGGGGCCTCAGCAGGATATAGAGTCCACCTTCCAAAGCAGCTGTTTTCTCCAGGGGAACCCATCTCTGTCACATGGAGATCAGTTGTGGAGAGCAGGGGATCTCCAGCCACCACCTGGAGATTGAACTTTGTAAGGAAAAACAACCGTGATATGATAACGAACCCTTGTTAGAGAACAATATACCTTCTTTAGTTATTCAGTGAATAACAAATCATTAAAGGTGTTTTCTTTGAAGTAAATTGGTCTCAAGCTTTTCTTTCGGACGGTATAGTGCTCAATAGAACGTCTCACTCAAGGTTGCATCAGATGAGACCTTACATCTGTTGTATTTTTTCTACTCCTTCTTCCTTTCTAACTTACATCATTTGATAATGTGAAAAGCCCTAGAACCCAAGGTCTACCAGCAGTGGAGACTTTAAGTTTGGCTTCTAGAATGCAGCTAATACACTGTGAAGACCTTGGATTCTGTTATTAGAGAGTCAACATGGAATGTTTCCTTCAAGAGTCGATAAGTAGTAATTGATAAGAATTGTGATTGCTACACGCTCACATAAAGCAAATATTGTGAAACAAATTGTTTACATTGCGCAGCATTCGTTAGCGTGTGAGCAATAATAGAAAAGAATTTTCTACAGAATTACTACAGTAAATGATTTCGCAACCTATCTTTATTGACTCTTCACTATTTTTGTCACGGATGTTGTTTTTGGATTTCCACTTCCTCCCGTGATCTCTCATTTTTGGCTTCTAACCTCCAGGTGGAGCCTGGAGCTCTCTCCAAATCAAAATTGATCTCCAGATGACACAAATCAGTTCCCCTGGAGAAAATGGCTGCTTTAGAGGACAGACTCTATGCTTCTATGTTGTATATTTTTATTGTAATTTGATTGTTTTAATCATTGTTGTAAACTATCTCCAGCTCTGGAGAAAAGGAACGAATATAAATAGTGTAAATGAAATTACTAGTATTATTAACATCATTTGGTGAAGGAAATTGTGTTGGAGCAGTATCCTTTTGGCCTACTTGAAATATAATGTTTTTAAAGTGTTTAAATGTATAATTATTATCTCTCTCTGTTTCTTTCAGGAAAAAGTGCTGTAAGGGTTATAAATTTGTTCTTGGGCAATGCATCCCCGAAGGTATGTGATTAAATTGTTTCTTTCTTGCACTTGCCGCTGCAGTAGCTCTGATTTCCTGAGCTGCTAATGAAGACAGGATTGATTCCAGCGGTCATACTCAGGTCCACGTTCACTAGCGTAGTTTCATAACTGTGATGTGTTACTGTCAAGACTGACAGATTTTCATTCTAGTATGTTTGTGAAAAGAGCCCATTTTAGCTATAAAGGTGCCACAAACTTCCTTGCAACAAACGAGCACTCCCCCCCTCCCCTCGCAACAAACAAGCACTACTGGCCCTTTGGACTTTGTTTCTCCAGTTTCAGCTTTTCGCTAGATGTGTGTGGGATCATTAGATTTCCCTTCTGATTGTTGATGGTTGCCATAGAAAGAAGAAGAGAGAAGAGATTGGATTTATGCCCCACCCTTCTCTACCTGAAGGAGTCTCAGAGTGCTTACAATCTCCTTTCCCTTCCCCTTCCCACAACAGACACCCTGTGAGGTAGGTGGGGCTGAGAGAGCTCTCTCAAGAACTGCCCTTCAGAGATCAGCTCTGAAAGAACTTATGACTGACCCAAGGTCACACCAGCAGTTGCACGTGCAGGAGTGGGGAATCAAACCTGGTTCTCCCAGATTAGAGTTCATGCTCCTAACCACTACACCAAACTGGCTCTCTCGCCATACTGTACACTAGAGGTGTTGAGCTCATTTGTTACAAGGGCCAGATCTGACATAAATTTTATTTTGTTGGGCTGGGCCATGTGTGCCATAAAATGTAATTCCAGGCACTAGAGATATAAACTTTATAAAGGACACAGGCCAACCCAATTAACAAGATTATTTTTTCTCAAAATACAAAGAAAAACAATTGATTCCTAGGAGTGAAAGGAACTGATTTACTAGGGAACCTACAAAAGCCCCAGTCAATGTATTTAATCATATGCAAGGCTAGTCCCCCACCCTGGGATACCATAAAAGGGGCGACACCAGACTGAGCATGGAACGACTCAAAGAAACAGTACAAGATCGGAAAACATGGAGAGAGCTGGCCCACAGAATCGCCAAGAGTCAGACACGACTGAATGGCTAACAACAACGATCTTACATTTCCATACAAATTAGTTACTTTTGGTATACAAAGTGTTTTAGGACATGCATCATCTTCTTTGCAAATAAATAAGATAATTTCTCAGCACACACCCCCATGCTAAGCTATAGCAGTTGAGCACAGGTACAATCCATCTCTCACTTTGTTTCCTCACTTCCCCCATCCTACCTCTGAGGATCTTGAGGAGGAACACAGGACTTCCTCCTCCACTGCCCCACCCCTACCAAGAACCCTGTGAGGTGGTCCGGGCTAAGTGACTGGCCCCAGGTGATCTAGAGGACAGGGTCCTGGCCAATGTTCCCTCTAAGCTGTGGAGTCCTGTGAGCAAAAATTCTACTTGGTGAGCTGCTGGCCTTAAAGTTGTGAGTGGGTGGTTTGGCTCCTGCATAAATTAGTTTGCTCTGGAGCCCTCCTTCCTGAGTGGAGACAAAAATGTGTGAGCTGGAGGCTAAAAAACTGTGAGCTAGCTCACACTGACTCAGCTTAGAGGGAACACTGGTCCTGGCTCAGGAAGAGGTGGGGGTCTGAACTAGGTTCTCCCAAATTCTCTCATGCCCAGTTCTCTTCCCTACTGCATTTCCCACAGAAGTGGCAGGCCTGAGAGGAAGGCCTGATGGAGACACTGTTTTCAAAACCTCCAAGGGGTGTTTTTGTCCTTCCATGACCCCTTTTTCCTCATGGGCTGGCTGAGCACAGGTGGGGGGAAAGAAGGGAGGTCACAGCCCTCCTCCTCCTCTTTCCCTTGCCGGCCTCATCCTTTCATCAGCAAACTGCCACTCCGTGTGCCCTCTTTTACCAAACCCCCTCATGGTCACCATTTGGTGCAGCAGTAGCAGTGCCAGCTCCATCCCCCCCCACATGTAGTGGGTTTACCAGTCCTCGCCGAGCTGTGGTCAGAGGGGGAAAAAACACCATGCCTCCTCTTTCTCCATCTTCCTCTCCATTCTCCCCACACTATTTTACCTCAGCCTCTTAGCCTTGCCCCTTAGCCACATCCTTTCTATTTCTTGACAGCTTTACCACACACACCTCACCAGCAACCTCCTGCCTTCCCTCCCTCACACCAGTGGTTCACTTGATTTGAAAGAGCCCTGGATGGGCTAGTTCTGGCCCCCGGGCCATATGTTTGACACCCTTGCAGACATTCACTGTACTAACAGTGCTGGCCTCCAGGTGGGGCCTGGGGATCCCCCAGAATTACAGCTCATCTCCAGACTACAGAGATCAGTTCTCCGGAGAAAACGGATGCTCTTGAGGGTGGACTCTGCGGCATTGTACCCCACTGAGGTCCCTGCCCTCCCCAGGCTCCACCCCCAAATCTCCAGGGGTTTTTCAACCTGGATCAGGCAACCCTACCCCCCATCCCCCCCTGGTGGCTGGGGGGGGGTCTCCTGGCAACCCTAATTGCAATGCACACAACATGTTCAGCTTCACGTGCCATTATACGGTCTCCCTTTTACCTGTTCTTTAGGGAACAGACAGTGGGTCCCACTTACTTGCCATATGAGAGCCAGTGCTGTGTAGTGGTTAGACTAGGAGCATAGAGACCTGGGTTTAAATACCCAGGGCTTTTTTTGTAGAAAAAGCCCAGCAGGAACTCATTAGCATAATAGGCCACGCCCCATGTTACCAGAGGTGTGGTCATCCAGCCACACCCACCTTTTCCTTCTTATTCTGTTTACCTTGTTTGTTGTCAACATCCAGGGCTTTTTTTGTCACAGGGACTCCTTTGCATGTGAGGCCACGGACCCCTAAGGTAGCCAATCCTAGTGAGTTTCTGCTGTTGTGTGTGGCCTATTCTGTTAATGAGTTCCTGCTGGGTGTGGCCAACTCAGGAGCCAGCTGGAACTCCATTCCTGTGCGTTCCTGCCCAAAAACAGCCCTGTAAATACCTACTCTGCCATGGAAGCTCTCTGGAAGACCATGGGGTTAGTCACACATCCTTGCCTAACCTACCTTAAAGGGTTGTGTTGAGGATAAAATGGAGGAGAGGAGAAGTATGTAAGCTGCTTTGAAGAAGAAGAAGAGATTGGATTTATACCCCGCCCTTCACTACCCAAAAGTGTCTCAGAGTGGCTTACAAACTCCCTTCCTCTCCCCACAACAGACACCCTGTGAGGTAGGTGGGGCTGAGAGAGCTCTTGACAGAAACTGCTCTTTTTCAAGGACAGCTCATCAGAACTATGGCTTGCCCAGGGTCATCCAGCCAGGTGCAAGTGGAGGAGTGGGGAATTAAACCCGGTTCTCCCAGATTAGAGTCTGCACACTTAACCACTACGCCAAACTGACTCTTGGGGTTCCCCAGTCTAAAGGGTTTCTCCAGATGCATCTAGCAGCAGGCTGCAGAGTAAGATATTTATTTATTCATCCAATTTATACCCCGCCCGTTCCACCGAGGCAGGCTCAGGGCAGCTTACATGAAAGTAAATATATAAGTAACAGTTAAATTACCATAAAAACATTTAAAAACAGTTCATTATAAAACAGTACAGGATCATAAAGTGCTAGCAATGTTGGTTTAATTTCATAACAATAGCGATATCATATGAGTGCATTCAATAGATTATCTAGGTGTTCAGCTCACTGATCTTTCCCAGATATTATCGGCAAGCCAAGGGCCAGGGCTTTATGAATTTCAGTTGTTGTTGGTAATGGTGGCGGCTCCTTAATTGAAGGCCTGGTGGAAAAGCTCCGTTTTACAGGCCCTGCAGAACTCACCACATCTCCACAACTCACCTTCAGAGGCCCAGACTAGCAATCCCTGGCTCTTCCATTGAGGTGGGCCAGCAGGACTGTGCCTCAGGGCAGTTTGAGATCCGTCCTGAAGAAAAATGCTCAGCAAACCACACAGAGGAAGAAGGTTCGGTGCCCCTGTACCTCTGTTGGGAATCTGGGATTCCTTGTCTGCGGAACCAGAGTCCACTTCTTTCTCATGTCTGCAGTTGTCCCATTCCTTTCTCCAGTCACCTCCTGGCTGAAAAGGCAGGGGGGTGGCAGTAGAGTGAACTGAACAATGCTGCAGTGCCAGCCCTTAAAGTTATTGCTAAAATGGCTGCTAGTGGCCAGTAGAGAACAGTCTTGAAGTCACAATGCTGCAGAAAAGGAAAATGCTTTTTCTCCCGAAGTAGGAGTTTTAAGAGAACTGAACGTGGTTTGTCTTTAAATTACCAGTTTATGTTGTTGCTTTTTTGCAATTTTTGTTGTTGTTGTTCAGTCTCACAGTCGAGTCCGACTCTTTGCGACCCCATGGACCAGATTACGCCAGGCCCTCCTGTCTTCCGCTGTCCGCTGAAGTTTGCTCAATTTCATGTTCGTTGCATCGGTGACACTGCCTAACCATCTCATCCTTTGCCGTCCCCTTCTTCTTTGACCTTCAATCTTTCCTAGCATCAGGGTCTTCTCCATTGAATGCTCCCTTCTCATTTGGTGGCCAAAGTATCTGAGCTTCAGCTTCAGGATCTGGCCTTCCAGGGAACAGTCAGGGTTGAGCAATTTTTTTACGTTATGCAAATGAGCACGGCCTGTGACTCCTCACTTAATAAAGCTTTACACTTACTGTATGTTACTCGGAACAGTAGTGTTTTACGAGTCATATGTTCTCCGCTTTGGCAGTCGAGGGCCGATCTTATACCATTAGAGCAAGGCCCTGCCAAGACAGATGCATGTACTTAACTTTACGCAGTGCTGATGTGAAACAAAGCCAGCTGAAGTCAACAAAAGAACTCACCTTGATTTTATCAGGTTGATTTATTGTCAGCAGATGTGCTGATCTAACAGCTCAAAGCCCTTTGGGAACCTTGGCATCCCAAACACTAGCCCGATAATGAATTGGGACAAGACCAGAAAATATGGATAGAAAACTTAGCAGGTGACAAATCCAGTCGGTGATTTCACCTAAGCTCGGCGCCGTCATCAGCATGTCAGGCTGCACTGAGGAAAAAACTCGGGGATCATACAGCCCTGCAAAACCGATCCTCTGAAATGGGGCAGGAAATACTTTTGCAGTGAGAAGACCCTGACATAGCGGACCGCACTTACGTCATGGATGGGCTGTGTGATTGCAGCCAATTTGAAACCAGTGGGGCTTAGAAGCTGATTGCAGCTTTGGGTGCATGTGGGAAAAATAAACATATGTTCAGCCCTCTAAAACTCTGTTGGTGCGTGTGGGTTCCGCCCCACCCACCCCCGGAACTTATTTCCAAGTGGGCAAAAAAGAAAGGAATAGGTGGATGGACACCGCTGCTAATGGCTCAAAAAGGGAATCATATTCCAGTAGCCCAGTGAAACCCTCTTCCAAGGAGAGCCTCAGCAATACAATGCCTGAGAAGCACCAGTGACCACTGTGGCCAGAAACAGACATTACTAGAAATCCCAGGGGGCTGCAGAAAGCATCATCCCTGTGTCCCTTCTGCTTTCCTACTCAGTGCAACAAGACACATGGTGGAATTGTGATGCTCCAAAATTCCCCACCCCAGTAAGCATCAGCCAATGAACCGCCTTCCCCCTCTCTGATTCTTGAATTATCTGATTCTTAATTTTAGAATTCCTACATTGATCAGGGAGGTTGTACAAGATGGCTAAAAGGCCCTTCCCAATTGTAGGATTCTCTGATTCTAAGTGGAGTTGGGGAATGGGAATCTTGGAGTCCCATGGCATGACAGCAGGTCTTTCGATAGCCAGTTTGGTGTAGTGGTTAAGAGTGTGGACTCGAATCTCGGAGAACTGGGTTTGATTTCCCCACTCCTGCACGTGCAGCTGCAGGTGCGACCTTGGGTCAGTCATAAGCTCTTTCAGAGCTGTTCTCTCAAGGGCAGTACTCGAGAGAAGAAGAGATTGGATTTATACCCCGCCCTTCATTATCCAAAGATGTCTCAGAGCGGCTTACAAACACCCTTCCCCTCCCCACAACAGACACCCTGTGAGGTAGGCGGGGCTGAGAGAGCTCTTGACAGAAACTGCTCTTTTTCAAGAACAGCTCTTATCAGAACTACAGCTTGCCCAAGGTCATCCAGCCAGGTGCAAGTGGAGGAGTGGGGAATCGAACCTAGTTCTCCCAGATTAGAGGCCGCGCACTTAACCACTACACCAAACTGGCTCTCTCAGCCCCACCTACCTCACAGGGTGTCTGTTGTGGGGGAGAGGAAGGGAAAGGAGTTTGCAAGCCGCTCTGAGACTCCCTCAGGTAGTGAAGGGCAGGGTATAAATTCAATCTCCATCTCCTCCTCCTCCTTTTCTCTTGCTGCACACTTTTGTGTGGAGATGAAGAGTATCCTTCAGCAGCTGCCATGAGCAGCCAGTAACATGTGTCATTATTGTGCAGAGAGGAAGAGAAGACTTTCATCCACTGCCAAGCACGGCCAGCCAGCCAGCCTCATAAATCTTCCCTTCTACTTTATAATCCCTGCCCTGGTTCTTGGCATAACATTGGGAGGCTATATAATGTAAGCACTGGTCTGTAAAAGAGTGTCAACCACACAGCGCTGAAATCATCATCACTGTTGTTGTCATTGTCATCATCATCTTCATTGTATTTATTTATTTGTGTGAATAGCCAGTGGGTGTCGTGGTTAAGAGTGTCAGACTAGTAACTGGAAGACCCAGTTTCAAATCCCCACTTGTGCCACGGAAGCTTGCTGGGTGACCTTGGACCAGTCACACTCTCTCAGCCTAGCCTACCTCACAGGGTTGTGGTGAAGATAAAATGGAGGAGCGGAGAAGGATGGAAGCTGCTTTGGGTCTCCGTTGGGGAGAAAGACGGTATAAACAAATTAAATAAATAAAATAAAAATGTTTGCCCTCTCCTTCCTCCAAGGAACTCAGGGGCGGTGTACAACATTCTCCCCCTTCTCCATTTTATCTGCACAACAACCCTGAGAGGTATATTAGGCTGAGAGAGAAAGACTAGATCAAGGTTACCCATCCAGGTGGGTTGGTCTGAAGCAACAGAACAAAGTTTGAGTCCAGTGGCACCTTTAAGACCAACCAAGTTTAATTCTGGGTACAAACTCTCATGTGCATGCATGCAGAATTGAACTTGGTTGGTCTTAAAGGTGCCACAGGACTGAAGCTTTGTTCCAAGGTTAGCCAGTAAGTTTCATAGAAATAGATTGCAGAAAGATTCCGTGGGGGGTGCTTACAAGGATCATTGTGCCATTATGTCTACTACCTTCTTTTTGGAGGCCTCCAGTTCTCTGTTTTATTAGACAAAGTCATCTGTCAAACACAGCTGTCCAGAGGCCCCACCCCCAAAATACTGGTGTGTATCTAACCCTCTGTTGACTTTGTAAAAAGGATCTTCCCAGATCTCTCTTTGGTTGCAGTATGCTGAACACTCCCAGTTTTGTTCTGAGGGGATCTATTAGGCTTCCCAAGAACTTACTGCGTGCCGGCGGGGGATGGATACGTCCTCGCAGGACCATCCCCAGGGGAAGGAGAGGCGCAGAGCACCATGCCGTCGCCAGGAAGGGACGGTAGGCGACGCTCTGGCAATGGGGCTGAAAACTCGATGGTACCATCGAGTTTTCAGCCCCATTGCCAGAGCGTCGCCTACCGTCCCTTCCTGGCGATGGCATGGTGCGTTACCAGGAAGACTGGTCCGGCCGGGGAGCATTCGTCCCCCGCCCCCAGACGGTAAGTACTTGGGAACCCTAGGATCTATAGAGGGAGAGGGCATTTGGGGGGGAGAACCACCCCCCTGTCATCTGCAAATGGAAATGCTGTTCCATTGGAGAAACTGCCTGGTTGGATTTATGCTGCTGAGAAAAACCAATCTTCCCATGATTAATAACTTAAGATATTAAAACTTGAGGACAAGTAGCAAATTGATGTCCCACGGTTTAACAATCAGTGTACATTTGCTTATATTTTAAGCACCTTTCTCTTTCTTTCACTCTCTCTCTTTCTAGACTATGATGTCTGCGCAGATGCTCCTTGTGAACAACAATGCACAGATAACTTTGGGCGTGTTCTGTGCACTTGCTATCCTGGTTATCGGTACGACCGTGAAAGACACAGAAACAGAGAGAAGCCCTATTGCCTAGGTGAGTACAAAACAAAACCCCACAGCTGAAATAATAAAATTCAGATGTAGTAACTGGCTGGACTTGGATTTTGCAGAACTTTGGCAAAGCGTGGATCTTTAAGCAGTGAACTGCAGCTTTAAGGGTCTACTACATGCCAATGCACAGGTATTGACAGTGTTGTAGGGAAGGGGCTAAGACAATGATTTACAGTCAGGGAAGTCCCCAGTTCAAATCTTGCCTTGGCCACAAACTCACTAACTCACTCGTTGGTCTTAGGCAGTGTTCCCTCTAAGCTGAGTTAGTGTGAGTCAGCTCACAGTTCTTTAGCCTCCAGCTCACACGTTTTTGTCTCCGCTCAGGAAGGAGGGCTCCAAAGCAAACTAATTTATGCAGTAGCCAAATTACTCACTCACAACTTTAATGCCAGTAGCTCACACAGTAGAATTTTTGCTTACAAGACTCCACAGCTTAGAGGGAGCATTGGTAAGCCATTCTTTCCCCTCACCTGATGTCTGCAGTAGGGGAATCATTAGACTAGGCTAGCTGACAGGGCCCTGTCCTGGATGGCCCAGGCTAGCCTGATCTCATCAGATCTCAGAAGCTAAGCAGGGTCAGCCCTGGTTAGTATTTAGATGGGAGGCTACTGAGGAAGTCCAGGGTCGCTGTGCAGAGGCAGGCAGTGGCAAACCACTTTGGTTCGCCTCTTGCCTTGACAACTTCATGGGGAGTCACCATAAGTCGGCTGTGACCTGACCGCACTTTAAGAGGCCCTGACTCAGATGGCCCAGGCTGTCCCAGGCTCATCAGATCTCAGAAGCTACGTGAGGTCGGCCTTCATTAACCCTTGGATAGGAGACCACCAAAGAAGAAAAGGGTGATGACGCTGAGGCAGGCAACAGCAAGCCATCTCTGCTCCTCTCTTGCCTTGAAAACTTCACGAGAAGTTGCTGTAAATCGGCTGTGAATGCATGGCACTTTCTACCACCATCTTATGGGGTTGCTACGTACATAACTGCCCTGTTTGACTCAGACTTTTGGGTCCTCCAGTTCAGTATTGTACCCTGTGTTTGGGATCAGTTCTTCAGAGTCTTAGGCTGCGGTCACACGGTTGATTTGATCGAGATTCACTGCTGTTCCCTCTCATATGTAAATTCGGTGATCAGACAGGCCAATCTGCCTCCCACCCTGAAGCGGGCTCACTCGTGCAATGCTCCCGGTTCTCTCCTGCATTTTCCTACACTGGAAAAATGAGTACTTTCCGGGGGTTTCAGCTGTGATTCCGCACTTTCCCCTATCTGGAGCGCCATCTCACAATGAGTGCGATTTGGTCCTTCCCCCCCCCAGCGACTGCTATTATGCGCATGTGCAGTTATGCACATGATAACCCTTGCGCATGCGCAAATGTATTTTTTTTTAAAAAAATGGTGGCATGACTATCTGAACAGTTTTAATCCGATAAAAAAAGTCATGGATATGCCGACAGTGGGAGCAAGTCATGGTAAGAGGTCAGAGTGACAGCACCCTTAAGCTTAAAAAAGTCTTTCCCAGATCCTGAAGATAGATTCAGGTGGGTAGCCACGTTGGTCTGAAGAAACAGAACAAAGTTTGAATCCAGTGGCACCTTTAGGATTGGCAAAATTTAATTCTAGGCAACATTTAATCATTCCCACTAACTATTTGTATAAAAAATGGGGAAACTTCATTCATTACTGTACTTGAATTCATTTTTGCCAGATGGCTCCAAGTTAAGAGTGTTTTACATTATTTCTGCTTACTTAGAAATTACAGGAAATGGCACAGTGCGCTGATTCAGAGATTAAACTGATTAGACCTGCTTTTCTTTTCTTAGTAGGTCCCCATGACATTTTGTTTTGTATATTCGTACCTACCTATTTCTGACCCAGAAAAGAACTGCAGTCTCTACCGCTGATCACCCACACATATGATGGTACACTTGCTCATATGTATGCCCAGGGCTATTTTTGGGCAGGAACGCACAGGAATGGAGTTCCGGCTGGCTCCCAAGTTGGCCACACCCAGCAGGAACTCATTAGCATAACAGGCCACACCCAACAGCAGAAACTCATTAGGACTGGCTACATGAGGGGTGTGTGGCCTCACATGCAAAGGAATTCCTGCTCCAAAAAAAGCCCCTGGGTTTTGATAACAAACAAGGTAAACAGAATAAGAAGCAAAAGATGGGTGTGGCCAGATGACCACACTTCTGATAACATGGGGGTGTGGCCTAATAGGCTAATGAGTTTCTGCTGCTGGGTGTGGCCTATTATGCTAACGAGTTCCTGCTGGGCTTTTTCTACAAAAAGAGCCCGGTGTACTCCAGTTCTGGGTATAAGTTTTTCTGAAGAAGTGTGGGTGCACACGAAAGCTTATACCCAGAATTAAATTTTGTTGGTCTTAAAGGTGCCCACTGGACTCAGACATTTTCCCCAAGCCATGTAATTCCAGCTTTTTTAAAAAAAGGTGATACCTGGGATCAGTGTTCCCTCTAAGCTGAGTTAGCGTGAGCTAGCTCACAGTTTTTAAGCCTGCAGCTCACACATCTTTGTCTTGGCTCAGGAAGGATGGCTCCAAAGCAAACTAATTTATGCAGTAGCCAAATCGCTCGCTCACAACTTTAGTGTCAGTGGCTCACAAAGTTGAATTTTTGCTCACAAGAGTCCACAGCTTAGAGGGAGCATTGCCTGGGATTCATTGTCCTATTATTTTTTATGCTTCTAGGAAGGGGAAGATACAGGGTCTTGAGTCCCCCAGAGGGAAACCTTTGTTTCTGATCATTCTTTTTTCCTTATTTTTTCCACCCATTGCTGCCCCTTTCAGATATTGATGAGTGCGCGGCAAGCACTGAACCTCCCTGCCCCCACATCTGCATCAATACCCTCGGCAGCTACCGATGCGAGTGCCACGAAGGCTTCATCCGTGAAGATGACGGCAAGACGTGCACAAAGGGAGAGAAAGGTATTCCTTTGGCATTGGTTCAGCAATCCACCATGGACACAGAAGCTGTCTGAGTAAACTAAATCTAAGCCTGCCAGGAATACAGACCCTTGCACCTCAGAAGAAAACCATTTGGTTAAAACCAGAAATCTTTACTCCAGAGCCAATGTTTGTCTTAATGTATAACCATGGAGTATTTACACTTTGCCCAGCTGGGGCGGGGATGGTAGGTTCCCCTAAAGTTTGAATCCTGAAAATTCTGCCCCCTTTTAACCCAGCTCTGGAAACTGCTACTTATTTTTCGTGTCAATGCAGCAGTCAATGTTGCTAGGTCTATGTTTTAAAAAATTGGAGTAATCAAACTGTGCACCAAGAAAAATCAGATTGTGCCTTATGTGACTTGGGCTTAGGGTTGCTAGTATCCAGGTCCCAGTGGGGTTTCCCCAATTTTGGGGGCCTCAGCCTGCAGCCAAGCAGCTGGCAGGAAGGGAACCCCACCCCCAAAAGCCACATCCCCGCACAACATCTCCAATGCAATGATGTCACCCAGAAGTGATGTCATCATGTCGGGGCTGTTGTGCGGAACACTCTGGTTTGAGGGCAAAATTCTATGGTAAATTTGGCCTAAAACAATAGAGTTTTTCCCTCAAACCAGAGTGTCGCAACATGACATGGCTAATGCGATGATGTCACTTCTGGGTGATGTCATCATGTTGGGGACGTCCTGGAACACCCCCCAGATCCCTCTGCTAGCGCGGCAAGGGGATCTGGCAACCCTACTCAGACTGCAATCCTGTGTACACGACCTGGGATTAAATCTCAGTGATTTATTTCTGAGTAAACATGCAGCCTGAATAGCCCAGCCTTACTCAGTCTTTTTTTTTTTTTTGAAATAACTCTCCTAAAAGGAGAGAATTTTATTTTTTATAAGAAAAGGGTAAGGTAGACAGATGGGAAGAGAAAAAAGAGCGGAGTGAGTTTTTTTCTGTTAGTAAAGGTTAGTTTTATTTCTTCCAGTTGTCGGCATCCATCACGGTTGAAAGATCTTCTTTTCAGCTTTACAAAGTCCAAATCAATTCTGTTAGTAAAGTTAGTAAAGTCCACTGGGGTTAAATCAAATCCTTTCAGATGTTACACGAACAAATTCTTTTTTAAGTCTCTCCAAATTATCATTAAGTCCTTTGAACTTTAATGCCTCCCGTTCCGTCATTTCCTTCCCCCAGGCCGCCGTCTTCTTCAAAAATCCAAATTTTGAGTACTGCTTCCTCCTCTGTGCTGGCATGTCTCTTCAGAAATTTTTTAATCCATCTTCTTTCGCTTCTTTTTTCTTGCTGTTTCTGGCAGTCATTGCTCGTTGGCTCCATTAACACTCGAGTTGAAATTAGATCTCCATTACTTGCTAAGCTCAACACCCCTTTTACTGGCAGAGTATATCCTTTTTTTAAAAGGCGGAGTAGGCTTTGGGAGCCTTGTCCGCCTCTTCTTTTTATTTATTCGCTCCACTGCCAGATAGAGGTGTCAAGACTTTCGTCAAAATAAATCTGAGATCTTCTTTCCCTTCTTCATCCATAGCTTGGAACTTTAGCATCAAATTAATTTTCTATACATTTTCTGCCATCAACCTTATTAATTCTAAATATTTGTTTTTGTAGTCTGATGAGAACAATTTCCATTTTAAAAGCGTTTCATTGATATTTTAGATTTACTCCAGCAGGTGGCGCAGTATCTCAGTCTCTTGTTGATTGACAGCTAGTTCAGGGGGGGGTTGACTGGAGCGGAAGTCCCTCCTCTCTTCTCTTCCATTCTAAGCAGGATTTTCCCCAGCATCGACATTTTGTTTTTTATTTACTTTTTCAAAGTTCGTGCCACATCCCCCAGAAAGCAACTAAAGCCGCAATCTTCTGTAGAACCCCAACGGTACTTTCACCAACATTTTTTCTTGTTACCCCCCTTCGCGTTTCCTTTAAAAATTCGCTTCTTCGAAGAGGGTGGAAGCTCCTCCCTCCTCCCATACGCTTATCCGCTTGCGGGGGTTTTTAATTTTCGCTTCAAAATAGATCTTCAACTCACGATTAGATGCCATATCTTCTTTTCATGGTAATTCATCCGCTTTTCCTCACTCCTGGAAGTCGGCAGGGCTGCTAAGTCCCGTTCGGGACGCACTACGCGGCGGGGCCGATTGGGGCGGGGAGAAAGCCTCAATTTCCCGGCAGTTTGCCGGCAAAGAGGCTACTCCCCATGCGCCCCCGGTTCGGAGCCTTTGACTAAGGCTCACTAGGGTCTTTCGCAAACGCGAAGACCCCCCATTCCGCGTGTGGGCTAACCGCCTCCGGGAGCGTCCCGAGAAGCGGCCGCCATTCGCAGCACCGAAACCGAAAGCCCAGCCTTACTCAGTCTTGACAGATCTTGGAAGCTAAGCAGGGCTGGCCTGGTTATTATTGTTGTTGTTGTTTCTGGGGCAAGTGATGCTCTGTATTCTTGGTGCTTGGGGGGGTCAACAGTGGGAGGGCTTCTAGTATCCTGGCCCTGCTGCTGGACCTCCTGATGGCCCCTGGTATTTTTGGCCGCTGTGTCACAGAGTGTTGGACTGGATGGGCCGTTGGCCTGATCCAACACTGGCTTCTCTTATGTTCTTATTACTTGCCTGGGAGACCACCAAGGAAGACTGGGGTTCCTGTGCAGAGGAAGGCAATGGCAAACCACCTTGGCTCATCTCCTGCCTTGAAAACCGCATGAGGGTTTGCCATAAGTCAGCTGCAACTTGACAACCATTATTATTATTATTATTATTATTATTATTATTATTATTATTATTATTATTATTATTGTTGTTGTTGTTGTTGTTGTTGTTGTTGTTGTTATTGTTATTGTTATTGTTATTGTTATTGTTATTATTCAACATGCACAGGATTGTGCTGGCAAATGCATTTGGAAGCTTTTGCTCCCCTTGCCTAATTGGTCTTGCCCCCACCAGCCATAGGAAGGGACAGTACAGAGCACCGAATCCCAGTACTGAGGCCCCCACTCCTTGGCCTGCTTCTGAGACCTCATCAGCCATTTCCCACATTTCAAGCTCCCTTTCAGTAGTTATAAGGCCTAGATACAGTTCTGGTTACCATACCTCAAAAAGGATATTATAGTACTGGAAAAAGTGCAGAGAAGGGCAACTAGAATGAGAAAAGGGTTGGAACACTTTCCCTATGAAGAAGGGTTAAAACGCTTGGGGCTCTTCAGCTTGGAGAAACAACGGCTGAGGGGTGACATGATCGAGGTTTATAAGATTATGCATGGGATAGAGCAGGTAGAGAAAGAAGTCCTTTTCTTCCTTTCTCACAATACAAGAACGCGCGGGCACTCAATGAAATTGCTGAGCAGTCGGGTGTCAGAAGCCCTAACTTAGTCAGCCAAACACCAGGTCTTGTTGTTGCAAGCAAGAATAGTGTTTATTGTTAAGCTGCAATGGAAAGGTTACTGGAGCAGATACATTGTTCAGAATAACTTGGTTACACAAAGCAAGCAGTTATACTGGAAAGGGGGTGAATGGGGACCCCCCCTCTCCACCAATCAGGGACTAACATGTGGATGGGAATCGAAAGTTACTACACTAATGAAGTTCCCACCGCCCCCATTGTTCTCAGCCAAACTGCAGCTTTGAAAGCGATAGAAAGCTCACAGCCTGTCTCCTCCAAGGTCAGAATGTTAAGTCTACCCGAGATAGAGCCTGCCAGACTCACATTCCACCAGGTGCATAAATCTACACCCCCACGATCCCAACCTCCCGCCCTCCACGCCGCAATGGCACCCATAGCCCGACCTCCCCCCCCTTACTCCATCCATCATGGCAGGACTACCTGACATCGGGTTAGAATGGATAAAAGGAAGTACTCCTTCACCCAAAGAGTGATTAACACATGGAATTCACTGCCACAGGAGGCGGTGGCAGCTTCAAGAGGGAATTGGATAAACATATGGAACAGAGGTCCATGAGTGGCTATTAGCCACAAGGGATAGATAGGAACTCTCAGTCTGGGGCAAGTGATGCTCTGTATTCTTGGTGCTTGGGGAGGCAACAGTGGGAGGGCTTCTAGTGTCCTGGCCCCACTGCTGGACCTTCTGATAGCACCTAGTATTTTTGTGAATGAGTGTTGGACTGGATGGGCCATTGGCCTTATCCAATATTGGCTTCTCTTATGATAATTAGTTCAAGAATAAATCATCCTTGCCACCCTGTCTCCACCCTTCCTGCAATAATGCCTTCCACCCTCCCTGTAATGACCTCTGCAGCCCAGCCTTAAGGAGGTGGAATATGCCAGAAGTCAGGCTCATCCCTGGTTTTTGATTCGGCATTTCAGCATTGCAGTTGACATGATCAGCAGTCCGGTATCATGCAGTACAATCTGACCTTGACTTTGGCAGAAACACACCTAGGAGCCAGGATGCCTTTGTGACAATCCGATCCAGACCAGGCTCTACCTGTAACATTCAGCAAACCAAGAGCTAGGGTTGACCGTCTCCAGTCAGGGCTTGGAGATCTCCCGGCATTACAACCGGCCTCCAGACTGCAGAGATCAGTTCCCCCAGAGGAAGTGGTGGCTTTGGAGAGTGGACTGTATGGCCACATACCCCACTGAGATCCCTTTACTCCTCAAACACCGCTGTCCCCAGACTGTACCTCCAGATGTACAGGAATTTCCCAACCTGGAGGTGGCATTATGGGGCTTTCAGGGGAAATCATGAATGCAGACCATTAACAACACATGTGGACATGGATCCAATAATGGGGATAAAAAGTTGAAATGGCAATGCATGAATCACCTCTAGCTCTGAAATCCGTTCTGCCCAACACTTTCCCACTCTTGCCTTGGCAAACGATTCTAAAATTGAGAGCCAGTTTGGTATAGTGATTAGGAGCGCAGACTGTAACCTAGAAGAACCAGGTTTGATTCCCCACTCCTCCTCTACATGGACCTTGGGTGTGACCTTGGGTCAGTTACAAGTTCATTCAGAGCTGTTCTCTCACGAACAGTTCTCAAGAGAGCTCTCTCAGCCCTCACAAGCAATTCTCCCTCTAAACTGTGGAGTCTTGTGAGCAAAAATTCTACTTTGTGAGCTACTGGCATTGAAGTTGTGAGTGAACGATTTGGCTACAGCATAAATTAGTTTGCTCTGGAGCCCTCCTTCCTGAGCTAAGACAAAAATACGTGAGCCAGAGGCTAAAAAACTGTGAGCTAGCTCACACTAACTCAGCTTAGAGGGAACACTGCTCACAGGGTGTCTGTTGTGGGGAGGGGAAGGGAAAGGAGGTTGTAAGCCGCTCTGAGACTCCTTCGGGTTGTGAAGGGTGGGGTATAAATCCAATCTCCTCCTCCTCCTCTTCTTCTTCTGTCATTTGTCGACAATGCTGATTGTGTGAACTTAGGCAGATCATGAGAGGGAGGGCAGGAAGGGTTGCCTCAGTGCTTCGTTCTTGCGGCACCTTCTTACATGCCCAGAGAAATGCCGATCGCCACTTTGGGATCAGAAAGCAATTTTTCTCCAGTCCAGTTTGGCTGGAGATCTTGGAGGGTTTTTTTGTCATCTAGGTGTGAAACAGTGGTCACTCTGTGTGTGTGTGTGGGGGGAGGTATTTGTGAATTTCCTGCATTGTGGAGGGGGTTGGACCAGATGACCCTGAAGGTCCCTTCCAGCTCTATGATTCTTCTTCTTCTTCTTCTTCTTCTTCTTCTTCTTCTTCTTCTTCTTCTTCTTCTTCTTCTTCTTCTTCTTCTTCTTCTTCTTCTTCTCCTTCTCCTTCTCCTTCTCCTTCTCCTTCTCCTTCTCCTTCTCCTTCTCCTTCTCCTCCTTCTCCTTCTCCTTCTCCTTCTCCTTCTCCTTCCTCCTCCTCAACAGGGGATCTCTATCTTGTGGCAAATATAAGGACCTGCAGGACCACCCCCTTTCCAGAACCTGAGATGTATTAGAGAACAATAGCTTTCCCATAATTAGGTCATTAGCACTGATCTTCTGATTAATTTCTCTTTGTAGAGAACATTCATAAGGCACTGATATCCCTCCTCCCTAACATCTTGCCTGTTTCCAAAGATAACAAGCAGTGCTGGAGGAAAATTAATCAGCCCATGTTTATTCCTCAGTGCTGCAGGCATGAAGGCCGCCCACCTCCCTTTGGCCTTCAGAGACTGGATTTTGAACTGCAGGTTTAAGGTGGTGGGGGGGGGTGCAACAAAGTGGTGTAGCATCTTTGTGACTTGAGGGATCATCTTGCATTCTTCCAAGACAGCACAGCAGCCACGTAGTCCGAGGAAAACATTCTGCAGATAATATAAGACAGATGATAAGCTGTACAGCCCCAAGGAAGGAAGGAAAGAATGCATGCAAACCACCTCTTGGCCGGAGCGCCCGGCATAAGCGAGGCAAGATCTTCATGCTTTTATGCTAAACAAATACGCTGCCCGACCAAACTGACATCTTCCCATCAGAGGCCGCTGGGGCCGCTGGCTTGCTTTGGAAAAAAAAGAAGCTTAGGCATACAAGCAAAGCCCAGAGGGTTCGCTGCGTTAGAAAACCAAACAGAAGTCCAGTGATACCTAACAGACTAGTATCCCTTGTGCCAGCGGGAGCTTTCTTGAATCGAGCTCAGTTCTTCATCTGGAGTGTCCAAAGGCAGCACTCAGTCAGCTCCCAGATCCCCAGGAAATAAGGAAGAACAGTTTGATTCTGTCTGTTTCATTTCCATCCCATCCTTCCTCCAGGGAATCCAAGGTGGAACACAGGATACCTTAGGGTTGCTTCCCTCCTGGTGGCACCTGGAGATCTCCCACTATTACAGTTGATCCCCAGACGACCAAGATGACCAAGATCAGTTCCCCCTGGAGAGAGTGGGCTGCTTTGGAGGGTGGAGCCTGTGGTATCATAGCCCACTGAGGCCCCTCCCCTCCCCAAAACCAACCCCTCCAGGCTCTACCTCCCAAATCTCCCGGTATTTCCCAACCGAGACTTGGCAACCTTATGATCTTTTCACTCCCCCGTTTGTCCTCACAATAACCTTAGAATCATAGAGTCATAGAATCATAGAGTTGGAAGCAGTGCTCCCTCTAAGCTGTGGAGTCTTGTGAGCGAAATTTTTACTTTGTGAACTACTGGCATTGAAGTTGTGAGCGAGCGATTTGACTTCTGCATGAATTAGTTTGTTCTGGAGCCATCCCTTCCTGAGCTAAGACAAAAATGTGTGAGCTGGAGGCTAAAAAACTGTGAGCTAGCTCACACTAACTCAGCTTAGAGGGAACATTGGGGCCTCCAGGATCATCTAGTCCAACCCCCTGCACAATGCAGGAAATTCACAAATACCTCCCCCTCCACATTCGTAGTGACTGCTGTTCCACACCCAGAAGATGGCCAAAAAAACTTTTTTCCCACCATAGAGAACAATGGAGGGAATGGGGGCAACCTGTTTGGGGGCCCATAGAATTGGACCCCCTGGTCCAATGTTCTTGAAACTTGGTGGGTATCTTGGGGAGAGGCTTCAACAGCTACCCTGTAAGTTTGGAGCCTCTCCTTCAAACCCCTCCCCTCCAGCCCCCAGAATATACCCTATGTTTTCACCGACTTCAGTGGCCCATAGGATATAATGGAGCTGAAATTGACATTCGGCTGCCTGAAAGACTCCGGGGATGCCGGCTGGGGGCGAGGCTTGGCTCCTGAGCTGCCAGAGCTGTGCTCCGGTGTGCTCCCCACCCAAAAGACCCCTGACCTTGAAGAAGTAAAACAGTTCGATTCAAGTCCAGTAGCACCTTAGGGACCAATAAGATTTTCAGGGTACAGGCTTTGGAGATTCAACACTCCCTTCGCCAGAGGAGGAGGAGGAGATTGGATTTATACTTCACTCTTCACTTGGAGTCTCAGAGCAGCTTACAAACTCCTTTCCCTTCCCCTCCCCACAATAGACACTCTGTGAGGTAGGTGGGGCTGAGAGAGCTCTTGACAGAAACTGCGCTTTCAGGAACAGCTGTGCCAGAGCTTATGACTGACCCAAGGTCACATCAGCAGGTGCAAGTGGAGGAGTGGGGAATCAAACCTGGTTCTCCCAGGTTAGAGTCTGCACACTTAACCACTACACCAAATGGATATCTCTGGGTCCTGTTCAGAGGGTGGGAGGGATGTGGGAAAGAATCCTTGCAAAGGACACAAAGGCACAAATGCTCTTGAGAGATCAGCTCTGACAAAACTATGGCTTGCCCAAGGTCATCCAGCCAGGTGTGAGTGGAGGAGTGGGGAATCAAACCCGGTTCTCCCAGATTGGATTCCGCGCACTTAACCACTACACCAAACTGGCTCTGTATCTCCTTAAGCCCACTGTTAGAATGAGAACCAGTCAGGAATGAGTGATGGACAGTCCTCACTACAATACAGGCTGCTGTTGGTCACTAGTGAGAACAGCTTGGAGGAGGGGGGGGGTGTTCTGTTTCTCCTGACCTGTGATTTCCTTTCTGGCCAGGCCTCACCCTGCACCCGGCTTGTCTGGAGCCACACTGGGCATTGGACAACTAGCAGGATAATGAAAGATGATAGATAATACAAGGAATGGGTAATTGGATAGTGCTGTCCCCAAGCGCCGGAGCCATTGCAAAGGATGTTATCCTGACCCTCCTTGTTTTCAGGGTGACACTCCACATTCCAAGGACTCCAGCACTGCATTACTAGAGATTACCAGGATCTTTTTTGGAAACTCGTCTCTGGACCTTTGTTCCACTCAGAGAGGCCATCAAAATAATCAGTGGCGATAAAGGCGGCTTTTGTGCAGATTGCAAGCAAAAAAAAAAGAAAGGCCCCCTTGCATGGATTACATACATTTATAGCGTATGAAAATTGGCCCTCGGAGGGGGATTATAAATCACTTTTGGACCCGTCCTTGTTCCTGTACAGTAAAGGCTCAGATAAAAAGTAAAGAGGTAAACACATTTTTTTCTCCCCCGAAATATAAAAGGTGTTTTTTTAAAAAAGGCATTAAGACCTGCTAAGTGGAAACAGCTGCTCTTAAGCCAGTTTGCAGCCTGCTTGCTGGGGATTTGTCCGGCCTCTCACAGTGATTCACAACTGAAGAAGGTTGTTAATTCCAGGGGCACCTCTTCCTCTCGCTGAATGGGCCGGAAGGAAGACTTCAAAGGCTTCTCTGTGCACGGTTTCCTTTGCCACCTCTTTCCCCTGCTCTGTTTTCTTCCCTCTTCTAAAAAAAAACTGTTTTGAACATGATTGGCTTTTTCTTTTTCCTTTGCAAACAGGGTTTTCCGAGAAGACCGATAATGTGGTGAAACCCGGGGCCTGCTGTGCCTCCTGCAAGGAGTTTTACCAAATTAAGCAGACGGTGTTGCAGTTGAAACAAAAGGTAGAAGAGCTACTTAAAGTGTTTGTTTTTTAAATTGTCCTACCTATTTAAATAAGGGAAATGGAATAGCATTGATGGACAGACATGTATCTACTGCTATGAAAGCAGCACACCATTGAAATGTATTGCCTAGAGAGGAATATTGTGTCTCGGAGGCATTAGAAGCAAAACAGGGCCCAGTTGGGTATCTCTTGGTTGGGTTGCCAACCTTGGGGCGGGGCCTGGTGATCTCCCAGAATTCCATCTGATCACCAGAGTACAGAGATCAGTTCCCATGGAGTTACACAACATTGGCTTCACATAATCATTTCTTTTTCTCAGCTCAAAGTTATGATTCCCCCCCCTCCTCCCCAATCACCATGGAGAAAGTCCACATGGAACTTGGTTTGGACCAGGATGTGTGGGAAAAAATGTGTTTATCGAAGGCACAGGGTATCCAGACCAAGCCTGGCAACCAGCGGGAGGGTTGTGGAGCAGGTACATGGTGGGCGTTGGCAACGTCACTACATCCCATTCAGGTACAACCTGGAGGTGACAGTGGGTAGCTCTAAGAATCACCAGAGACTCTGTGGTAAAACCATAGAGTTTCCAACGATTCCTAGAATGACTCGTTGTCATGTCCAGGTTATACCCAGAAGTGATGTACTGGCATAGAAGCTGGTGGTAGTTTTTTCTTTCTTTATTTTCTCCCACTGCTCTTTGGAGTAGCTGTGGACAACAGGGACAATTGGTAGGAGGCCTCCCTCTGTGGTGGGAGTCCTGGTAACCCTACTCGGGCAGGAGAAACAAAGACCAGTATTGAAATAGTACTGGTAAAAGAAGAGAGTGTGAGTGTATGTATGTGGCGTTGTTACAGTGTTTTCCAAACAGTGTTCTGGAGATCCCTGAGGTTCTTTGAAAGTTTATTAGGTTCCATCAGTTAGAAAATCAGTAATGGGAGCAGACAAGTTTCCTTGGCACAGTGCTTGTCCACCATTAGTGCTTCTTTTCCTGCAGTACACCCAGAGCTACAGAGGAATTCTGGGTTGCTTCATGCAGGGTGACTGTGATGCTCAGCAAATCCGGGCACTCTTGCGTGAAAGGAGTTTGAGCCCTAGAAAATGCCCACAGGATTCTCTGCAATGCACAGGAATTCTGTGGGAGGCATGAATGCTTTCCTCACTGGGAAAAAGATGGAAAACATGGACAGCATTCCCTGAAGGTAGGCAGTTACGAAAACCTCTGGTTTTCCTCCTCCTTTCCCACCATCCCCTTGACAGAGTTGCTAAACTAATCTGAAGGAACCCCTTGCCAAAAGAAATAAATAGCGAGCGAGCCGTCCGTGCAAGCAATGCCATGTGTGGGAAAAGTGAGTACCCCTGTGTACATGCGTTCACTCAGAGACACACGTCGGTATGTCTCTAATTAGAAGTCAGCATTAAAACCAGACCCTGGGCATCCCCGTCCCTGAGCCCAGTCAGCAAGTTTCCTTGTGGAATGTCTTTGGAATGACGATGCGAGATGGCAGGTGACAGAAAGGATCCTGTCTCATCTCCGCAACTGCCGTCCCTTTGCGCCTATCCCTGACCAAAGTTTGCAACCCTACGGGGAGAAAATAGCGCACGAGGAAAGAGAGGAGTGAGGTCATTTTGGACGGCAGCTCCAAGCCCGAATTAAGGGAGCAGGATGGAGCAGAACTCGAGTCCGAACCTGTTGTTAATCTCCGGTGAAGAGGATAGCACTAGACACCGAAAAGCACAGGGCTTGGCACGGGAGGCAGGGTCTTCTTTCCAGGAGACACCGGAGAGCGTGCTCCCAGGAGAGGGAGAGGGAGCGTGGGTGGGTGGGTGGCTGCGCACTCATTTCATGTGCTTCCAGGCCAGGCTGACTCAAGAGGTTGGCATCTGGGTGACCTGGGCGAGAGAATCTGTGCTATCTGGTACAGATAAGTGAGTTGGCTGTGCAATTGAAAATGCATCTGCGTGCAGGCCCCCCCAGGGGTGGGAGGGCAAGTCTTCTCATACTCTTAAGTATTCCAGCTATTTGAAAATGAAAACCATCCTGAGCAGAGAATCATAGAGTTGGAAGGGGCCATAGAAGCCGTCCAGTCCAACCCCCCTGCTCAATGCAGGATCAGCCTAGTGTATCCCTGACAAGTGTTTGCCCAGACGCTGCTGAAAGACTGCCAGCGAGGGGGAGCTCACCACTTCCCTAGGCAGCGAATTCCACCACTGAACTACTCTTACCATAATTTTTTTCCATAATAGCCAGCCAGTACCTTCCCACCCGTAATTTAAGCCCATTATTGCGAGTCCTGTCCTCTTGCTGCCAACAGGAACAGCTCCCTGCCCTCCTCTAAGTGACAGCCCTTCAGATACTTAAAGACAGCCATCATGGCCTCCCTCAACCTCCTCTTCTCCAGACTGAACACTCCCAAGTCCCTCGGCCTTTCCTCACAGGGCTTGGTCTCCAGGCCCCTGATCACCCTCCTTGCTCCCCTCTACACCCACTCCATTCTGTCCACATCCTTTTGGAAGTGAGGCCTCCGGAACTGCACACAATACTGCATGTGCGGCCTGACCAATGCAGTGTACAATGGGACTATGTCGTCTTGTGATTTGGATGTTATGCCTCTGTTGATACACCCCAAGACTGCATTAGCCTTTTTTGCCACTGCATCACACTGGCTAGGAGCTGCAGTGGCTCACGTGGTTAAGATGCTGAACTGCCGGCTGTGGAAGGTCGGTAGTTCAGCAGTTTGAGACTCGAGTGCCGCATGACGGAGTGAGCTCCTGTCTCTAGTTCCAGCTCCTGCCAACCTAGCAGTTCAAAAGCAAGAAATTGCAAGTAGATAAATAGGTACCACTTCGGTGGGAAGGTAACAGCGTTCCGTGCGCCTTGGTGTTTAGTCATGCCGGCCACATGACCACGGAAACGTCTTCGGACAGCGCTGGCTCTTCGGCTTTGAAACGGAGATGAGCACCGCAACCCTAGAGTCGGATTCGACTGGCTTTTGAGCAAGGGAACCTTTACTTTTACTTTTTCCACACTGGCTGCTCATGTTTAGTTTACAGTCCACCCATATGCTCGGCTCACAGAAGCCCATGGGATCCATCTCCAGCAACTCCACTTGAATATAACAATTCAGGAAACAGGGTTGAGGAAGACTCCTGGGGTGAAGTCTTTGGGGTGCCACCAATGTTCCCTCTAAGGTGAGTTAGTGTGAGCTAGCTCACAGGTTTTTTAGCCTCCGGCTCACACATTTTTGTCTAAGCTCAGGAAGGGTGGCTCCAGAGCAAACTAATTCATGCAGCAACTAAATTGTTCACTGACAACTTTAATGCTGGTAGCTCACAAAGTAGAATTTTTGCTCACAGGACTCCACAGCTTAGAGGGAGCATTACTGTCCATTGGAATAAGAAGAATGAGTGGGCAGCACTGGCATAAGTCAGATGTGCATATTCATCTTCACACTAAATTTTAGTGGGACATTGGGGTAACTCTAGTTTTTTGGGTTTTTTTAAGTCCATAATCAGTTGGCCTCCTGAGGCTTGTAATTCAGCTGTGATTTGAACTCAGGGCCAGATCGAGAACCCCCGTCTCCTGAAGCCTCGATGAAGGGCAATTCTCAGTTTGGTTTTTGTGCTTGGATATACATAACTAAGTAAAAAAGACATATGCAGCCCCATCAAGTGAGGTGAGGGATACATGTGTATAGAATTAGGTGTGTGTGTCTCTTTAAAAATAAAGAAGCAAGAAAGAATTGGCTTTTTTGTTTCAGAGGGTTTCTTTTTTTTAAGGAACACATGCCTATTTGAACTCACATTGAGCATTCCAGGCAGTATATCTGTGTATCTGTAGGGTACTGTAGTGAGCCCCCCCTCCCTGGCAGTCTTCAAGCAGCAGCTGGACAAACACTTGCTTTAGGATGATCCTGCACTGAGCAGGGGGTTGGACTAGACGGCCCCTATGGCCCCTTTATGGTTCTACAGCCAGGTATAAAAGACAGAGGTAAAGTAAAGGTAAAGTTTCCCTTGCTCGAAAGCCAGTTGAATCCGACTCTAGGGATGCAATGTTCATCTCCGTTTCAAGCCAAAGAGCCAGCGCTGTCCAAAGACGTTTCCGCTGTCATGTGGCCAGCACAACTAAACACCGAGGCACACAGAATGCTGTTACCTTCCCACCAAAGTGGTACCTATTTATCTACTTGCAGTTTCTTGCTTTCGAACTGCTAGGTTGGCAGGAGCTGGGACCAGAGACGGGAGCTCACTCTGTCATGCGGCACTTGGGTCTCGAACTACCGACCTTCCGCTCTGCAGCTCAGCGTCTTAACTACTTGAGCCACCACAGAACAAGCCCTTTATTCCAGACTGTTGTTAATACTTTTGTTTGATAACATCTGCGTGCTGCTCTTCCTCCAAGAGGCATGGGGGGGGGTTGTACAATTTTTATGCTCACAACGACCCTGTGAGGTAGGCTGGGCAAAGCCAGAGCAGCCGGCTTAGATCACCCAGTGAGCTCCAGAACTGCACCTCTTTCAGAAACCAGAAGCACCTCGACCTTAGTCCTACGTTCAAATCTTAGGCTGTGTTCACACACACTAAATAATCCACTTCCAATCCACTTTCAGTGCACTTTCAAACTGGATTTTGCCAGTTCACACAGTAAAAATCCAGTTTGAAAGTGCATTGAAAGTGGATTATTTAGTGTGTGTGAACACAGCCAAATGATGAGGGAATTCTCCAGAGATATTTTATACAGGTTTACCCTGACCTGGGTAGCCCAGACTAGCCGAATCTCATCAGTTCTCGGAAGTTAAGCAGGGTCAGCTCTGGTTAGTACTTGGATGGGAGACCTCCAAGGGAAGTCCAGGGTCACCACACAGAGGCAGGCAGTGGCAAGCCACCTCTGTCCGCCTCTTGCCTTGGAAACCCAACGGGGTCGCCATGTCAGCAGTGATGAGAAATGCTGCCTTACAACCACCACTGTGGGTTCAGATACCGCCCCCTTAGTTAGATGTCACTTGTGCTGGCTGAGCGGCTTTTGGCTGAGGCTGCGTTCTTCTCTCTTCTTCCCAGGTTGCTCTGCTCCCAAACAATGCTGCTGACCTTGGCAAACCAATCACTGGGGAAAAGGTGCTCGCATCCAATGTCTATATAGCAGGTCCCCCTGGACAACCAGGTGATCGGGGGCCTCCAGGTAAGGCAACAGAGCAGAGTGTTCCTGTATTTATGAGGGATATGGGGGGGAGCCAAAAAGCCAAGGAGCTCAGGACAGAAGAGGTGGAATTATTCCATTTGGTTTCACAACAACCCTGTGAAGTTGGTTAGACTGAGTGTCAGTGGCTTGCCAAGGTGACCCAGTGGGGTTCACGGTGGGGTTAAAAGTCTGCTCTCCCAAGAACAAGCTCAGTGCTTTATCCACAACACTCCAATAATCCCAGTGTTGGATAGATGATGGGCATGATTCAAGCCATCTGTATCAGGATTCTGGAACAGAAAGCAAACTGAAACAACCCCAGGGGAGATTTTTGCCCTGTTGCAGGGGCTGTATGCAGTGGTCCCTCTAAGCTGAATTAGTGTGAGCTAGCTCAGTTGTTTTAGCCTCCAGCTCACAGATTTTTGTCTTAGCTCAGGCAGGATGGCTCCAGAGTGAACCTATGTATGCAGTAGCCAAATCGTCCGCTCACAACTTCAATTCCGGTAGCTCATAAAGTAGAATTTTTGCTCTCAAGACTCCGCAGCTTAGAGGGAGCCTTGGCTGTATGTACTCGTAAGTACTTCAGGAGAATGGGAAGGGGGGAGGCTGGAACCCTTCCTTCCCCAGCACCTTTGTTGCAGTCCAAATTGGGCCCTGCAGCACTTGGATAAGTAAGTTATGTGTGGAGGCCCAAAGTTTCATGTGATCTGGCAGTAGAAAGTTTAGACACACAAACACGTATGAAGCTGCCTTTTACTGAATCAGACCATTGGTCCACTAAGATCAGTTTTGTCTACTCAGACCGGCACCACCTCTCCAGGGTCTCAAGTCCAGCTCTTCTATATCACCTACTACCTGGCCCTATTAACTGGAGATGCCCAGGATTGAACCTGGGACCTTCTGCAGGCCAAGCAGATGCCCTATCACTGAGCTACCGCACCCTTGCCAAGACAAGGCTAAAAACCACCATTTGTTTCTTAAAGCATGCACAAGATTCTGCTGGGACATTTTACAAAGTAGGACGTGTGTATCGCAGCGCTGTTTTTTGCAAGAGGTTCCTCCTTAAGAAGCTGTTCTGTTCTGTTGTTTAATTGGTTTATTAGTTAGCCAAGCCATTTGTATCGCTTAGTCTCTAAAAGATTTGGCACCCAAGGAAGCTTACAGGTTTACCAGTCAGTGGAAACATTTATCAATACAGTAGCCATTAAAAAATAAAAAGCAGTACACACGTACATGCACACACATGCACACACACACACACACATATATAATAACAGTTTCTGTGCAGAAATAATTAAAAACAGGAATGACTGAGGCTGCTACCAATAGAGGCAAGGGAACCCTCCTCTTCCTCAGCAGCCTCAACCAGCCAGCCATCGAATTAGCAGAGAGTGTCTGGAAAAAAACAGCCAAGCGTTAACCCAGCACCAAAGTGTATATTCTGCAACTGGGGGACATCTCTGGCTTCCATCTACATGGGCTCTCCATGGCTTGCTATTGCAGATTTCCATGAGGGGCGTACAGGACCTATCGTAGGATTGTACCACATAAAAATGCACAGAGGGGTTGCTGGTCTGAAAATGCGCTGCACCGAGCGTTTCAAGCGTGGGAGGGCCACCATCAGCATACCCTGATGTGTGGCATCTGCTGAGGCCCAGGTCATCTGGAGGGGCCCACTGCCACCCTTCCAAAGCAGCTGAGCCATGCCACACTCACCTGGACTATGGAATTCTGGCATGCTAGCTAAGCACACATGGCTGTCTTGCCAGGGGTAGCAGCTTAGTTTAAACCAGGAGGAGGAGGAGGAGACTGGATTTATACCCCGCCTTTCACTCAGAATCTCAGAGCAGCTTACAATCTCCTTTCCCTTCCCCCTAACAGACACCCTGTGAGGCAGGTGGGGCTGAGAGAGCTCTTTTGGGGACTACTCTTGAGAGAACAGCTCTGAGAGAATGTTTGACTGGCCCAAGGTCACACCGGTAGCTGCATGTGGAGGAGTGGGGAATCAAACCCAGTTCTCCCAGATCAGAGTCCATGCTCTTAACCACTACACTAAACTGGGATGTGGCTCAGTGGTAGAGCATTTGCTTTCCTAGGCTTTTTTTTTTTTTTTTTTAATGGCATTTTTCTTCTCAGGTCTATTGGACCCAGAAAAATTCAGGATTTCTGGGAAATTCCAGATCCGAATACTGTACCAGTATTGGGATCCAGGATCTTTGGAAATCCCAAATTTTTTCCAAGTCCAATAGATCCAAACTGAAAAATACTAGTTTAAAAAAATTGCACACCCCTAGTCCCAGATTTAGTCCCCACCGTCTCCAGTTGAAAGGACTCGGCAGTAGGTGAGGTGAAAGACCCTCTGCCTGAGACCCTGGAGAGCCGCTGCCAGTCTGAGTAGACAATACTGACCTTGAGGGACTGAGGGGCTGATTCAGTATATGGCAGCTTCATGTGTTAAACATATTCAAGACAGGGAACTGGTGCAAAGCTGCATGTCCTAAGGACTGTCCACTCCCATGCAAGCTTACCTGAACATTACAGTCACCTTTAGTACCTTGGCTTCAGGTGCCCTTGCCTTCTGAGGTTTGATGGGGAGTAGTCTTCTTGGTCGTGGCACCAAAATTATGGGATTCCCTCTCCAGGGAGAACTGTCTGTTCCCTCGGTCATTTTCCTCTGCTAGCTGTTGAAGACTTTTCTGTTTTGTCTGGTGTACCCTCAGTAGCCTTGTTCACATGTTACAGTGAATGCATGTACATCCTGCCTTTACGGGCGTACCTTTTTTGTAAGTAAGAACCAACACCTTTTCACTTGACAAATGAAACCAGGGACTAGTACCTGAATAAAAATGGTGCTTAAATCACATGTTGAGCTGTGCATGCATTAAACATGATATGAGAACTACTGAATGCACATATAAAAATAAGCAAGTGTACACAGTCCACAGACTGTACGTGCGCTTACTGTAACTTGCAAACAGGCCTGCTGACTGGCCCTCCTTTTTGTTTGCTTTTTAATTGTTGTTTTTTTTTTAATATATATTGCTTTCAAACTTGATTTTTGCCTTGCCAGCAACCACTATTCAGTGGTTAAAAAAATGCTTGGCATCACTGTATACATCTTCCCTGCACACACATGTATACACCTCTCCAAGGAGATGTTAAGAAGAAAGGGGCATTGTCATCGCCTTTAGTATTTCCATGCTGCGCTGAAAGAACTGCCTCTTGAGAGTGCATAGAAATGCTGGATGTTTCACATCATATGTTTCTTTTACCAAACATTACCAGAGAGAGATGCCCGCAGAGCTTGACTTCTTCCATCTGGTTTCCTCCCCTCCATTTCATGAGCTGTCCGAGGTGCTGAAGGCCTTAAGTTCTTGTGCGCTCCTAACTGAAAACCATCCATCCCAAGCTACAGCTTCCTGTGTGATTAACAGCTACAGTGGCTGGGAACTACAAAAACAAAGTCTCAGCTGTGATTAATAGTCTTCATTGACAGAGGGGCTATGCCCAGCAAATAAGCATATCTGCTTCTAGTTCTAAGCAGGTCTCGTTCTGATCCAAATCCAGCTAGCAAGGTGTGAGCCTGTTTTAGTATTCCCAGCAATTGAACTTGGGACAAGATATGACTTAAATCCAAAGTATCGCTTCTTCTTCTTGTGGCTTTCATACAACCCCATTCGTCAGCCACAAATATTACCAACTCAGGGCCAGATTGACCATTATGCTAATAAGGCTATGGACAAAATCCCTCTTTTTTAAGGTCCTCTGTTTCCCATCTCAGCCACAAAGCTTACTAGGTGCCCGTGGCCCTGTCACTGTCTCTCTCAGCCTTATCTACCTCGCCGGGCTCTAATGAGGACAAGGAGGAACCGAAGACAAGGTCTTTTGAAATGTAGTATGTGAAAGTGCCCATTAAGTGGCTTTCCATGCCTAATATGCACCAGAGAGGGGACGCCATGTGATGAGAAGGGCACACACTCCAGGGTGGCTCTGAGACAGGATACTTTAGCCCTTTACAGTTCATTAAGGATGCAAGACAAAATGGCTTCTTCTGGGTGTGCTTTCCTCTCTAGGAATGGAAAGGCTCTTCCCTCAGCTGAGCCATAAAGAGACAATATAGTAATATATTACGGTGAGATTGTAAGGGCATCCCAGTAGACCATTACACTCCAGTTGGCAGAGGAGGGTTTTTCCTTCAATTTCTGAACATTTCCTCATGTTTGTTTTAAACTGCCTGTAACTATAAAACATCAGGAAAAGGACTGGCAAACCTTTCCCCCTATTGTGTTAATTTTCAACACAATTCATATAGGAAGGAGGGGGTGGGTTTTTTAAAAATATGAGTGAGCATTCAAAATTGCCTGTCCCCCATAGCCTGGAGTGGGCATGGCCCAGGAGGCATGGTATGATCTAGTCCAACACTGTGTCCTTCCACCCCCACGCTGCTGTATGCGAATAAAGCCTTGGAGGTCTTGTTGGACCACTTCCCATCTCAGCCGCAAAGCTCACTAGGTGACTGTAGCCCTGTCACTGTCTCTCTCAGCCTTATGTACCTCACCAGGCTATAATGAGGACAAGGAGGAAGCGAAGACAAGGTCTTTGGAAATGTAGTACATGGAAGTGCCCATTAGGTGGCCCGTTAGTGTGGTCCTTTCACACAGCGTGTTGTGTAACAACAACCAGCCTAGTGAATTATTTTTTTGCAGATTTCGTCTGTGATTTAAATACATGATTTGATTTGAATTTCATATGTCGTTTGATTTGAATTTGATATGTAATTGTGATTTGAATACATAAGTTCATGTGATAACTTTGTGATGATGTGATGAAGAAGAAGAAGAAGAGATTGGATTTATACCCCGCCCTTCACTGCCCAAAGGCGTCTCAAGAGCGGCTTACAAACTCCTTTCCCTTCCCCTCCCCACAACAGACACCCTGTGAGGGAGGTGGGGCTGAGGGAACTTCTGACAGAAACTGTCCTTGAGAGAGCAGCTGTGCCAGAGCTTGTGACCGACCCAAGGTCACATCAGCAGGTGCAAGTGGAGGAGTGGGGGAATCAAACCCGGTTCTCCCAGATAAGAGTCCACGCACTTAACCACTACACCAAACTGGCTCTCATCATATGATGTGATGATGATGATTTTGCAGTGTGTAAGTATATACTTACCCTGAGCTGGGTGGCCTAATCTTGTCAGATCTCGGGAAGCTAAGCAGGGTTCACCCTGGTGAGTACTTGGATGGCAGACCTCCGTGGAAGTCCGGGGTTCCTGCGCAGAGGCAGGCAATGGCCGTCCACCTCTGTGCATCTCTTGCCCTGAAAACCCTACCGGGTCACCATAATTCAGCTATGACTTGATGGCACTTTCCACCACCAAGTACATAGCTAGGCTCTCCCCTTCTTTTAGACTCAGGCCTCCATGCCCGTAGTCAGGATCTGTTTTGTTTGAACCTACTTTTCGCCTCCCCTCACAAAGCTAGGCTTTTACCAGTCTGCAAAATGCTGTCAAGTCCAAAACTGTCTGAATACCTCCACTGACAACTTTAACTCTCTCCTTTTGGTTGCAGGTGCTCCAGGGCCAAAGGGGAGTCCTGGATTTCCAGGTTCTCCTGGCACTCCGGGTCTGCCGGGCCCTAGAGGACCAATGGGGCCTATGGGGCCCTCTCCAGACTTATCCCATATCAAGCAAGGCAGAAGGGGCCCTGTGGTCAGTATTGTACCTCTGTGTGATAAATATACATATATATTGTGTGTTGCTTGTACGATTGCATGTTTTTTGAGGATTCTGTTTCTATTTTGCAGGGCCCTCCGGGGGCACCAGGGAGAGACGGGGCAAAGGTCAGCAAACTAATCTTATTCCCCTTCACCCCAGAAAGTATCTTTTTAATTTCTTGTGATATGTCTGACAACTCCTTTAAAGTTGTGGGAGGGCGAGGTGAAGGCAGGTCCAAAGCAATTGCAGTTTATTGTACTGGATAGCAAACAGGGTCCCATCACCGATCAGAACAACGAAGGACACTTTCATGCATACTAAGTAATGCACTTTCAATCTACTTTCAGTGCACTTTGCTTTTGGATTTTACTGTGTGAGATGGCAAAATTCACTTGTAAACAATCCCTAAAGTGCATTGGGTACACGAGAGAGGGACTTTTCAGTGCCTGTAAATTCACTTGCAAACAATCCCTAAAGTGCATTGGGTACACGAGAGAGGGACTTTTCAGTGCCTGTAAATTCACTTGCAAACAATCCCTAAAGTGCATTGGGTACATGAGAGAGGGACCTTTCAGTGGCAGTCCCACAATTATGGAACAGCCTTCCCAGGGAGGTATGTCTGGCCCCTCACTTTCGATCTTCAGGAGGCAGCTGGGGACTGTTTTATTTAGGACTGCATTTAATTAAAACAGTCCTAGGTTGTGATTTTAAGTTTTGGCTTCATATTTTTCTAACATTTTTATGTATCACAAGCCACCTTGAGCTCTGTAAGAAGAAAAAGAGGCTAATAAGTATTTTAAATAAATAAATAGAAAATGGGTTGAAAGTTCATTATTCAGCATGTGTGAAAGTGTCTGAAGCACATTTATGTAAGGCAGGGGTACTACATGGCCTGCTCTGACCTAATCGCCATTAGGAAGCCTCCTTACTGATGGAGCCATTCTGTTCCTTGGGCCGAGTTGGGGATGGGCACCCAGAATGAATCCCCCACCTGACATCCCGAAAGTCCTCCGGGTCCCAAATCCTGTTGTAAAATTATAACCAAGCCACAAGCTTGAGCCATTCAATGTACAGCACTGCAGCAAAATTTTACTGCACCGATCCAGAGTTTGACCTGCAGTTGGGACTGTTCCTTCTCAAAAATACCTTGGAGAAGGAGAAGGTTCCACAGACTGCCTTTAGAGGCTTTGTTGTTATTACCTGTCTTTCACATCACTTGGAAATATTTTCAGCCTACATCTTTGCTGGCAAGACATAAAACTAGAAGAGCAAGATGCTGAGTTAGAGACTAGCAAGATTTTGGGGGAATAAACTTCCGAGAGTCAAAGTTCCCTTCATCAGATGCAAGCAGGGGTCTTATAAAGGGAGCTCTGACCCTCAAAAGCTTATTCCCTGGAAACCTTGTGCGTCACTGAGGTGCTCTTGGACTTGTTTCTCCTTCTTCTCTTGTACTGCAGATCAACATGACTCACATTGAGAACAAAATAACTGCCATGGGCATCCCAGTGGACTCACTGCTTAAGCTCCCTTTTATGGGTGCTTTTCCGATGATTAAACGCAGAGTCCTTGACATTGAAACACAAAGACTATACAGCTTAGCCAACAAATCTTGCTCCCCTCTGAACTTTGAGATTCCCCTCACGGTAGGCCGAATGGCCCCATACCTATCTGATATACAAGAACCACAACAGTGAGGAGCCTTTTCACTAACCAGATTCAATGCACTACCATCAGCAATCTTGCATGGGAGATATAATAATATAGCATAGGTGTTCAGACTTTGCCATTGTAACTCTGGATGCATTGAGGCAGTTTCACATATCTGTTTGCACTGCCAATTTTATGTAGACATATGTTTTAGATATTTAAACCCTATTTTAGCCAACATGCCGGACCTTCCTGATGCTTTAAAAGTGCACCGTCTTTTTTTTTTTTTTTTGTAAATACAATTTATTATTGGATATATCACATGTTCAAACATTTTCAATCAACCTACATACCCATATCTCTAATTTTCCTCCCCCCCAAACAAGACTTCCCGCACCGCTCCAACCCCATTAATATCTCTCTTATTCTGTTACGATTATTTCTAAACTTATTTTCTCTATCAAACGGTAACAATTCAAAAATCTAATTCTATTTCATTTTCCACTTAATAACTATCAAAACAAACCAAACCACGCTTAATGTCCCAATTTTTCAACAAGTATTTTTGAAAGTCTTTCCAGTCTTCAAAAAAAGTTTCATCTTCTTCGTTGTTTAATTTTCTTGTTAATTTATCCATTTCTGCTAAGAACAACGTCTTTTAATCCATTCCCATGTTTCAGGTACTTTATCTTGTTTCCAACATTGAGCAAAAGTCAGTCTTGCTGCTGTAGTCAAGTACCATAGTAATGTTCTCTTGGCTACATTTATTTCTTCCATTTTAAGACCTAACAATAACATCTGTGGGTCTTTCTTAAAAGTACAATTCAAAATTTTTTGTATCTCATTGTGGATCTCTGTCCAATACTTTACTGCTTTATCACATGTCCACCACATATGGTAAAAAGACCCCTCATGTTTTTTACATTTCCAACATTTGTTGGACATACTTTCATTTATAATAGCAATTTTTTTAGGCGTCATATACCATCTATACATCATTTTATAACAATTCTCTTTAACATTTACACACGTTGAAATTTTCATTGATTTTTTCCACAAGTATTCCCAAGATGTCATTAATATCTCATTATTAACATTTACTGCCCATTTTATCATTTGCTCCTTTACAACTTCATCCTCAGTATACCATTTCAATAACACCTTGTACAGTTTAGAAATCATTTTTTTATCTTTCTCAAGCCATATAGTTTCAATTTCAATATTCTTTTCTCTAAAGCCATGTTCTCTTTTATCGGTCTTAAATAAATCATAAATCTGTCTATACTTCAACCAATCATATTCAAATTCAACATCAAATCTGTCTTTTAACACAAAATTTTTCCCTTCAGATTTTAAAAGATTTTTATAAGGTAGCCAGTCTAGTCCTTGGTTTCTTGAATATGGATTAATCACTTCAGCTGGTACAATCCAAAGTGGTCTTTCTTCTGAGAAGAATTTTCTATATCTCGTCCATGTCTCGAACAGTGATTGTCTTACAAAGTGGTGTTTAAAAAATTTATCCATTTTTACTTTTCCATACCATAAATATGCATGCCATCCGAATTTATTATCATGTCCTTCTAGAGCCAATAACTTCTTATTCTCCAAATTAATCCACTGTTGCAACCATGTTAAACAGACGGCATCATAATACAGTCTTAAATTTGGTAGTTGTAAGCCTCCTCTCTCTCTTGCATCACATAAAATTTTCATTTTAATCCTTGGCTTTCTTCCTGCCCATACAAATTTGGATAATTCTTTCTGCCACGAATCCAGTATTTTCCTTTGTTTTAGTATTGGAATAGTCTGAAACAAAAACATCAAACGCGGCAAGATATTCATTTTTACAGTCGCGATTCTTCCCATCAATGATAAATTCAAAGTATCCCATTTCTTCATATCTTGCTGAATCTTATGCCACACCTTTTCATAATTGTTTTTAAACAAGTCGATATTTTTCATAGATAAATCAATTCCAAGATATTTAGTCTTTGTGACTACTTCACATTGTATTTTCTCTTGAAGTTCTGTCTGTCTTTGTTTCGTCATATTTTTGCACATCACTTTAGTTTTATTTTTATTAACATAAAATCCCGCAACTGAACCAAATTCTTCAATTTTTTCCATCAATTGTGGTATTTTCTCAATTGGGTCTTGAATCATAAACATTACATCATCTGCAAATGCCCTATACTTATAGGCGAAACCTTTCACTGTAAGTCCTTCAATACTGTCATCTTTTCTTATCGCTGTCAGTAATATTTCCAATATCCAAATAAACAACAACGGGGATAACGGGCAGCCTTGACGTGTTCCCTTTTGGACTCGGAAGAAGTCCGTCTTTTCTTTGTTTATATTCAAAGCTGCTTTTTGTTCTGAATATATTGCCACAATCATGTTTAAAAAGAACTGTCCAATATTCATTTTTTCGATAACTTGCAGCATAAACTCCCAATTTAAATTATCAAAAGCTTTTTCCGCATCTAAGAAGAGGAATCCAACTTCTTTTTCAGGATGCTTGTCATAATATTCAATTGCGTCTATCACCACTCTTAGATTATCTCTAATTTGTCTATTTGGTAAAAATCCCGCTTGTTCTTCCGCTATCGTATCTTTCAAATATTTTTTCAATCTCTCTGAAATTATTTTCGCAAATAATTTGTAGTCATTATTTAATAGCGATATTGGTCTATAGTTCTTTACTTGAGTCAAATCCAAACCTTCTTTAGGTATCAATGAAATATTTGCTTCCTTCCATGAATCTGGGATCCAAGTGCACCGTCTTCTAAATGACTCCGCTACTGAAATATCAGTGAAGGTAGCCATGTTTTTACAATCAGCCATAAAGTTATGTCAGGAAAAACTATCAAAATGAGCAACACTTTGTAACAAATTGTTTTATGTAACATTATGCATGACGGAGTGAGCTCCCGTCTCTAGTTCCAGCTCCTTCCAACCTAGCAGTTCGAAAGCAAGAAATTGCAAGTAGATAAATAGGTACCACTTTGGTGGGAAGGTAACAGCGTTCCATGCGCTTTGGTGTTTAGTCATGCTGGCCACATGACCACAGAAACGTCTTTGGACAGCGCTGGCTCTTCGGCTTTGAAACGGAGATGAGCACCGCAACCCTAGAGTCGGATTTGACTGGCTTTCGAGCAAGAGAACCTTTACCTTTATCTTATGCAATACTATGTAGTTTGCAAAATACTTGGTTTACATGTATGGTCTTATATGTATATTTTCTTATAGTAAGCCTCTTTTAAGGTATTGTTTTATGCCAATAAAGGCTAACTGACTGACTGAGTGACTCAACATGACTACCATCCTGAAATTAAAATTAATTTATCAGATGAGAGTCAGCGTGGTGTAGAAGAAGAAGAGATAGGATTTCTACCCTGTCTTTCACTACCCGAAGGAGTCCCAGAGCGGTTTACCGTCTCCTTTCCCTTCCCCTCCCCACAACAGACACCCTGTGAGGTAGGTGGGGCTGAGAGAGCTCTCTCGAGGACTGCTCTTGAGAGAACAGCTCTGAAGGAACTTATGACTAACCCAAGGTCACACCAGCACCTGCATGTGGAGGAGTGGGAAATCAAACTCGGTTCTCCCAGATTAGAGCCCACACTCTGAGCTGCTACACCAAACTGTAGTGGTTAAGAGCAGTGGACTCTAATATGGAGAACCGGGTTTGATTCCCCACTCCTGCACATGAAGCCTGCTGGGCGACTTTGGGCCAGTTATCATCCTCTCAGAATTCTCTCAGCCTCACCTACCTCACAGGGTGCCTATTCTGAGGAGAGGAAGGGAAGATGATTGTAAACCACTTTGAGTCTCCTTAAGGTAGAGAAAAGCAGGGTATAAAAACCATCTTCTTCTTCTTCTTCTTCTTCTTCTTCTTCTTCTTCTTCTTCTTCTTCTTCTTCTCATGGCCGGTTTGATTCAATATACTTGCAGTTCTGATACCTTTAGGTTGTTTAAGGAAGGGTTCATTCACTTTCGTAAAATATCTTTCTGAGGGTAGCTGGGTTGGCCTGCAGTAGAACAGATCTGAGTCCAGTAGCACCTTAAGAGACACCTTTTGACTAGGATCAAAGGACTCAGAGCTACATTTCCACTCTACTCATGTCTCGTGAAGAGAGCTTTGCTCCCCAAAAGCTTTTACCCTGAAACTCTTGTTGGTCTCTGGCACAAGCTCTGGCACAGCTGTTCTCTCAAGGACAGTTTTCTGTCAGAAGTTCTCTCAGCCCCACCTGCCTCACAGGGTGTCTGTTGTGGGGAGGGGAAGGGAAAGGAGTTTGTAAGCCGCTCTGGGACGCCTTTGGGCAGTGAAGGGCGGGGTATAAATCCAATCTCTTCTCTTCTTCTTCTCTGAGGTGTTCCTGGACCTGTCAAAATATGTCCAAAGCCTGATTTAGTGATCTGAAGTCTTGCCAAAAGGGTTACAGATTGGAGTAGGAAATACGATACTTGATTAAATGGTAAATGAAATGAAGGCTGCAGTGCTAAGTTCCCTTTCTGGGAAGCAAGTCCCACTGAACTGAATACCACGAGCTTCCCAGTAACTTCCTTAACTTGCGCTTACTTATGGCAGAAACACGTTGGCTGCGGGATTTGGCTGAAAAGGTAGCCGATCAGCAGCAAACTGACTTTGTGTAGTGAGAACGAGAGATGCTTCCTAGAGAGATCGTTGTATGCAAAAACCATGCCCTGAATGCTCCTTTTGTGTGCAGACAAGAGTCTCATTGTGGAATAAGTCTACCTGTTGTGGTTCCCTGCAGACTTAACAGAACGGTGTTTGTTACAGGGTGAGAGAGGCGCACCTGGAGAAAAAGGGTCCCCTGTAAGTACCTTGTTCAGTTCTGATCTCTTAAGAAGGAACAGGCAGGAGCTGTCACAGCCTGATCCCATAACCCTGACTAAGACTGACTGGTTACCGGGGGTTCATTAGCAAGTCACAGTTGAATGACTCATCATGCTTTTATCAGGGTCTGCATAGGGCCAGCACTTCCCTGCCCTTCGATCACACGTGCCGCCCCTCTTACTACTTCTGTTACAGCAAGAGGAGCAGCCTCCATACGTGCTGTGGAATCTTCTCCGGAGCATTTCTGGAGCTCTGAATTGATGTGATTGACAGTTGTGAATTTCACATTACCGAGACTCTGTCGGTTTGAAGCCGTTTCTGATTCGTCTTGAAGTAAACCGGTACAGGGCTGCCATTTCAAACATGGCTTTCCCTGACCAGAAAAGAGCCGAATCAGAAGCGGTTTGGCAATTCAGATTGCACCGCTTTGTTCCTGCCACGCCTTTTTTTAAAAAAAATGTTCGCTTTAGAGCGCTATAGCGCTATAGTGCTATAAAACAACACTGCAGGCATTTTATTTATTTATTTATTTATTTATTTGGATTTGTATCCCACCCTCCCCGAAGGCTCAGGGCGGCTAACAACAAGGCACGCATGCCAACTTTAAAACAAGTTCAATAGTATAAAACCAGAATATAAACATATAAACAATACATAAACAATATAAAACATAAAAACAACATTCAGGCAATGAAAACAAGATGGGGCAGATTATAGCCCCCGGCAGACGTTAGCCCCCAATAGCCAAACAGCAGCCAAACAGTAGCTCATCACCCCCTTTCCTGCCAGGGCCGCCCCGCACTCAATGGTGACAATAGTGCGATGGCAGATAGCTAACCATGGCGGCGGCTCCTAATCATAGGCCCAGCAGAATAGCTTCATCTTACAGGCCCTGTGGAACTGAGCAAGGTCCCGCAGGGCCCGGATCTCCTCCGGGAGCTCCCTCCACCAGGTAGGAGCTGCCACCGAGAAAGCCCTGGCTCTGGTGGCAGCAAATTTTACTTCCCTGGGGCCTGGAATTTCCAGGAGCTGTTGACTCCCCGAGCATTCCAATGGGGTTGCTATGATGCTATAGCGCTATAGCGCTATAGCGCTCTAAAGCGAACATTAAAAAAAAAACCCTGGAGATCGCCCACGCGGGCGAAAAAAGGCGGGAAAAAAGCGTATCGGATCTGGGAGAAGAAACTGACGACTACTTGGAAGCGGTTGACAGGTAAAATGCTTCAGCCCCGTTTCCTGAACAGGACAGAAGCGATTCTGTGTGAAATTACAAATATATTCCGGTAGGGAACCGGTTCTAAAACGGTTCTGTCTGAAATGCCAGACCAGAAACCGTTTGGGAACCGTTCCTCTTCCGGATTATGTCATCTGTATGAAATTCCCCAGTGTGTGGGCACGTGTGTGTGTTTGTTTTGCTCCAGATAAATCCATGCTCTATTTTTTCCTTTAAATTGCTGGAGTTACTTAGTAGGCAGAAGTGAACATCAGAAAATCCAGCCACCCCTTTTTAAAGGTTTTCTCTTTTCACCTCCTGTTGATTCTGCATGAAGTCATTCAGCTACGAGGAGGGGAAAGTCTGACACATTGAATCATGGGCTTTTTGGCATTCTCATATTCCTCGCTTGTGTGTTCCTGTTGTTTTGGCGGGTGTGTGCAGGGCCGGCTCACTCACTAGGTGAACTAGACTTTCGCCTAGGGTGGGGCCATCATGGGGCCACCGAACTGAGCCGCCCTCCCCCCGCCAAAAGCTCCCACCCCTGCCAAAAGTTTGCATCAGACACCCTGGTCACCGCCGCCGCCCTGGCCACCGCCACCTCTTCTCTCCCCCAGTTCCCAATGCAACCGCCCTCCCTCCTTCCACCCGGGTCGCGAGGGGCACAGTGAGGCCCCTGCCGCCACCGCCACCCACCCCTAGCATGGCTTTCTGGGTGACTGTTCCACAGCGCGCCCCTTCGCTGATGGATCTCTCCTCCTCCTCCCCCCCGGCAGGTGTGCTCCCCGGCAGGGAGAGATGGGAGGCGGCGGCAGCGGTGACAGGGTGCATGTGCTCTCGCTGGGCAGGTGTGTTGCAACCTCAGGTTTTTTGGTGGCAGGGGGGTTCCCCCCTCTCCTCTGTTCGCAAGTGAATCAGCAGCAGGTTGCTCGGCGGCCGCCTGCCTTGGAGGTGAGCTCAGCTCTCTGGCTCTGGCACAGCTGCTGTGGGCAGGCGGGCGGGCAGGCGTCAGCTGGCCCTCGCTGGTTTCCTCTCTCTCGCTCAGGGCTCCTCCCGGCTGGTGGCAACCATGAACGCAAGGAGGGTGGCCAGCATGTCCCCGTAGTTGGAGGAAGCCAGCTCAAAGGGCGGTGGTAGGGCTTCTGCTCCCCCGGGAGCGGCACGATCTTTACCGGGGCATTGTTGATAGGAGGGAAGGGCTGCTGGGAGGGAGGGAGGGACAGTCCCAGGCGGCTGTGAGGGCACCTGAAGGGCGGGTGCCAGAAATTGGTGGGCACACGGAGGGCACCAGAAGGTGTCCTTGCCTAGTGTGCCAAAATACCTGGGGCTGGCCCTGGGTGTGTGTGTGTTTCACATGCATTGTGTTCCCTCTAGTGGTCAATTCAATATTACATGGCTTTATAGCAGGCATATCTCCCCAATGATTTAAACTGCAGGGTTTTATGCCAAACATAAAGTGATGTAATATCAAATCAACCACTAGATGGAGAAAAACACAGTACAGAACAGAAAAGAACCCAAAGCAATACAAGCCAGAAAACTGAGAATGCAGAAAAGCCCCATGTTTGTTTGAGATTTGCATCTAGCTGGTGATTCAGGTCAGGATATTTTTATTTCAGGCTTTTAAATTAAATTATTTATGCACGCTTCTCTGATGACACCTTTCCAAAATGGAGCTTTGAAAATTTAAAAGCCCCTGGGACCATGAAGGACCAGTAACTTGATTATTATACTTGGAACATTTTGCAGGGGCCACCAGGTTCTTTCGACTTCCTGTTGCTGATGATGGCAGACATCAGAAACGACATTGCAGAGCTGCAAGAAAGGGTGTTTGGGCACAGGACTCACTCGTCAGGAGAAGAGTTTCCACTACCTCAGGAATTCCCAAACTATCAGGATGTGGTGGATCTGGGATCTGGAGAAGACTACAAGCAAAGGACTACATCGAGGAACTCCAGAATGCGCAGAGAAAGCCAACATTAAACAGAACTGGTGATCGGAGAAAGAATACACATTTATAGGGTGGCGATCCACAAGTCACTTAAGCCAGCATACTTGCACATATCCCAGTTTACATCTGTGGAAGCCAATAGTAAATAAGTTTATGTACTTCCATTGAGGCTACTACATTCCTTTCCCCAGTTTCAGAGGGGAGCCTTGTTGGTCTGCTGCAGATGAGCTGGATTCGAGTCCAGTAGGCCCTTAGAGATAAACAAGATTTTCAGCGTATAATCTTTTGAGAGTCAAAGCTTCAGATCTTGTAACCTTATACCCCAAAAGTCTTGTTGGTCTCTTACTGGACTCAAATCTAACTGTTCCTTTCCCTAAGCATTGCAGGTGAGGCCAAATGTAGAACCAAGCTATACAGTCGACAGATTCCTGCGATACATCTGTTCCTGGGATAGACAACTTCAGAATGTTTGAATGTTCCCCTGCATCTTATTTTTTTTTTAAACTCGCACCTAGAAATCTAGCATGTCAGGAAAACAAAGGTTTTATACTAGTCTTTTCGAAGCCATGCTAGTTTTTCTAATATGTTGGGAGGGTTGTTGTTTTTTTTTAATTTCAATTTGGTTCCCCGTCTGCAATCTGGAGTACTGAGGTCCAACCATAGATAAGTCCCATGAGTCTGCTGATGGTGCGACTCATCAAGGAGCACCGGTGCTAAAGCATATTCTGAGCCATCACTTGCCTGTGATCCATAAATCCCTTATCTTAAATTTGCTGACTCTCCAGCGGAAGGAGTGTGTGAATGCAGCTATGGGTGCCCACAAACACAACACAACCTCTCTTCTCATCCTCCCCACAGGTCCTTCTGCAGTGCAAACGTTCTGTTATTCTTTAGCATCCTCTAAAGTTATCTACATTGTAGAGGACATTGGACTGTTCTGCATTCTCATTTTCCTTGCTTGTGCGTTCCTGTTACTTCAGGTGTTTTTTTCCTGTTCTTCATTTGTTTTCGTCCCTCTAGTGGACGATTCAGTATTACATTGCTTTGTGTCCACATAAAAACCTGCAGTCTAAATCTGCAGGGAGATATGCCAGAACACACAAGCAAGGAAGATGGGAATGCCAAAAGCCCATTCTGTTCTCCCCTGCCCTGTTCAGTACTTGGAAGAGCTATGCAGTTCCTTCCCTTTCTTGCCCCAGTATTCTTGGGTGTGTAGTGCAGGGAATGGGACTTTCTTTGTAGAGGTACTGGTGTAACACCAGCATGGGTCAACTTTGATCCAAGCAAGGGTGTTCTGCTGGCATCTGCCTAACCTACTATGGTCATGTGCCCTGTAAACTGTGTTAAGTTTGAGTACAGTGGCTTGAGTGCTTTGTAGATTGCACTGTTGAAGATTAACACACTATTTTAGAAATGCACTAATGTTGTATAAAGGTGTGTATGTATATATATATATATATATATATACACACACACACACACACATAATTGTCCAGAGTTTCTCCATTTTCTTCCTTGCAGAGATATTTACGAGCAGTAAATACAGTCCAGGTGTAAATTTCTGAATAAGAACCAGCCCTAAATCTAAATCTGTACTTGCACATGGATTCAGTTGTAGGGGGGGAAATCCATAAAAGGCAGAGATCCTTAAATTTTGAAACTTCCAGCTTCAACAATTTGATTTGCATTTGCAAACCATCACAAATGGGGCCTTTCTCTATTGCTCAGTAAAAAAGGTGAACTGAAAAGCATTTTAACTGGCCAGGTGTTGCTCTTAACAATCAAACCGTGCATGCACAGATTGTATTTTCTAGCTATGAATTATTTCCATTTTATAAGCAATGAACATGGAGACAGTATGGTCCTCTCACAGAAATCCTTGCGCATGACATACCTAGTGCTATGTGTGAGAATTCCCCTACCAAATATATAATGAGTCGGCTCTAACATGCTGATCACTTATTGGTTGGGAGAGGAAGGTGTTGTAAAATTCTGTTTCCCCCAACAGGTACCAGTGCCAGTATGATATGCAGTGTTCATGATGCAGCAATGTGTCCCTTGTGGGTAGAAATATGACCTGTTCCTGATGCAAGCACACACAGGATCCAAGTGTGAATGTGCATGTGGAAATCTACTTTGGCATATCAATTGCCCTTGCTGGATGATGGCCATGGTGTCAATGTATTTATGGTGATAAAAAGTGCTTTCAAGTTGTAGCTGACTTATGGTGACCCTGTAGGTTTTTCAAGGAAAGAGATATTCAGAGGTAGTTTGTCATTGCCTTCCTCTGTGTAGCAACCTTGGATTTCCTCAGTGGTTTCCCATCCGAGTCCTAACCAGGACCAACCTTGCTCAGCTTCTGAGATCTGATGAGGATTGGCTAGCCTAGGCCACCCAGATCAGGGCAATTTCTTCTCCTTCTCCTTCTCCTTCTCCTTCTCCTTCTCCTCCTTCTCCTTCTCCTTTTCCTTCTCCTCCTTCTCCTTCTTCTTTTCCTTCTCCTCCTCCTTCTCCTCCTTCTCCTCCTCCTCCTTCTCTTTTTCCTTCTCTTCCTCCTTCTCCTCCTCCTCTTCCTCCTTCTCCTTCTCCTTCTTCTCCTTCTTCCATACAGTTAAGTGCTCCCTGCTTCAACAAGCAGTGAGAAATCCAGTGGTGACACCACAGAATTCAGTTTCCTTTGGATGCAGGAGAGTGCTGGACTCTTAAGGTGTTTTTACAGTATTTGTTTTATTTACAAATATATGCGCAGACAAAGAAGTGGGTTCTAGATCAAATCAACGATAGGATGTTTTGGAGGTCATCAATTTGTAGGGTCACCATAGGTTGGAAGCAGCTTGATGGCACATAATGCACACACACATATATGTGCAGAAACAAGCGCACTCCTGCAGAGAGGCAGCAAAATCTCTATCAGACAGCTGAAGAGCTGTTCTTGTAACCTCAGAGGCTATAGCAGTCTCCAGTGGGAAAGCTCTCAGTTTTCTCAGTCTCCAAATTCAAACTGCAAACATAAATTATTTTTCTCGCTTGCTGTGGTGGATACGATACCCCGACAGCCGGGGATATTGATTCTCTGATCTCCATCATGCAGTGCTTTGGTCAGCAAAGCAAAACAAAACATGGAGATAGACCCTATTCCCAGTAATCAAGAGAGGCCTAAATCATAACAATGCAACTTAATGAGAATCCCCCGGCCAAAAATATTCTGTTTTGGTATGCGTATGAAGCGTGTCTTTATCTGGAAAATGGAATGAGCCAGTTGGGCCTAAAATTATGCAGGATTTAAGCCAATGTTCACCCAACATTCTATTCTGTGATAAAAGTCACTATAATCCAATTTCTGTTGCATGTATCCAAAGCTAAATACAGGGCGGGGCTGGGGGCAGCATTCGTTCCACATCCCCTTCCAAGGTCTCAAAGTCAAAGAACAGCTGCAACTACTTGAATACTAGCAGCGGTTCCAATCTAGTGAACCTGGCAGAGCAACTATGGCTGGTCCACAGAATATGCCTGGTGTTATCCTCCACCCCACCCTACTAATCCAAGTACTCGTTTGAGGATTGCATGGCTCATGGAATAGTCAGGTCACTTTTGGAACTTTGGGAAATTCTCTCCAGTCATCACCGGTTCAATTTAGCTTAATTCACACAACACAATCCATCTCCTTTAAGTCCTATGGCTACACAACAAAGCTACAAAGGGGCCAATCCTGTCACCGGTTCCTCCTCCCCGCTTGTTTCCTGCACACTTCGGCCACAGAGACTGCCCCTCCAGCTTCATATAGAGGAGGGGTCTCTTGCCAGTTAACTTACCCTTCTCCATCAGCAGCTCCCTCCCCGTAAACAGGGAAATTGCACATGTTCCACTTCCTACACCCAACCAACTACATTGATCTTATACAATTTATTAGGTTTAAAAAGAGAGAGACATACAGAAAAGATCAAACAAAGAAAGCCCGAGGAAATAGAGTTAGTACGATCCAGCAAAAGTTAAGTCCTGCTGGTCACAATGGGAGTGAGTTACTGAGTCAGCCTAAGCAGAGTTACACCCTTCTAAGTCTATCGAAGACAATGGGTTTAAGTGCCTGACGGCACATTCCCTTTTCCCTGGGGATGCCCCCAATCCAAGTGGAAAGGAGCGTTCTGAAGTTTTGTGTTTCCCAAGTGTTAAGTATGTGACTTAAGGCAGCAGTTCTTGAACAGTGATTCAGCTTTATTTACAAGGTAAGGTACGACACAAAAACAGGAGGGCAACAGGCCCTCTTTTAAACTATCCGGGCTGGCATAGCCACGCCCTTTGTTGCATAAACAACCAATCAAAACGATAAGATAACAACCACTATATTTGTCTCCCTCCATAACCTTCTAGCATCCTGATTGGCCTGCTACTCAGAGTAGCCAATCAGTGTCTGTTCTTTTGGATACCAGGCCGAGATAGGCGTGAGGTTCAAGCTCTGATATTCATGTATACCAGATATATAACACCAAGCCTGTGCAGGACAGCAGAGAAGGGGGCTTAAACCTTCTCCTGCACCACTGTCTCAACCTTAAATCACTGCTAAAAAGGTAAAGGTTTCCCTTGCTCGAAAGCTAGTCGAATCCGACTTTAGGGGGTGGTGCTCATCTCCATTTCCAAGCTGAAGAGCCAGTGTTGTCTGAAGACATTTCCATTGTCATGTGGTCGGCATGACTAAATGCAGAGGTGCACAGAATGCTGTTACCTTGCTTTCTTGCTTTTAAACTGCTAGGTTGGCAGGAGTTGGGGCCAGAGACGGGAGCTTACCCCGTCACGTGGCACTAGGGTCTCGAACTGCCGAACTACAGACCTTCTGGTCTGCAGCTCAGCGTCTTAACCTCTGAGCCACCGCGGGCCTTAAATCACTACCAGTGGAGTATTATTTGGCCTTTTGTGGAAATGCAAAGTGTGGCTCGTCGGTTCACACACAGCTCCCAACAGGATGAACAGAAGGAAGGTCTAAGCTCTTGGAGCAGTAGCAGCAGGGAAAAAAAATCAGTGTCACATGTGGCATGAGATCACTTCCAGGGAACCCGGAAGTGACATCACACTGTGCCTGCCACCAGCATCCCTCTGTGTCAACCCCCCCCCCCGCCATCTCCTGGTGGTTTACCAGCCATTGCTAGCTCTCAGCCCAAATTGGGGACATCCCAAAGGAAATCATAATCTATTGTTAGGCCCTGAGATGGGTGTAACTGTTCTTAGGATAACACCGTTACACATGCAGTTTGACTTGATTGTGCCTATCGTTGTTTTGTTAAACAGCAAATTAACTATATAACCGGGCTATCTGCAACACCTGTTAGTGTAGATGGTACAAAAGGTACGTTTGCTGCTTATTAAAAAGCTGTTAGATCTATGTGTTTGCAGTAAAATAGTGACTTACTAGAACATGCTAAATAAGGCCCAATACTGAATGTACAGCATTATGCTGACCTAACGTGATTACTAAAGAAGTCCAATTAATTTGGATGTGTAATGACCCATCTTAAAAGACTGAAAACTGTGTGTGTGTGGCCAGACGTACAAAAAACCAGATGCAGGTGGGTCACCGTGTTGGTTTGAGGCAATAGAACAAAGTTCGAGTCCAGTGGGGCACCTTTAAGGCCGACAAAGTTGAATTCTGGGGATGAGCTTCCATCATCAGATGAAGTGTGCGGGCACACAAAAGCTTATACCCAGAATTAAACTTTGTTGGTCTTAAAGTTGCTTCTGGACTCAAATGTTGTTATACAAAAAAAAATGTGTGATGGGAGTGAAAGGGAGAAGAAGCTTAAATATAAACCTTAAAAGGCCTTTTCCCCCAAAGATTTCCCATTTGCTATGAATCAACAAACTATAAGAGGAAGAAATAATATTATACAGCCTTAAAGTAAGCCCTTGAGATCTTGGCGCAATCCCTGTCTGAGCCAGTTGGGAACAATGCAGACAATTTACTAGGAATTCCTTCTCCGCATTCTTTGTTGAATTGAGTGGATCTGGAGCCACGACCCAGCAGTCCCCTGTTGCCTGTGCCCACTCTCACTTTTCAGATCATACTTCACAGTAAATGAGCCATGGAGGGTTAACGATGACACTTCTCATAATTTTGTCCCCCTGCTTTTTATTGCTTTTAAAAATACCCATGGCTCTGTCGCTTTGTGCACAGTTAGGAAGCTATAACAGCACACAGTTATTTATAAGAATTATATGAAGTACTAGAGAGGGTATAAAAATGAATGTGATTATGCCGTGTATTTGCAATTAAAAAAGAGTATTTTTTCTTAACACCTGTGTTTGCCTTGCTTATTACCTTTCCAACTTATTTTCTTATGTCTTTAAAGGACTTGGGAGGGCAGGAAGCGGCTGTTGGCACATGCTCAGACTTCAGCAAATAGAATGATAAGTTAAGGGCACAGAGGTTTGTTTTGTAATAAAAGCAGGTATTACAAGCAGAGGAAACTCAACGGTACAAACCTAGTCTTTTCAGACCACTCGGCATCACCGACTAGTGTATTTTTTTCATCCTACCCTTTCCCCACAGAACTCAGAGTGGTTCTCCCTTCCACCGTTTTACCCTCACAACATCTCTGTGAAGTAGGTCAGGTTCAGAGAGAGCAACTGGCCAAGACTAACAAAATTTGTGGCAGGGGATGAGCCTTCATGAGGCACTGCTCACTTAAGAACATAAGAGAAGCCAATATGTTGGGTCAGGCCAATGGCCCAACCAGTCCAACACTCTTGTGTCACACAGTGGCCAAAAATACCAGGTGCCATCAGGAGGTCCAGCAGTGGGGCCAGGACACTAGAAGCCCTCCCAGTTAACCCCCCCACCAAGAATACAGAGCATCACTTGCCCCAAACTGAGAGTTCCTATCTAGTAAGAACATAAGAGAAGCCAATGTTGGGTCAGGCCAATGGCCCATCCAGCCCAACACTCTTGTGTCACACAGTGGCCAAAAATACCAGGTGCCATCAGTCCACCAGTGGGGCCAGGACACTAGAAGCCCTCCCAATGTTGACCCCCCCTCCCCCGAGCACCAAGAATACAGAATACTTCTTCACGTACAGCTGGAATGTGAGTCCATCTGTCTATATATTGGAAAGTGGAGTGATTTCAGATGTGAAATGACATTAGCGGGCAAATGATAATAGAAGGTGTGATTGGATTAGGTGTGATATGCAGAGAGGTGGTAGGCGTGGCAAAATCAGCATTGGTAATGAGACAGGATACAGCTGGATTGAATGGAGACCTGGATTTTTAGTTGGTGTCAGTTGACCAGCTGCCCCCTCTGCACTGCCGCCATTTTGTTTGATGCTCCCTTTTGCTTGCAGATCAGGAATAAAGTCCTCACTCAGGTTCCTGCTCTTAGGTTCACACAGCAGAGCTGGGTGTGTCCAAAGCAACATCCATTTATTAGCAAGGAGCTACAGGGATGGGAGCAACGAGTTTCAGGAACAGTTTGAGCTCAGACTGTTCCATTGTAAGGTATAGAATAAACACACCAGTTTGCAGGAGAAGCTGCTGGCACAGCTGAGTCGAGTGACCCTACGGTGCCGGCTTGTAACACCTCCGGTACCCCTCAGCTGGGCTTGCTCCAGGCCATTTCCACTTGCCAGTCCCCCCCTCCTCTGCCCTTTCATTGACAGGGAAGCCCTCTGGGGCCCCTCCACTCTATCCATCGGTCCTGTCCATAGCAGCAAAGAGGAACACATGTCAGTGATTTGCCTTTCAAAGGGCTAGCAGCCCCGATGTTGCACACTCTGAATTAGATCTAGGTTATTTAAAAAGCAAACAACAGCTGGAAAGCATTCTGCAAGCAGCACGGCTTCTTCTCCACTGCATCCCCAGCCATGTGAAAACTCTTTGCAGATTTCTGCCACATCTCATTAACCATTGGACCACGAGAGTCCTTTTTCAGTCCCAAGGTCAGAGCCCAGCATTTGGCTTCCAAGAATCTTAAAGGCAACCTCTGGCCCAACTCTTGCCTGGAGGCAGGATAGCCTCTAGGAGGAATACAGCGCTGTCTGGGAGGAATTGGAGAGTCACCCAGCCCAACCCCTCCCCTGGACCCAGCCACACACGGGCACGTCTGCATACACACATACATCAAAACAGGCAGGACCATAATTGACTAACTGGATTAGTCTCTATCTAGATCAGCGATCTCTATCGCTGAGCCCACCAATGTGCTTCCCAGTGTTTGCCTGAGTCTTGGGGATTATTAAATCCCTGGCAACCTCAGCTAGAAGGATCAGGTAGGGGGTGATGTGAAAGACCTCTCCCTGGGATCCTGGACAGCTGCTGCCTGTCAGAGTAGACAATACCGACCTTGACGGACCAGTGGTCCGATTCGGTATCACGCAGCTTCACGTGTTCACCCAAAGGGTTTTGAGTGGAGCAGGAAAGAGCAAGGAGTTTCAGATCACTTCTTACCAGCTGTCTGGCCAACAAAGCATTGAGTTCGTCCTGGCCTGGCAGGTCAGTGCCAGGCACCATCTGCTTGGCAGAAACAAAGACTTCCTTATCTCCTTGGACTTGGCAACCTCTCACTTTGGCTGCACAGGGAGTAGACGCTCCCATTTCTCTGGAGACTGGAAGCAAAGCCAACAGCAAATCCTGGCTTTCCTCTACCTCCTCACAGCTGCAGGTGCTTCCGGAGGAGGCCAAGAGGCATCAGCAGGGACTCCTTTGCATATTAGACCCCTAATGCAGCCAATCCTCCAAGAGCTTACAATAGGCCCCTGTAAGAAGAGCTCTGTAAGCTCTTGGAGGATTGGCTACATTAGGGGTGTGCCGCCTAATATGCAAAGGAGTCCCTGCTACAAAAAGAGCCCTGTTTATACCCTACCCTTCACCTGGAGCCTCAGAGCAGCTTACAATCTCCTTTCCCTTTCCCTCCCCACAACAGAAACCTTGTGAGGTAGTTGGGGCTGAGAGAGCTCTGAGAGAACTTGTGACTGACCCGAGGTCACCCAGCTGGCTGCATCTGGAGGAGTGGGAACTCAAACCTGGTTCTCCAGATTAGAGTCCGCCACTCTTAACCACTACATCAAAATGGCTGGCTCTGGGAAGGGCGGGGTTTGGGGAGGGGAAGGACCTCTGCAGGGTCCGATGCCATAGAGCCCACCCTCCAAAGCAGTCATTTTCTTCCGGGGAGCTGATCTCTGTAGCCTGGAGATCAGTTGTAATTCCAGTTCCAGTGGTAATGCCACCTGGAGGTTGGCAACAATAACCTGGGCCAATATGTTGTGGCACCAGGCTACCACCCTTTCTCAAAATTCCCAAAGTGCTCGCGGGCTCAGGAAGTTTGGGGACCCATGATCTAGCTTATCAGCACCAGGAGAGGAGACAGAGAAGGAGGAACACTTGCAGGCCAATTAAGTGTTTGTTCCAAGAGAGATGGGCTGACTCTGCCACAAAGGCAGGCCCGGCAACCACCTGGGTCAGTACAACAGAGGCACACTGTGCCAGAAACATCACAGGACTCTGGATCCTTGAGCTGCTTCCAGCGCTGTCTGCTTCTCTAATCCAACCTTATCATTTTGAATCCTATAAAATCTGAATACCTTTCCCTGCCCTTGATACATAAATGGTTAGTAGCAGCTCAGGGAGAGCTCCCAAGGTAAAACGGAGTCAGTGTTTCTAGGAACAGGGAGGAAGACTCCAGGGAGGGGACTGTTCTCTTGCCTGGGTTATTTAAAAAAACCAACCGTAACCAGAAACTAGTTGTCTATTAGAAACAGATAAACAGCAGAAAGAATCATAGAATGTTAGAGTTGGAAGGGACCTTGCAGGTCATCTAGTCCAACCCCCACACTCTGCAGGAGTGTAGCCAAAAGGTACCTACAACATACCCGAAAGATGGTTGTCCAGCCTCTGCTTGAAAATGTCCAGGGAAGGAGCATCCACCACCTCCCAGGGCAGACTGTTCCACTGCTCAACCATTCTATTTATTTATTTATTTATTTAATTTATTTATTTATTTATTTAGATTTTTAGTCCGCCCTCCCCATAACGGGCTCAGGGCAGCTAACAGTGTGGACACCTTGTGCCGGTTATTAAACAATAAAACAATAAAAACAGAATAAAAAACAGTCCATTACAGCCTTACAGTTAGGAAGTTTCTCCTGACATCTAACCGGTAACGACTCCCGTGTAATTTCCACCCATTAGATGTAGTCTTGCAATCCGGAGCAAGAGAGAATAGATCTGCTCCATCTTTTACATGACAGCCCTTCAAATACTTGAAGACTGCAATCATCTCCCCTCTAAGTCTTCTCTTTCCCAGGCTAAACATACCCAACTCTTTCAGCCTTTCCTCATAAGACTTGGATTCCAACCCCCTCACCATCCTGGTTGCCCTCTTCTGGACACACTCGAGCTTGTCAACATCCTTCCTAAAGTGTGGTGCCCAAAACTGGACACAGTACTCCAGGTGAGGCCTGACCATAGCAGAATAGAGTGGAACTACCACCTCCTGTAGAAGATAGATCCAGTTGGTCAGCCATGTTGGTTTGAAGCAGAAGAACAAATTGAGAATCCAGCGGCACCTTTAAGACCAACAAAGGTTTATTCAAGGTATGAGCTTTCATGTGCAAGGCACACTTTTTCAAATACATTGGAATGGCAGGCAAGGTTTTAAATTTATAGACAGGGATTTAGCAGCAAATTAACATGTAACATGATGATGTTTATAAGTTAAGGTTATAAGGTCAACTGTTGTAAAGCAATAAATACATCAGAATTACAGATAAATGTTTAAAGGTGTTTGTTTTTTCTAATTGTGGGAAGTAACCATTGCTCCCTCTAAGCTGTGAAGTCTTGTAAGCAAAAATTCTACTTTATGAGCTACTGGCATTAAAGTTGTGAGTGAGCAATTTGACTACTGCATAAATTATTTTGCTCTGGAGCCATCCTTCCTGAGCTAAGACAAAAATGTTTGAGCCGGAGGCTAAAAAACTGTGAGCTAGCGCACACTAACTCAGCTTAGAGAGAACACTGGAAGTAACAGAATCTCAATTATCTCCTCTCAGGCATGGAGGGCACTTAACAGTATATTTTGAGCTGGATGTAATGTTGTCAGCAGACATCCATTCAGTATTCTAATATACTATTCTGAAAAAGAAATGCACTAAAATACAGAGGGGAGATATAGTCGGCTGGGCCTTTCTCAAGCAAATGCAATGAGCCAGGATTCTGCTTTTCCCCCCCAAAACACACCATATTCAGAATGGTATGAATTGTATATCTATCACCCATGGCTTGGACGGTTCCAGGCTTTCGAGGGCCCTGGGCAGACAATTCCCAGGGGCCCCCTCCTCTGCCCGCCACCAGGCACCCATGCCCTCCTCCTCTCCCACTCCCCCACATGCCTCCCACCTGCTTGTGTGTCCTTTGTCTGCTCACAAGCACTCCCACTGCTGGTGGGCACCAGCTAGTGCATGCGGCAGGGGGCACAGGTGGTAGAGTGCTAGCAAGTAAGTGCACAGGGGGTCCTGGAATCTGTGGGCCTTGCCAGAAACCCTGGGCCCCAGCAGCTGCCCCACCTGAGGGTATGCTGATACCGGCCCTGATCCATGGGTGGTCTCACTGTGAGGATAAAAGAATCTACACTAATGGCACCTCCCAGGCGAGGGAATAGGTTTCTACAGACCTGGAGGAATAGCTCAGGTTGCAGAAAAATCCAAAAACTTGGCAAAAATGAGGAGAGGAACTCTCCGTTGGAGAAGCAGGATCCAGGTATGCTGCTGTGACGGACTGCACAGAAAAGCAGGTTTTTAAGATGTCGTTTGTGACAGAGAGTCGGGGAGGTTGTGATCCAGAGGAGTTAGCTGTGTTGCTGCAAAATAGTAAAAAGCCCAGTAGCACCTTTAGTACTAACAAACGTTATTGTAGCGTAAGCTTTTGAGAAACACAGCTTTCTACGTCAGGGAGGTTGTGAGTTAATCTTCCCTGGAGAGAAGATCTTATGCAATTGGCTGCTCTACTCGCTCTCTGATTGGCCGCCATTTTTATTTTTATTATTTACTAGTAGCAAAGCCCGTTGTAAAAGTAATACAATGGGCACTAGCAAGATCTTGGTCTGGCCCTCCTCTTGGCTGCCTTGTTGTCTATGGCACCGGTCCTTGTCCTCTCGCAGCCCGCCCTGCCAGCTGCAGCCGTCCACGGGAAACAATGACTGGTGTGGTGGCAGCATGGTCAGCCTTTGGCTCCTTACTGTGTGGCCGCCAGATTGTTGGGCCTGTCCATCACCCCGCAGCACACCGAAGGCGGGAGGCTGGCTGCCACTTCCATGGGCTCACAGCCTGGCAGGCTCCCTGCATCCTGGCACAGCTGATGATGACTGGTGTGGCACCACCATGTTTAGCCTTGGCCTCCTAAGCTTCTGCCCGGCGGAGCACCCACCCCCTTTGGTGGCTCCCTCCAGACTGAGGCCAAGACACTGGCCACCAGCTCTGTGGGTGGGACTGAGGCAACACAGCAAGGCAATGCAGCCAGGGGATTAGCACACCTTTCGAGTGACAGATCAGGCAGCCAACTGATTTGGGAGTACATGGAACATTGCCACCAGAAAACAGAATGATATATAAGGAGATATTTAAACCTTTACCCCACCCTCCCAGCCAAGAGTGGCTCAGAGTGGCTTACAACAGATAAAATTCAACAATACATTAAAACATGACAACAATATAAATACAATGTTAAAATACAATGTTAAAACCACATATAATAATATTAAAGTGCTAGACATTATAACTTCAGCTCCATTCAGCTTCAGATGTCATAGGAAGGTGCTTCAGATGTCATAAGGAGGATTGGCTTGGGCAGTAATTAGGGCTCTTCCACCATAAGATGCCAATTGTTATCACTGATAGCAACGGTGGTCATGGTGGTAGTGCTGGCGGCTCCAAAGGCCTGGCGGAAGAGCTCCGTTTTACAGGCCCTGCAGAACTGTAACAGGTCCTATAGGGCCCTGATCTCCATCACTTGAGAGAGGAAATAAAATGGATATTCAGGAGGGGAAAGTTTCATTCGCTTTTTAGTCTTTGTCTGAAATCTGGATCAGTAGCCAAAGTGCTTGGCTTCTGAGGGAAGAGGCATTTGGGAGTCAGTGGTTTCTGTCAGGGAACTGTCAGAAAAATACTTCTATAGAGAGAAGAAGAAGGACTCCATTGTCTAAAATATATTAAAAACTACTCTGAGGGAGAATTCAGATTCTCAGTCAAGAAAGCCACAACACTACTTTACACAGATATATAGTACTGGAAGAGGAATTTGGCGGGAGGTTTCAGAAGTTAGAGAGAACTCCCAGATGAGCCAACTAGGAAAAGGATTTATTGCTTCTTTGGGACAAGAAGAATAACTTCTAGCCAGGAGTGAGGGATTGAGAAGAGAACACTGGCCTGGAGAGCTTAGATACCTCAAGAGTTGTTGGAAAGCTGTAACATCTAACTGGAAAACCTAGATCTCTGAAGGGAGAAACCTAGAAGCACTAAGACAAAGCTGTTATCTAAGAAACTGTATTTAAGATCCTCTGTAACAGCTGAAATATATAATAAGCCCACTCTCTTGTATGTTCAAAAACCTCAACTCTGTATATATTAGAAAATTTTACCTCAGCAACCTCTATACCAGGGGTGGCCAAACTGTGGCTTGGGAGCCACATGCGGTTCTTTCACACATATTGTGTGACTCCTGGCAGGGTAGTTGGGGAAGTAAAGGGGAGGCATGGCTCCCTGATTGGTCTTCCCTTCCCCAGTCAGTGTTCCCCTCCCTGGATAGGCTTGGGGTGGAGGGGAGCAGAGAAAGAAAGCAACTTTAACTTTAAATGTGTTCTCAAAGCCACCACCACCCCGCACCCCCGCACCGTCCAACTTGGGAGAAGGCATTTGTCTCTTTAAATCCCCTTGCCAAGCCAGCCGGCGGGGAGGGGGCGGACACATTTAAAGTTATATCTGTTTTTATCCCTTTCGGTTTTATTTTTGGCAGTCTCATTTAATGATAATAAAAAGCAAATTTGCATATTTCTCAATAAAAACATGTGTGTAATATTTGTTCATGTCTTGCGGTTCTCAAACATCTGACATTTATTCTACATGGCTCTTGCGTTAAGCAAGTTTGGCTACCCCTGCACTGTACCTCGAATCGTCTTATTTATATATCTTCTGCCTGTTTATTAAAACATGTATTCTGTTTTGAAAGTTAATTTTGCCTCATGTGCCATTTTATGAGGGTATTTTAAAACAAGACAGCTCCTGTATTTCCCTCAAGTTCCTGTGCTGGGTCAGAAGCCTAAACTAATATCTGTGACAGGGTGGGATAGTTAAAGCTTATAAAATAAAGAAGAAATACAAGCTCAGCTCAGTCACTGAGGTGGAAAAATATATATATTTGGTGGGAAAATCTGCCTCAGGGGGAGGGGAAGTGTCAGGGGTCTGTCATAGCTGCATATGGAAGATTAACTTTCCCCCCACACCACGTTTGCTATTTAAACCGCCTCCTGTGAAAATGACAGATCAGTACCTATAAGTTTCCCTCCATGGGTCAAATAGCACTTTAGTATTATATTGTTTTAATGAACTGTTTTTAGATGTTTTATGACAATTTGATTGTATTATGTTTTTACCTGTGTAAGCCGCCCTCAGCCTGCTCTGGCGGGGAGGGCAGGGTATAAATTGGAAAATGAATACATAAAATAGTAGCATCAGGGCCTTTTTTGTAGAAAAAGCCCAGCAGGAACCCATTAGTATAATAGGCCACACCCATCAGCAGAAATTCATTAGCACATTAGGCCACACCCCCTGACAGCACAGCTCATTAGCATATTAGGCCACACCCCATGTTGCCAGAAGTGTGGTCATCCAGCCACACCCACCTCTTGCTTCTTATTCCGTTTACCTTGTTTGTTGTCAAAACCCAGGGCTTTTTTTGTAGCAGGAAATCCTTTGCATGCTAGGCCACACACCTCTAACGTAGCCAACCCTAACGAGTTTCTGCTGTTGGGTGTGGCTATTATGCTAATGAGTTCCTGCTGGGTGTGACCAACTTGGGAGCCAGCCGGAACTCCGTTCCTGTGCGTTCCTGCCCCAAAATAGCCCTGAGTAGCATAGAAGAGGAAACTGAGAACAATGCATGGGAAATCCCCCTCTCCATGCCGTGGCCCGGATCATGAGTCTCCCACCATCTTAGCCCTGTTCACAAGTTACAGTGAGTGCACGTACAATCCACGTACATCATACACTTGATTATTTTTTTAATACATGCATTGAGTAATCCCCATGTTACAGTCAATGCTTGAACAGCTGAACATGTGATTCAAACTCCACGATGTATCCAGGCACTGGTCCCTGGTTTCATTTGTAAAGTGAACATGCATTGGCTTTTTCTCTTACCAACAGGTGTATGCACTTGCATGAAGGTCGTATGTGTACTCACTGTAACATGTGAACATGGCTTGTGTCTTGCCTGGCCCTCAAGTTCTTGACTTTGGTTAGATCAGGGGTCCCCAACATGGAGCTATAGGGCCCCCCAGCAGCATCTTTCCTGGGGCCTGCTAACTCTTTTCAGAAAGTGGGCAGGGGAAGTAGGGCTTTTGCCCTGCAGAGTTTCTGATTGGCTACACAGATAAAAACGCATCCTGTTAAACAGAGCTTCTACATGAAATGTTGAAGAGTTACTATCAGAGTTATATATTATCTTGCTCCCTGACATTTTGTGGTTGGCTTCACCTCCTGTAGCAGCCATTTTGTGACTGTGCCCACTGCCACAGTGCCAGAATTCTTAAGGTGCCAACAGGCTTGAAAGGGTTGGGGACTCCTGGGCTAGATGGTGTGCCACATCTATACAATTAAAAGCTGATTAACAGGATGCACGTTGAAATTCAATTGCTTGTCTATTGGGATTCAAGCCCTTTCCCATCCTTTTGCTGGAAACAGACTTGGGAAACATATAACTGGAGCTTGATTAAAAACTAGGGTGATGGGTGCTTGAGTACTGAGAGCAGTTAGAAGTAGAAGAGTAGGATTTATACCCTGCTTTTCTCTACCTTAAGGAGTCTTAAAGCGGCTTACAACAATCTCCTTTCCTTCCTGTCCCCACAACAGGCAGCTTGTGAGGTAGGTGGGGCTGAGAGGGTTCTGAGGGAACTGTGACTGGCCCAAGGTCACTGAGCAGGAGAAGGACTGGGGAATCAAACCCAGTTCTCCTGATTACCGTCCACTGCTCTTAATCACTAGTCTATGTTGAGACACAAATAAAATCATCTCTGGAAAGACGCAGTAATTTCCTTAGCAAGAGTCTGGCCCTGGGGCAAGGGCTGTTTGTGCATCATTTCTTCACAGCTCCTGGCTCCCATCCCGTTACTTCCTGGCACGCTGGAATTTAAATGGAACTGGATCTCTGATGGTTGTTTTTGTCACACCTTCAGATTAAGCCTGAAAGGAATTTGGGAGGTGATCCCACTGTTCAGTACTGGGCAGAGGTCCCCTCTCCAGGAGAGATGGAAACGCCAGGGAGGATGAGTCAGGCTGGCACAACCAAATGGAGAAAAACAACCGAGCTTGTTTGTCTCTCAAAAACTTATATCCTGGGCGATGTTTTTCTCCTTCTCTGTGTGACCCCTTTATGTGTAACCTCTGCAAAGGCAGCTCTCTGTGGCGTTCTGAGGTGACCTTGTGTGTTATGCTCCTTCCTGGCCTTCCTGATGTTCACTGCTGCCAAAGGCATTTGCCGTAGAAATCTTATTTGGACCCCAAAGAAGAAGAAGAGATTGGATTTATACCCCGCCCTTCACTTGGAGTCTCTGAGCGGCTTACAAACTCCTTTCCCTTCCCCTCCCCACAACAGACACCCTGTGAGGTAGATGGGGCTGAGAGAGCTCTAACACAAACTGCTCTTTCAGGAACAGCTGTGCCAGAGCTTGTGACTGACCCAAGGTCACATCAGCAGGTGCACATGGAGAAGTGGGGAATCAAACCCGGTTCTCCCAGATTAGAGTCCGCACACTTAACCACTACACCAAACTGGCTCACAAAGAACAGGATGGCTTAGTTGTATATAGCAGAATGACAAAACGGTCAGTGTGAGAGAGAAGCTCTGAGGTAAAAGGGGATCTTTTACTTAGGGTTGCCAGACTCCCACCAGAGGTGGGTGGGAACCCCACTTTTGCAAGTCACTTCCCCGCCACCAGCCAGCTGGTCGGCGGGGGAAATCCCACCCACAACTGGTCTGAAAGGCAATGTAATGATGTCACCCAGAAGTCACATCACCACATTTCTGATGTCACACAGCGACGCTCTAGTTTTTGGGCAAAACTCGATGGTAAAATCACCTACCAACAACAGTTTTGCTTGCACAGCAGAAAATCCAGGAACAGATCAGGGATCCCCCTGCTGACTGCCAGGTAGGATCTGGCAACCCTTTCTTTACTCAAAAATTAACAGTTGTATTTTTCTTAAACACAGAGGAGGAGGAGGAGGAGGAGGAGGAGGAGGAGGAGGAGGAGGAGGAGGAGGAGGAGGAGGAGGAGAAGAAGAAGAAGAAGAAGAAGAAGAAGAAGAAGAAGAAGAAGAAGAAGAAGAAGAAGAAGAAGAAGAAGAAGAAGAAGAAGAAGAAGAGAGAGGAGGAGGAGGAGGAGGAGGAGGAGGAGGAGGAGATTGGATTTATACCCCGCCCTTCACTCGGAGTCTCAGAGCAGCTTAAAAACTCCTTTCCCTCCCCCTCCCCACAACAGACACCCTGTGAGGTAAGTGGGGCTGAGAGAGCTCTGACAGAAACTGCTCTTTTCAAAAACACCTCTGACAGAACTATAGCTTTCTTATAAGTACATTTACTTATAAGTAAAAAGGCATGGCTTCTGTATGGTTAATAAGCATAATGGGTTCAGATAGGTACATAAGCGTAATGGTTCCTTAAAAAGACTTGGCCACACAGGCTTATTTTCTCACTTGCCACTTAGACCAAAAGCTTCCACACAGCTTAACGTCCCAACTTGCCAACCAGGTGAATAACTTCCACACAAAACCCAGATTTCTCTCACAGCACTCTACAGCACCTCACTTAAACTCCTTCCTACACACATGCCGATATGCACTGCTCCGCACTCTAACCCTCACACAAAGCTTCCTTCTGAACAAAACAGTCACCTCCACGGACACCCTTGGGTCCAGCTACCATCCAGTCATCACACTTCACTCACCATTCAACAGCCTCCTTTCTTACTCTACAGCAACATACATTTAAAACTCCACATTAAACCATAGAAATAAAACACATGCACAAACACACACACAAAACACCCTGAAACTCTTGTTGGTCTCTAACCTGGACTGGAATCTAACCTAATTTGTGCATTATTTTTAACTTCTGGCCTAGCTGTAGGATTTTTGTATCTGCCCCCCCCCAGTATAAAGCCAGAATTCTTTGTGTAATTTTTGCCTGTGCAAAAGTCAGGATTTCGGGGTGGCAGTTGGGATTATCAGAACAAAGCAGAAATGTTGGGGGTCCGAAGCCAGCAGAGTCATTTTCATCAAGCGAGCCAGACCCCAGGACACAAGCGGACTGAGATTTGCTACCAGCGTCCTCCTACAGGTTATCTGGCTCTGATGCATGCGCTGGTAGCGCACTAAGTTTTCTGAGTTCGGCCCCAGCTCCCCCCATCACACCACACTTTGCACAGAGAGCAGTTCAGTTTCAACAAGATGCTGGGCGTGTACCGAGTCTTGTGGGAGAGCACCTTACTGAGCTAGCATTATGTTATTTATTTGTTTACCCAGCTGTATTTTTACCCTACTTTCCAGCACTTCTGAACTGGCTCCCAGCACAGCTTGTCTGAGGGTTTTGTTTTGCCATCCAGAGGTAGTTTGCCATTGGCTGCCTCCGTGTAGCAACCCTGATATTCCTTGGTGGTCTCCCATCCAGATACAAACCAGGTCTGACTCTGCTTAGCTTATGAGATCTGACAAGGTCAGGCTAGCCTGGGCTACCCAGGTCAGGACCAGTGCTGTTCACAGCAAGCTAATACAAATACCAGTGGAACATAGAATCATCTAGTCCAACCCCCTGCACTCTGCAGGAGCATAGCCAAAAGATAGCCCTACATACCTACAACATACCCAAAAGATGGTCGTCCAGCCTCCGCTTGAAAACATCCAGCGAAGGAACATCCACCACCTCCCAAGGCAGACTGTTCCACTGCTCAACCACTCTTACTGTTAGGAAGTTTCTCCTGATATCTAGCCGGTAACGACTCCCTTGTAATTTCCACCCATTAGATCTAGTCTTGCAATCCGGAGCAAGAGAGAATAGATCTGCCCCATCTTCTATATGACAGCCCTTCAAATACTTGAAGACTGCAATCATGTCCCCTCTAAGCCTTCTCTTTCCCAGGCTAAACATACCCAGCTCTTTCAGCCTTTCCTCATAAGACTTGGATTCAAACCCTCTCACCATCCCGGACACGCTCGAGCTTGTCAACATCCTTCCTAAAGTGTGGTGCCCAAAACTGGACACAGTACTCCAGGTAAGGTCTGACCATAGCAGAATAGAGCGGAACTACCACCTCCCGTGATCTGGACACAATGCTTCTGTTAATGCATCCTAAGATTGCATTAGCTTTCTTCACAGCCGCATCACACTGCAGGCTCATGTTGAGCTTGTGATCAACCAGAACACCTAGATCCCTTTCACATGTGCTGCTGTCAAGCCAAATCCCTCCCATTCTATATCTGTGCCTTAATTTTAATTTTAGAGAAATCTCAGGCCAGCCACCATAGAAAGATACCCAGCTGGTTGCCCCCCCACACCACACACATGTCACCAATGAAAGTTGGCTGGCTAGGACTGCCAGGTCTGGGTTGGAAAATACCTGGAGACTTTGGGGGTGGATCCGGGAGAGGGCGGGGTTTGGGGAGGGGAGGGGCCTCAGCAGGGTCCAAAGCCACAGAGTCCGCCCTCTGAAGCAGCCATTTTCTCCCGGGGAGCTGATCGCTGTCAGTGGGAGATCAGTGGTCAAAGCGGGAGATCCCCAGGCCCCACCTGGAGGCTGGCAAGCCTATAGCTGGCCCAGGAGAAAAAAAAGTTCTCAGCTGCAGCTGGATCCAAGTGTGTCAGATGCTACATGAATGAGGTTTGCTACCAGTGTCCTCATACAGGCTACTGTGTGATCTCAGGGCCGAATTTGCATCCTTTTAGTCTGTTTTGCGGGCCAGTTTTGTGATCCCCCCTACACACACATAAAAGTTGTATTTTAAAAAGTGCAATGTGGCTGCCACTGACTGGGAGTGAACCCAGAGTACAGGTAGGGGAAGGGAGGGGTGTCACTTCTTTCACTTCATTTGTACCTTGCCTTTGTCCCCAGGGTGGACCCAAAGCAGCTTACCCGGCTCCCCTCCATATTACCTTCACAGCAAGCCTGCAAGGTAGGTCACCTAGCAAGCTTCTGTGGCAGGGCAGGGATTGAATGTGTTCATTTATTTATTTTACGTCATTTCTAGTCCGCCTTTCTCCCTGGGACTCAAGGCGGGTGAGAATGAGTCAATGCAAGGAACAGGATGGGGAACTTAATAAACAACGAAATAGAATTTGGGCTGGAGAGCCAACCAGAAGTCTTGGAAACAGAACTGAAGCAAAGCATAAGTGTTAACATGACTCATTAAATGATACAAAATTACACAATGGGAACCGACCACCCACAGAAAACTATACACAGTCGTACAGATCACAGATCCCCAGTCATTTATCCAAGTAACTTTATGAAGACTTTTGTAGCAGCGCCACCTGGGTTTCCCAGTGTTGGAGAAGCAACGGTCTACAGGCTGTTAGTACAGCTGAAAGAGTAGTTCAGTGCAATTGTACACTAGGGGGAGCTGTGGAGCATCCTCTAGTGTTTAGGGTTTATTGAATGTTGTCTCTTGCAGTTCATCCTAAATCTTGTTGTTTCTCTTTCTGTTGTGTGTCAGTATATGTGCTTGTGCTGTGAAGTCCTCTCAGTTCCATTAATGACCAGCAGTCAAATATTGTCTTTTTGCTAAAATCCTGTTGCAGTAAATGCATCGAAAGCAAACTCCAAAGCACAGATCGGCTTATTTCCTGAATTCGGCCAACACCCAGATCCTAGCCTGACATTAGTCCCGAGGCAATACTGGCTCTCAAGTTGTTTAACCTTGCAACTTTGTACAAAGGAGAAATTATACTGGGCCCTCACTGTTTAGAGTTGCCAGTTCTGGGTTGGAAAATACCTGGAGATTTGGGGCGTGGAGTCTGGGGAGGGCTGGGTTCAGGGGAGAGAGGGGCCTCAGCAAGATACACAGTGCCAGAGAGTTCACCCTCCGAAGAAGTCATTTTGTCCAGGGGAACTGATCTTGGTTGTCCTGAGATTGACTGTAACAGCGGGAGATCTCCAGTTGCTACCTGGGGGTTGGCAACCCTGTATATACATGGATTTTGTACATGACTGACTGTCTGGATTTGGTTTGGTAGATGTAATATACTCCAGTGTTTTAAATAACAGATGGAGGGTTTTTTTCTCTTTTCTCAAGCCCATTAAATATTATTAACTCCCAGAAAGATGTGAGGCTCGAAGGACAGCCTTGCATTTTTGATCTGCTGACATTCTGGGAGAGCCGCATGGAAATGGCGGATGAAGAAGAAGAAGAGGAGAGATTGGATTTATACCCCACCCTTCACTACCCAAAGGAGTCTCAGAGTGGTTTACAAACTCCTTTTCCCTTCCCCTCCCCACAACAGACACCCTGTGAGGTAGGCGGGGCTGAGAGAGCTCTTGACAGAAACTGCTCTTTTTCAAGGACAGCTCTTATCAGAACAGCTCTTATCAGAACTATGGCTCATACCATGGTGGCACCCAAGGGCATTTTTATACACAAGGGTTCATAAAACTGACATTGTCTTTTTTCCACGACTAAGGGCTCTCCCCCACGTTCACAATGACAGCACCTTCAAATAAATTTGCATAACGGAGGCTGAAAGCCAGCTTGAGTTTCCCACGTGCAAATGTCCAAAGCAAGTCCTGTAACCCAAGGCTGCCAAAATACAGTGTGCCAAAACAGCACCTTAGAAAATAAAAATAAAACACCAGAACACAAATAAATGGACTCCACTCCAGCGAAATATGGCTGCTACTCTGAATGGCCTCTGCTTGACTGTTTTTGAATCTCACATTATTGTTACCCACCCACCCCTGGCCCAGTTCTTCCTGCATTTCTTGGCCCTGCTTGTTTTACAACTTGCACTCTACACGACCTTGTGTGCGTGGGTCTGTCTGCCAAGGGAGGACCCATTCACGCATTGGACGGAGTGGATCCAGTCCACGGAATCTTAAGGTCTAACAGAAAACATGTTAATCTGAAAGGTGCGACAAGACCCCTGCTTATATGAAAAGCAGTGAAAAATATGCACGCAGATAAAAACTCACTGCATGCGCTTCTCGTTTAGTGAAGTGACATGGTGCACTTGACATGCACAAAAGGGGACGTAAGCAGCACTCTAGGGAAGGTGTCTTTTCTTCCAGGACACCTGAATGGTATGTAGGTATGGAAGTGCCATCAAGTTGCAGCTGACTTATTATGGTGACTCCAGCAAGGGGGTTACAAGGCAGTGAGAAGCAGAGGTGGTTCGCCATTCCCTTCCTCTGCAGCATCTTCCAAGAAAGAGGAGGAGGAGGAGATTGGATTTATGTCCCACCCTTCACTTGGAGTCTCAGAGTGGCTTACAATCTCCTTTCCCTTCCCCTCCCCACAACAGACACCCTGGGAGGTAGGTGGGACGGAGAGAGCTCTGAGAGAAGTGCTCTTGAGAGAACAGCTCTGAGAGAACTTGTGACTGACCCAAGGTCACACCAGTAGCTGCAGGCAGAGCAGTGGGGAATCAAACCCAGCTCTCCCAGATTAGAGTCTGTGCACTTAACCACTACATCAAACTTGATGGTCTCCCATCCAAGTACCGATCCTGCTTAGCTTCTGAGATCTGATGAGTTATACCCTACTGCCTTTCCTCCCACATCCACAGTAAATTATAGCGTTGCCAGCTCTGGTTTGGGAAATACCTGGAGATTTTGGGGTGTGGAGCCTGAAGAGCGGGGGGTTGGGAAGGGGAGTATAATGACACAGAATCCACCTTCCAAAGCAGCCATTTTCTCCAGGGGAACTGATCTCTATTGCCTAGAGGCTGAAGATCATTTGTAATCCCAGAAGATGTCCAGCTACCACCTGTAGGTTGGCAGGCAGTCCTTGTAATGTATGGCCAATCTGTCTGCCCCCTTCGGCTGGGTGGGCCGGGCATCCCTGAGGTGCGGACTGCATCCCCCAGCCTTTGAGATGAAAGCCACCTGGGCCGGGCCGTAATCACTGCAACCATAACATCTTTCCATTCTCCCAGTCTGGCAAATTGATTCTTCCTCCAATGCAACCTTTTCAGGCTAGTAATGAGACTTAATTCTCAATGGGCCATCCTGATGCGCTCGGAAAGAAAGGTAACCTGTGCCTTAACGGTGGCGACGCTCTCTTCTGTGGTCACTTTCATACCATTCGCTTCCCCCCCGTAGATGGCTCCCTTCTCTTTTATACCCGTTCTGTTCCCACGGGGGGCCCGTCATTGTCGAAGAGATCTGCTGACCACACTTGAGTCCAAATATTTGTTGCTATTCAGGAGTGAATTGCTCATTCAGCCAAACGCTTGCAATTGTAACAGGGTTCTTTTAATTAGGCAGAATTCCTGGGCCAGGTACTCTGCAGAGATCCTTGGGGCCAGGAAAGACTTGCTGTGCGCATGGAGCACATACAAGTAAATAGCTGTTCCAAAAAGCCATGGGAAGTATCTCCAGTAGTGCATTCCTTTTGATTTCAGTGGATTTCAACCAGAGTAAGTCTACATAGGACTGCGCTGTAAATTGCACGCTTGTGTTATGCTCACAAGATTGCCAAACTCCAGGTAGGTCCTGGAGTTCTTCTCAGATTACAGCTGATCTCCAGACTATAGAACAGTTAGATTCGAGTCGAGTGGCACCGTAGAGACCAACAAGAGTAAGGTAACAGCGTTCCGTGCACTTCAGTGTTTGGTCATGCCAGCCACATGACCATGGAAATGTCTTCGGACAGCGCTGGCTCTTCACCTTGGAAACAGAGATGAGCACTGCCCCCTAGAGTCGAATTTGACTGGCTTTCGAGCAAGGGAAAATGTTATCTTTTTAAGGTGCTCCTGGACTCTAAGCTTACTCTTCTACTGCAGATCAACACAACCACCCTCTGAAACTATCTCGACTATAGATTTTTATTTATTTATTTATCTTTTAATTTCTACCCCGCTCGAACCCCTCCCATGGATCTCTGAGCGGCTTACACAGCTTTTGTATCATCCCTATCTATGGGCACAACGTATTAGGGGTGGGACTACCTAACGGCACCCGGTGGGATTTAGTTGACATGCCTCCAGCTCGGCTCAGCTTCTCGGCTTCGGATCGGCATAATTCTTCTACTCTCTTCAGGCTCCTCGGGAGTTGGTGGGCCCGTTTGTCATGCTGATCGCAGCGGCGCGGCACTGGCTCCGTCCCTCAGGCTCCGCTGCGCCTGCGCCGAGCGTCCTCACACCTTCCGGGCTTCGCCTTCACCACCGGTTCACCGCTAGATGTCGCATCTCCTTTTTTCTTTCACTCGCCACCTCGACTATCGCCGCCATTACACTGCTCCGCTCCGCTGTTGCCGCCACTCATCGAGCCGTTGCTGCTGAGGTTCCCACCTCACCTCCCAATGGAGGAGGAGGGAGCTCCCTGCCTACTAAGGCAGGTACCCATTTATCTACTCGTAAGTTGTTAAGACTTTCGAACCGCTGGGTGGGCAGGAGCTGGGATTAAGGCCGGGTGCTCACCCCAGCCACGGCGGGTATCGAACAGCCTACAAGCTGTTCGTTAGATGTTAAAGCAGGTGCTTTTGCTCCCTGCGCCACCGCTCCCTCAGATCCCCTGGAGGAAATGGCAGCTTTCAGAGGGTGAGCTACAGGGCTGCCAGGCTTTCTACTATGGAGGGGAGGCCTCCTGCTGGCAGTCCTTCTTGTCTGCTGCTGCTCTGAGAGGTAGTGGGGGGGGAAGAATCAAAGTATTGGCACTGTGTGTGCCGTGATGTCACTTCCAGGGATATTAGATCACTTTAGGAGTCTATCAAAGAGAATTTTTTACCATAGAGTTTCCAGCAATTCCTAGAGATACCCATTGTCACTCCTGGGTTTTCACAGGAAGTGGCATTGTAGTGCACACAACACCATCTCCCCCCCCGCCCCAAGCTCCCACCACTTGCCAGGCACATCCTGGAAACTCTACTATGGCATCACATCCCTGCTGAGCTCTGTCCCCTTCCCAACTCCACCCTCACCAGGCCAAAATTTCCAGGAACTTCTGAAGCCAGAATGGGAAACCTGATATCCACAAAGTGTGGGAATTCTTGCCAGTGCTGGTCCTTCCGATGCGCCTGGACTTAAAGCTGATCTTCAGACTACAGAGATCAGTTCCCCTGCGGAAATGGCAGTTTTGAGGGTGGACTCTATGGCACCTGATCCCTGCTGAGCTCCCTGCTCTCCGTAGGCTCCACCCCAAAATCTCCAGGAGTTTCCCAACCTGGAGTTGGCAAACCCTGACTGGAGTCAGCCAGAGAGGCTCCAGATCAGGCGGGAGAAGCCCACAGTGCATATTCTTCCCACACCAATATCAGGCTTTGGAAAATGGGGTTAAAACTGGCTTGGAGAAGAATCACAGAGCAGGTATTTGCCAGTGATATAAGTGCAGGCTTGGTCAAGATTCATTATCCTTTAAATATATATATATATATATATACACACACAAAACACGGCTCTTTTGTGGAATCTTACACATACTAAACAGCCAATCATCCAAGAGCTACAGCACCTTTTTGTAGCAAGAGCTCTGTCAGCTCTTGGAGGATTAGGCTACATCATGCCTATGTAGCCTAATCCTGCCAAGGAGCTCCTACAGAAAGAGCTCTCGTATACAGGGACTATATGTATAGCATCTTGGAGTTAGTAGGTCTATTCATGCAGGAGAATGAGGTGGCACATAATAGTGGCAGCAGGCTGAGGTCGTGCAACGAGGAAGTAGTCAACTCAAGAAGAACTGGGCATTGTGAGCAGTGTTAGTGGACAGTTCTTCATTGCGTTTGTTCCATTTGGATGAACTGTAAATGGTGAAGGTAAAGGTGCCCTTGCTAGCAGGCTAGTCGTAGTACGACTCTACGGTTGCGGAGGTCATCTCAGCTTCAAAGCCAAAGAACCGACGCATGTGCGAAGCAGGGTGCGGGGGACATGTGTCTGTCATTGTGTTTGACTCCAAGGCGTATGGTTGCCCTGTAGGAAGAAAAAAAGGGAATAAATCACAATCAATGGCCTATTACACACGGGAGTTTTCCCTCACTTCCACTGTGCATGTCTGTTGGGTTTTCTTTTTCATTCTGCATTGATTTTCCTCCCTTCAGCACTCAGTTCACTTTCTGGTTGCTGTTTCCCCGGGTTTTCTGAGAGCACTTTTGTGCTGAATTTTCGTTGTTTCGATTCCAAGCTGAAGGTAATTCAAAAGCATACAGATTCCCTCAGATCCCCCCCTTGCCTTTTTGCTGCCCCTTGAAGCCCACTCCCCCACCCACATGGAGGACATTCTGCCCACTCTGCGCCTTCCGCCATCTGGCTCCCCTTCATCGGTGTACAAGCTCCATTTATAAATTTTCCCCTACTTGTTGGGGTTTTTTTTGACAAGCAGTATGAGTCTAGTGACGTGAGACTATCATTAATCTTGGATCGCTGGGTAAAAAAAAATTAAATGATGGGGGAAATCAAAAGGTTGTGAGAGAGGATGCAGTCTATCTTGGGCTTCTGTTCACATTGCTGGCGATAGATGGGCAGGAACAACTAGTCTCGGATCACTGAATTTTAACAAATTAGAACAATGGGGGAAAGTTTAGTAAAAGGTAAAGGTTTCCCTTGTTCAAAAGCCAGTTGAACCTGACTCTAGGGGGTGGTGCTCATCTCCGTTTCCAAGCCGAAGAGCCAGTGCTGTCCGTAGATGTTTCCTTGGTCATGTGACCGGCATGACTAAACACCGAGGCGCACGAAACGCTGTTACCTTCCCACCAAAGTGGTACCTATTTATCTACTTGCAATTTCTTGCTTTCAAACTGCTAGGTTGGCAGGAGCTGGGGCCAGAGACAGGAGCTCACTCCGTCACGCAGCACTCAGGTCCCGAACTGCTAAACTAAAGACCTTCCGGTCTGCAGCTCAGCGTCTTAACCTCTGAGCCACTGCGGCTCCCTGGGGGGAAGTTTATAAGGTGCTGAATGAGGTTTAGTTCCCTGCCGGTACTGACTTGAAAGGGGAATCAGAGAGGAGGCAAATGGCAGCGTCCCCAGTGCAAAAAAAGAAAAAGGTGCATAAGGCAGGCACAGAATCTGAAGCTTAAAAGCTTTACCACTCAGAAAAACTGCAGTAAACTGTGTGTGCATAATAGGCCAATGAGAGGTTAGAAACCATCTTCCCAAATCAGCACGCTTGATTTTGCTCTTTGTGCCCCTCTGGTGGCGTAAAAAAATATTGCAAGCCTTTTATCCAGGCTGTGAGTCCAGGGAGGTGTTTTCTGTTTGGCGTCATTCTATTTGTTTTTGCAGTACACTTTTTACCCCACTCTCCCCCTCAATGAGCACTAAGTGGCAGACAGGGGGCCTTTTAATCCCCACAGCAACCTTATGAGGTACATTAGGCGGAGAGTATGTGACTTGCCCAAGGTCACCCAGCAAGCTTCTGTGGCAGAGCGGGGATTCGAACCCAGGTCTTCTCAATCCTGGTTCAACACTGTAACTGCTTCCCCAAATAGGCTCTCTGTTTACTCCTTTAAAGTATATTGAATGCTGATTTGTAATTGACAATATAGGAGGAAAGGGGGGGCATTCCATTTCTAGACACAGCACAAAAGCAAAGGCTTTGCGAATGCCTCCTTCGTTAACGTTATTTGTAGTCTGCCTTTCTCACAGTGAGCCAGCACAATCACAAAACTCGGACATTCAATAACCAGTGCATCCAGATGTTAGAAGTCTGGAGCTACCTTAGTAAAAAGGGGACGATTGCTTTTTTTTAACTCCATAGTTTTGGATCAAAAGGCCTCTTGAAACACTGGTGTGACCAACTAGTTCCAGAGAGAGTTTCGTGGTTTATTTTCTCAGCAGAGTTTCTTTGACTTTAATAGCTACGTGACAGATAGAAGTTCAACAGGGGGGGATTCCCCCGCTTTGGAGATGCAGAGATGGGTAAAGAATTCCTTCTCACTCCCCACCACGTAAAACCTGCTCTCATCAGAGCAAGGGTCCTTCCAGTCCAACCAGCCTGTGTCCAACAGTGGTCAGCAGGTTGCTTGAAGAAAATCCCCTGGTAGAGGAGGAGGAGGAGGAGGAGGAGGAGGAGGAGGAGGAGGAGGAGAGGAGGAGAAATCGGATTTATACCCCACCCTTCACTCAGAGTCTCAGAGTGGCTTACAATTTCCTTTCCCTTCCTCTCCCCACAACTCTGTGAGGTACTGAGAGAATTGCTCTAGAGAGAACAACTCTGAAATAACTTGTGACTGACCCAAGGTCATGCCAGCAGCTGCATGTGGAGGAGTGGGGAACCCTGACCACTGCACCAAACTGGCTATGTAACTCTGCTCTCTGCCTCCCCCACCCCCGCCCCGGGAACTGGTAATCAGAGGCATGCCTGCCTTGGAAATGCTTGCAGTGTCTGATGCCTCCCTCCCCACCTTGGTTCCAGAACAGACGGCGGCTCCTGGCTGCAGAAGGAATACGATATATGCAATACAATATATTAACTCGCTGGTTCTCAGACTAGGGGTTGGAACCACAAAGTGGGTCACAACTCTCACAGGCTTAATGGCAGATCTGGGTTTCCCTTTGCCTAATGTGCAAACTTGCCATGAGATACATCCCCTTGGTTTGCAGTGCTACCTATTTAGAAATACTAAACTTGGGGTGGGGGGACGACACAGGACACAAACCTGTTCAGTGGTAGCTGATATGAGCTTCCTGCTTTCTATGTTGGGGAAGGGGAAAGTAGCGTAGAGGCTACATCAGGGGAAAGCCTCGGCCTCTGTGCCCTGTTGTTGGCCATCCAGAAGAACTGGTTGGCCTCTGTGTGAGACGGGATGCTGGACTAGATGGACCAATGGTCTGATCCAGCAGGGCTCATCTTTTGTGCTTAACTATCTCTGCTGAGGGATTCTCACACAGCCTTGCAGCGTCCTTTTGATAACTTATGACACCAGAGGTGGAAGAAATATATCATTCGCTCTCCCTACGTCTCCAGAGTTCCAGGGGCAGTGCAGATCTGGACTAGCTTTATAGCTGCCAACTTCCAGGTGGGAGCCAAAAATGAAAGATCACGGGAGGAAGTGGGAATCCAAAAACAACATCCGTGACAAAAATAATGAAGGGTCAATAAAGATATGTTGCAAAATCATTTACTGTAATAGTTCTGTAGAAAACCTTCTTCTATTATTGCTCACACGCTAACAAATGCTGCGCAGTATACACAATTCGTTTCACAAGAATTGCTTTATCTGAGCATGTAGCAATCACAATTCTTACCAATTACTACTTATCAACTCTTGAAGGAAATATTCCATGTTGACTCTCTAATAACAGAACCCAAGGTCTTCACAATGTTTCCTTCAAGAGTTGATAAGTAGTAATTGATAAGAATTGTGATTGCTACATGCTCAGATAAAGCAAATATTGTGGAGGAGGAGGAGGAGATTGGATTTATACCCCACCCTTCACTACCCAAAGGTGTCTCAGAGCGGCTTACAAACTCCTTTCCCTTCCCCACCCCACAACAGACACCCTGTGAGGTAGGTGGGGCTGAGAGAGCTCTTGACAGAAACTGCTCTTTTTTCAAGAACAGCTCTTATCAGAACTACGGCTTGCCCAAGGTCATCCAGCCAGGTGCAAGTGGAAGAGTGGGGAATCAACCCGGTTCTCCCAGATTAGAGTCCACACACTTAACCACTACACCAAACTGAAACAAATTGTTTACATTGCACAGCATTCATTAGCATGTGAGTGATAATAGAAGATAATTTTCTACAGAATTACTACAATCAATGATTTTGCAATGTATCTTTATTGACTCTTTGTTATTTTTGTCACGGATGTTGTTTTTGGATTTCAACTTCCAGGTAGGGCCTGGGGACTCTTCCCCTGCAGAAAATGGCTGCTTTGGAGGATGGTTTCCATGGTATTTTACTTTATGTTTTGTTTTCATGTTTTTGTTTCACAGCAACTGAAGAAGAACTCTTATGGAAACAAGGGAACTATACCAGGTCCTTGTATTGCTGTTACTGTTATCTCTGGATGTGATTACTCCTCGCTGTTATTGTAATTTTGGGATGTTATTGTTCCCAATTTTATAGGATGTCTCAGCTATTGGTTAGTTTGATTGCTTAATTACACCCTATTTGGTTAGCTGGCAACTGGAACTTTGTAAATTTTGTGAGTTCATTGGTACTGATTTTGTATTTGACTACAGTGTGTACTGTTTCCAACAGAGTAATATTTGTGAATTCTTAGGGGCGGAACTTTTATATGATTTGGGAGCCTCTGAGATGCAGCCCATTTTCTGAGTTTAATATATTCGGTTACCGCATGGCATTGGACCCGGCTGAGGTCTCTCCCGTCCCCAAACCCCACCCACCTCAGCCTCTACCCTCCGATCTCCAGGAACTTCCCTACCCAGAGCTGGCAAACCTAACGGGCTGCCTTTGGAGGCGAGAGCACTGGAGGGCTGGTGTTATTTCATATAAGATTTGCTTCGTTTACAATGGTCCCAATACCCCATAGCAAAGAGGCGCACCTTCCAATCTGCCACTCCCCAGCGGGTTGTATGCGTGCACAGCACCGTCAAGTCATAGCCAGCTTCAGTTGACCCCTCATGGGGTTTTCAAGGCAAGAGATGAGCAGAGGTAGTTTGCCATGGGCGGGTCCTAGAACACATCGAGCCCAAAGTCTCCCTGGAAGCTAAAAGGTGATTGTACTTTGGTCACATTATGAGGAGACAAGAGTCACTGGAAAAGACAATAGAATCATAGAATGTTAGAGTTGGAAGGGACCTTGCAGGCCATCTAGTCCAGCCCCCTGCACTCTGCTGGAGCGTAGCCGAAAGACAGCCCTACATACCTACAACATACCCAAAAGATGGTCGTCCAACCTCTGCTTGAAAACGTCCAGGGAAGGAGCATCCACCACCTCCTGAGGCAGACTGTTCCACTGCTCAACCACTCTTACAGTTAGGAAGTTTCTCCTGATATCTGCTTCTCCTGATATCTAGCCAGTAACGACTCCCTCATAATTTCCACCCATTAGATCTAGTCTTGCAATCCAGAGCAAGAGAGAATAGATCTGCTCCATCTTTTACATGACAGCCCTTCAAATATTTGAAGACTGCAATCATGTCCCCTCTAAGCCTTCTCATTTCCAGGCTAAACATACCCAACTCTTTCAGCTTTTCCTGGTAAGACTTGGATTCAAACCCTCTCACCATGTCCCCTCTAAGCCTTCTCATTCCCAGGCTAAACATACCCAACTCTTTCAGCTTTTCCTCATAAGACTTGGATTCAAACCCTCTCACCATGTCCCCTCTAAGCCTTCTCATTCCTAGGCTAAACATACCCAACTCTTTCAGCTTTTCCTCATAAGACTTGGATTCAAACCCTCTCACCATGTCCCCTCTAAGCCTTCTCATTCCCAGGCTAAACATACCCAACTCTTTCAGCTTTTCCTCATAAGACTTGGATTCAAACCCTCTCACCATGTCCCCTCTAAGCCTTCTCATTCCCAGGCTAAACATACCCAACTCTTTCAGCTTTTCCTGGTAAGACTTGGATTCAAACCCTCTCACCATGTCCCCTCTAAGCCTTCTCATTCCCAGGCTAAACATACCCAACTCTTTCTCAGCTTTTCCTGGTAAGACTTGGATTCAAACCCTCTCACCATGTCCCCTCTAAGCCTTCTCATTCCCAGGCTAAACATACCCAACTCTTTCAGCTTTTCCTGGTAAGACTTGGATTCAAACCCTCTCACCATGTCCCCTCTAAGCCTTCTCATTCCCAGGCTAAACATACCCAACTCTTTCAGCTTTTCCTGGTAAGACTTGGATTCAAACCCTCTCACCATGTCCCCTCTAAGCCTTCTCATTCCCAGGCTAAACATACCCAACTCTTTCAGCTTTTCCTGGTAAGACTTGGATTCAAACCCTCTCACCATGTCCCCTCTAAGCCTTCTCATTCCCAGGCTAAACATACCCAACTCTTTCAGCTTTTCCTGGTAAGACTTGGATTCAAACCCTCTCACCATGTCCCCTCTAAGCCTTCTCATTCCCAGGCTAAACATACCCAACTCTTTCAGCTTTTCCTGGTAAGACTTGGATTCAAACCCTCTCACCATGTCCCCTCTAAGCCTTCTCATTCCCAGGCTAAACATACCCAACTCTTTCAGCTTTTCCTCGTAAGACTTGGATTCAGACCCTCTCACTCTCCTGGTCACCCTCTTCTGGACACACTCAAGCTTGTCAACATCCTTCCTAAAGTGTGGTGCCCATAACTGGACACAGTACTCCAGGTGAGGCCTGACCATAGCAGAACAGAGCGGAACTACCACCTCCCGTGATCTGGACACAATGCTTCTGTTATAACGCAATAACGCAAGGAAAAGTTGAAGGCAGCAGGTAAAGAGGAAGACCCAACATGAGAGCGGATTGACTCAATCCAGGAAGCCACAAGGGCCCTCCACGTGCAAGACCTGAGCGAGGCTGTTCGTGGCAGGCCGTTTTGGAGAACATTAATTCATAGGGTCACCAAAAATCGGAAGCAGCTTGACAGCGTTTAACGCGCACCATTTGCCATTGCCTGCCCTTGCATCACAACCCTGGACTTCCTGGTGGGTCTCCCCTCCAAGTACTAACCAGGACGGACCCCACATAGCTTCTGAGATCTGACGAGACCAGGCTAGCCAGGAGCATCCAGGCCAGGGCACGCTGCATTACCAGAGGGAGAAAGAGAAGACTTCATCCAAGGTGAACCAGACAACAGAGAGCAGTGCCATCCATCTGCTTCCACCTCTAGTCTTTTTCAGAATATACACGGCTGTTTTATTCACAGGGTGACACATATCTGCCCCCTCCTTCTCCTGGGCTGATGGATCACCTCATCATAGGGTTGCCAGCTCCAGGCTGGGGAATACCTGGAGACTTGGGGAGGCGGAGCTTGGGGAGGGGAGGGAGCTCCCTGGGGATATGACGCCATGGAGTCCACCCTCCAGAGCAGCCATTTTCTCCAGGGGAAGTGACTTCAGCTGTCTGGAGAACAGATGAAATTCCAGGAAATCTCCAGTCCCCACCTGGAGGCTGGCAACTCTACTTCAACTGAACTCTGATGAGTGCTTAGACAGGACCAGGGCTTTTTTGGTAGAAAAAGCCCAGCAGGAACTCATTAACATAATAGGCCACACCCACTGGCAGAAATTCATTAGCATATTAGGCCACACCCCCGTTACCAGAAGTATGGTCATCCAGCCACACCCACCTTTTGCTTATTCTGTTTACCTTGTTTTTGTCAATACCCAGGGCTTTTTTGTAGCAGGAACTCCTTTGCATGTTAGGCCACACAGCCCTAATGTAACCAATCCTAATGAGTTTCTGCTGTTGGGTGTGGCCTGTTATGCTAATGAGTTCCTGCTGGGCGGGAGCCAGCCGGAGCTCCGTTCCTGTGCGTTCCTGTCCAAAAATAGCCCTGGACAGGACCATTTCCTTAACAATTAAGGCCCACCACAGAGAAAGTGCTTACAGTCCTTAAGAAATGTTACCATTCTTCTTGTCGTAAGTTCTTCTCCCCACGTACCCCTCTGGCCAATGCCATTTTAGACTCAGCCCTTAAGAGACAACAATTTACTGTAAATTCACAATGTCATATATTCTGAGAATTGGATGTTACTGGAACCAAGGACTTGCAGGTGGAAAATTCCTCATCGTTCCCTGTTTTATTTAACTCACAGATCCAACCATGGATGAAATCCATGAATCAGCCATTTGGGCATTACATTTTATGCAGATATTCACAGATAACAATGATCTCTTTCGAACTGCATCCAAGTTAACTCCCAAACAGCCATGATATTTATCTTATGCTAATGGGTGAAGAGCCACATTTTCTCAGCAACTAAAAACAGTGTCCAGTTACTGGGGATGAGGTGGGAATGTGATATCCCAATTTTAAATCAAATAGAAATGCTTCTTTGGAGAACGCTGGGCAGATTCCATTCAATAATACCGCCGTGAAGGATGATACTGAAAGGCCGTGCCTATATTTAGTAAATAGAATTTAAAGAAAACCTGCAGGAATGTATAGCAAGGCTGTGCCAGATATTCTCCAGTTTCAATTTTTGGATCAAAAGGTATTACTTTCAAGGGGCAGACATATCTCTTCTCCCCGCAAAAAAAACTCCTTAGTTGTGAGAACATTTATCTTTTTTCTCCTTGCTGCTGGCCATCATGACTGGCTGTTTCCATTAATGTGTCATCTTCTTCTTCTGCTAATCCTCACAGAGGGCATCACTGAAGGCAGAGCTTCCTGCGCTGGACCAGCTCGAAGCACACAAAGCCAGTTCAGGAAGGATTCGGCCAGGACTTCTTCACCCAAAGAGTAATTAACATGTGGACTTCACTGCCACAAGAAATGGTGGTGGCCGCAGGCATAGACAGCTTCAAGAGGGACTGGATAAACAAAGGGAGCAGAGGTCCGCGAGTGGCTATTAGCCACAAGGTATAGATGGAACACTATGTCTGGGGCAGTGATGATCTGTATTCTTGGTGCTTGAGGGGTAACTGTGGGGAGGGGGCTTCTGGAGTTCTGGCCCCACTGGTGGACCTCCTGATGGCACCTGGGTTTTGGCCACTGTGTGGCACAGAGCGTTGGACTGGATGGGCCATTGGCCTGATCCAACATTGGCTTCTCTTTTGTTCTTATGACATCACTTTTCAGTGCCATCACTAAAAACACTCCCCTTGGGATTAGTTTCTAACACTCAAACAGCATCGTCTGAACGGATCCTGAACTTCAGTCTGGCAGACATAGGCTTTCCCCCTCTTTCTTAGCTTTTTGCACATTCACAAAAGGGGTTTCAGATTTCTGCATTCAGACATTGTATCAAGGTGAGTGTTATGTCCGCTGACCGCCACTAGTCACCAGCAACTTACAGCAGAGCTTGACTCTAAGAGAACAATAAGGACTAGGATCCTGAAACCTCACATGGGCACCAATAGGAACCTTGGCGGGAAGTTTAAACCCTCCAATGGGACCTGTGGGTGGTCCACGGCGATTGTATATAGTTGGCTGCCTGGCTGGTATTCTTTGCTCCTTTGTGTGTGCTAGTAAACTATGAGCTAACAATCATGCTGTGTCCTGGTTCTTCATGCGTCAAACCCACTACACAACAGTGACACTGATCATGAGTGTGCTCAAACCCAGCTTGTTTCTCGGTCTGAGCATGCACCCCTCCCTTCTCATGTGCAGCCTGGTGAAGGCATCCTGGCTGAAAAACTAACTCCCATTACATCTGTTATACAGGTGCAGGCATACACTTAGATCTGACTCCAGTAGCACTTTAGAGACCAACTTTAGAGTTTCAGGGTGTGAGCTTTCAAGAGTCAAAGCTCCCTTTGCTAGACACAGTAGAACAGAAGTGGAGATCTGAGTCCTTTATCCTACTCAGAAGGTGGGAGGGGTGTTGTAAAGCATGCTTGCAAAGGACGTGAAGTTGCAATGTATATTGTAATCTCATCATCACCATCGTATGGCATTGTGTGTAGTATAGCCAGGAGATCCTAAGATTGTCTGGCAGCCAGAAGTCCTAGCTCTTTTAGAGTTATGCGCCACTAGGTGGCGAACTAGACTTGTTTTTAAGGCAAGAGACATTTGAGAGGTGGTTTGCCACCGCCTGCCTCTGCCTCATGATCCTGGTGTTCCTTGGAGGCCGCCCTTCCAAATACTAGCCAAGGCTGACCCTGCTTAGCTTCCGAGACCTGACAGGATCAGGCTTGCCTGGACTATCTGGGCCAGGGTATATTGTAATCAACTTGATTTGAGCAGAGGGAAAATGCTGGGGGGGGGGGGAGAATTAGCATCAGTTCCTCCATCTGTGAACCCAAACTGGGATTCTAAGCCCAGAACCTCTGGTCTGGAACCTTGGTGGGGGTTTTTTGGTGGGGGGAATACTAGCTCTGCTTGGTTGTCACATATCCACAATTTGTACATCATGGGCACTTGGTGCATTTTTGTCCTGCCCTTCCTCAGGCTCTCTCCCCTCCTCCATTAGGCATCTTACACGCCCAGGGAAATGCTGATCGCCACTTTGGGGTCAGGGAGCAATTTTTCTCCAGGTCGGTTTGGCCAGGGATCTTGGAGGGTTTTTTGTCATCTTCTGGGTGTGGAACAGCGGTCTCTGAGGGTGTGGAGGGGAAGGTATTTGGAATTTCCTGCATTGTGCAGGGGGTTGAACTAGATGACCCTGGAGGTCCCTTCCAACTGTTTAATTCTATGATTCTATGATTTTGTCTTCACAACCACCTTGCAAGGTATGTTAGCCTGAAAGAAAGAGAGGTGAGCACAAGGTGACCCAGTGACCCTCCATGCTGAGGATGTTCACCTGGGTTTCCCTGGTCTTAGTGCACATGAAGTTTCGTTATATCGAGTCAGACTTCTGGTGCTTTGGGGGGCAGCAACAGTGGGACAGCTTCTAGTGTCCTGACCCCACTGGTGGACCTCCTCATGGCACCTGGTATTTTTGGCCACTGTGTGACAGAGTGTTGGACTGGATGGGCCATTGGCCTGATCCAACATTGGCTTCTCTTATGTTAAGATGTTCTTGGGGTCAGTATTGTCTACTCAGACTGGCAGCAGCTCTCCCGGGTCCTACGCGGAGGTCTTTTGCATCACCAGAACCATTTTAACTGGAGATGCCGGGGATTGGACCTGAGACCTTTTGCATGCCAAGCAGATGCTCTTCCATTGATCCACAGCCTCTCCAACCTTCTGAATACTATTGCCATCCAGTCTCTCCAAAGGTAACTGGTTAGTTTCAAACCAATATTCTGAAAAGTACTGAGGCTGGAGGCTCAGCAAGACATTTATTGATTACGTCGCAGAATGAAGCATGGTTTAAGCCAGGCCGGGCCCGGTTTATATGCATACCCCGGTACCACACCCACGCACACCCATCACCCGTATTTGGCTCTATTTACAAGTCTTAGTTCCAATAGGTTCCCTGTCGGATCCGGGTGAGCCCATTGGTGCCCCCTAGGATCCGAGGAGGCTATTGTCTTTAGGACCGAAGGTCCGAGGGTCTGCCTGACCGGCGACCGCATGGCCCGGCTAGCTGGCCGTGGCCATCTTTTACACCATAGTATACAACATATTCTTTATCATACTTTGTGCAGAAAGGGAGACAGAAGAAAGAGGAGCAGGGCCTGTGTGTGCAGTAGGAGGGTGGGTACGGCAAAACAAACCTGAACTCTCCCTAGAAGCTAAAAGGACTCAACTGAGGCCATCATACTTTGGTCACATTATGAGAGGAAAATAATGCTGGGAAAAGTTGAAGGCAGCAGGAAAAGAGGAAGGCCCAACATGAGATGGATGGACTCTATAAAAGAAGTCACGGCCTTTGGTTTGCAAGACATGAGCAAGGCTGTTAATGAGAGGGGACGTTCTGGAGGTCATTTAGGACCACTATAAGTCAGAAGAAGCTTGATAGCACTACACACACACACACACACACACACCAGCAGCAAGCCAGGATAGTGCACACCAAAGCTTAGTATTGGCTTGATGTGACATCAGATTGCACCCCAATGTCTCCAGAAGTCCTCTATTGCTTCCTTCCTTGTCCACTAGATGGCACTAGCAAGTTGTAGATTTGGGAATTCAGAAAATTCACTCTCCTCCAAGACTTCTAAATATGAGCAGGCTGGTGACAGGAAAGGAGTTTTGCGCTGCCTTAGATGTTTAAGAGATCCACTGCGGCATATGTGTTCACAGGCTGTCACCCTGTTTGTGAGCTGCATGATGTTGGCCCTCTGAAAACAGGTAACAGGTAGGCGTGATCGGCACAGAGCGGAAAAGGTGGCAAACTGTGTAGTCAAACCTTCAAATGTTAACTCAAGAGGTATAACGTTTGTATCCCAAGTGAGAAAAGCTTATGATAATCCACAATAACTGTGGTGTGGGATAACTAATCTGATAGTGTCAGATTTCCTGGTCCTTCTAACGCAGCCGTTTCGTGTGCATGTGTGCATTCGTGCTTTTAGTGAAGTACAGCCAAGTTGCAGATGATTTATGGCGATCCTAGCAAGGTGCTTTCAAAGCAAGTGCAAAGCAGAGCTGGTTTGTCATTGTCTTCCCCTGCAGAGCCTTCCTTGGTAGACTCCCATCCAAGTACCATCCCTGCTTAGCTCCCTCCCATCCAAGTATCAACCCTGCATAGCTTAGACATATGGCGACCCCAGGAAAGGGCTTTCAAGGCAAGTAAGAATGAGATGTGGTTTGGCATTGCTTTCCTCTGTAGAGTCTTCCTTGGTGGTCTCCCATCCAAGTATTGTCCCTGCTTAACTCCCGTCCTAGTACCAATCCTGCTTAGGTTAGATTTATGGTGACCCCAGCCAAGGGGCTTTCAACTGTACGAGTGGCTGAGCCGTGGAACAGACTGCCTCGGGAGGTGGTGGATGCTTCCTTCATTGGACATTTTTAAGCGGAGGCTGGACGACCATCTTTCAGGTATGTTGTGGGGTTATCTTTAAGCTTCGCTCCTGCAGAGTGTAGGGGGTTGGACTAGATGACCTGCAAGGTCCCTTCCAACTCTAACATTCTATGATTCGAAGGCAAGGGAGAAGCAGAAGTGGTGTGCCATTGCCTTCCTCTGCAGAGTCTTCCTTGGTGGTCTCCCTTCCAGGTACTGGCCTTGCTTAGCTTCCAAGATCAGACAAGATTGGGCTGTACCATGCTGCCTTCCCTCCCCGGCAACTTCATACTGAACTTAAATGTACAGAAGCCGGAACCTCTGCCCCAGCCTGCAGATGACCACCCCCTAACAGCGCCAGGATCATCCTTCAACAGCAAGGCCTGAAAAGCAGAATGTTAGGCCTACGGTGCCAAGAAATGTCAGGTGCATATGGATTCACTTATGGCTCAATCGCCTTGCAGCAAAACGCTTATCTGTTTTGCCTAAATAAATATGTTTCTGGAGAAACTTTTAGCCGAAGAATCTTGATAATACAAAAAATATGAAGTGTGTTATATGAGTCATTTTTTTTTTTAAAGCAGATATGGTAGTTCTCTTTCATGCCAGCGAAGGAGATACAGAGATTGTAGCAAAGCCGGGGGGAGCCCCATGACTACAAATAGTGAGGTTTTGGAGGGCATCCAGCTCTTTCTAAAGACCCCTGATTGCATTATAAGGATGCGGGGAAACTCCTGTGAATGCGTTCCTGAGGACAGCTCGGGGCATCGAGTGAGGAAGGAAGCAGGAATTACAATGAATAAACACAATAACAGAAGACTGGAGCTAAAACAGGCCGCAGCTTTATTGATTGCAGGAGGAGTCAGAGCATTTGGTGCAGCGCAAGGCAGGATAGGAGCTGCGGTGGCTCAGGTGGTTAAGACGCTGAACTGCAGGCTGTGGAAGGTCAGTAGTTCAGCAGTTCGAGACCCGAGAGTGCCACATGACGGAGTGAGCGCCCGTCTCTGGTTCCAGCTCCTGCCAACCTAGCAGTTCGAAAGCAAGAAATTGCAAGTAGATAAATAGGTACCACTTCAGTGGGAAGGTAACAGTGTTCCGTGCGCCTTGGTGTTTAGTCATGCCGGCCACATGACCACGGAAACGTCTTCGGACAGCGCTGGCTCTTCGGCTTTGAAACGGAGATGAGCACCGCAACCCTAGAGTCAGATCCGACTGGCTTTCGAGTAAGGGAACCTTTACCTTTACCTAAGACAGGATCCAAGCATCGGGTTGACCCAACTGTCGGCCGAGGAACCCCGGCCCAGCCCGCATGCTGGGGGAAACCCGGAGTGGCAAGCAGGTGTTCCCCCAAAGGCACCAGCCCCTGCGTGGAACCCTTGGCACCTGGGAACGGAACCAGGCAACCACCCCTGAGCTGGGCGTGCCGCTAAAGGTCTTGACCCCCAAGACCCCATAAGGGGGTCCCACCCAGGGAGGCAGGCACTGTGGCACAGCCTCCCCACAAATGGATCCAGCCCAGTGCCCAAAACCACCATAAAGCTGTGACAAAGACAATTTAAGTGAGATTACACTCTCAAGAACCAAATCAACAAAAAAAGGGGGGGTGTCTGAAGCAAGGAGAGGACCAGCCAAAGGCTGCTGGGCATTAAATAAGGAAGATGTGGGGCTGGGCAACAGCTGATGCTCGCCCAGGCCTGCCCCCAGCCCAGTCCAGGGGGAGGAACAGCAGGCTCTAATCTGGGGAAACCGGGTTGGATTCCCCACTCCTCCACATGCAGCTGCTGGGTGACCTTGGGTCAGCCACAGCACTCTCAGAGCTGTTCTCTCAAGAGCAGTTCTCTCAGAGCCCTCTCAGCCCCACCTACCTCATAGGCTGAGTTAGTGTGAGCTAGCTCACAGGTTTTTAGCTTCCGGCTCACACATTTTTGTCTTCGCTCAGAAAGGATGGCTCCAGAGCAAACTAAACTATGCAGTAGTCAAATCGCTCGCTTACGACTTTAGTGCCAGTAGCTCACAAAGTAGAATTTTTTGCTCACGGGGCTCCACAGCTTACAGGGAGCATGGCTCACAGGGGAAGGAAAGGGAAAGGAGTTTGTAAGCTGCTCTGAGACTCGTGAGTGAAGGGCAGGACATAAATCCCATCTCTTCTTCTCCAAACAGCCAATAATTGGCCAGAAGCCTGGGAGTCCACCCAGCCACCTGAAGGCCCCAGGAACTGCTGGCCGAAGCCACGGCATCGTGGTACCCCGTGGAGTTCCTTCCTTTGCCCAGAGCCCACAACCCTGCAGTCACAAAGCAGCCACCGGTAAGGTGATGGCTGCGGATTGTTAGCGATACCTTTTTAGACTTGGTGAAGACTGGCAGACGAATAACGACTTTCAGTCAAATTACTTTAAAAAAAAATCATTTCTGGGATGCTGTTTTTGAAAATGAAACGATTTGAAGTTTTTGCTTTCTTTTCTGATCATGATGAACTAACATTTTTGTGTCCTTTCTGTAAAGGCTGTGATATTAAAACAAGGACATGACATTGTTTTGTTGTGCCCTCTGTGAAGCCATTGACCAGGTGTGGCACTTTTACACACACTCAATAATGAACTTCCAATCCACTTCCAATGCACTTTAGCAATCGTTTGCAAGGGGATTTTGCCATCCACACAGTAAAATCCAGTTGCAAAGTGGATTAAAAGTGCATTATTCAGCATCTGAAAGCGCTAGAGCCTATTCAGTTCTTATGGTTTAGTGATCCAACCACACATAAGTGAAGATCATGCTATGCCCAGTTACTATTTTGTTTAAATAGGAAAACACATGTATTTTCTAGCTTCTATAGATAGAAACTCAGATTTGGGAAGGTATTTGTTGATGCACGCCAAAGCTGTAAAACATGCCAGTTGCCCTTGTCACACAAAATGGTGACCATGCAATTGGATAGAGTGCTCTCCCATTACAAGCAAAGCCAGAGTGCAAAAACTGTAGTGGCTGGAACTGGCCTTGAGACACTGGAGTGAACTTCGATAGATTTCAAGCATCTTTTAAAGCTAAACTGCAGTTCTTCAGGCCTCATACTGAGAAAGTAGCTGCATGGGAAGGGGAGAGGTTTAGTCCATAAGCACATGCACCCCTGCATGATTTTGCATATTAAAATTTCTTTCCCCCCTGCCCCCATTGTTAGCCCTGGAATGAAAAAATAGGGATGATAATATTGACACCCCCCACCCAGGCTCTGAATCCAGCAAGGGTCAAAAGAACGTGCATGAACTTGTCTTATGCTGAATCAAGCCATTACAGGGCAATCCTAAACAGTTACATGGGTTAACCATTTGCTTGGTGACAGTGGGCAATCTCCCACCCCTCATTCTCAGTGCTCTGCCTTTGTTAATTTGAGCAGTGGGAGAAAAATTGGGGAGGAAGGTCAATATAAGTGACACTCCAGGAATCTCTTCCCCATCTCTATGGTCAAGACCATAAAGATTAGGAGATTCCTAAAGTATCACCCGGAAGTGACATTATATCCATTGACTTTCCACCCAGAAGTGGTGTCCCATCATCCATGCTGCTCTAGGAATTTCCACAATCTCCAATGACCATAGAAATTGGCGGAATTTCTAGAATGTCACCTGGAAGTGACATCACATCCCCCTGAAACTCCATCTTGTAACCACGCTGGCAACCCTCGAGTTACACCCTTCTGAGTCCATTGTGGACTCCAAATCCTGAGTGTAACTCTGTTTAGGACCACACTTTGTCCGTCTATTCATTTGTTTTTCTTCATTGCATTTTTACATCACCTATGTGTCATTTTTTGAACAGCTTTTATATACTAAAAAACAACATAGATAAATATGTCAGCTGGACAGGGAAATTCAGCCAGAGGAAACAAAAAGGTGAGAGACCAAAGACTCATGAGTTTCATTCACACAAGGGAAAAACAAAATCAAAACAGGGACCTGTCCCCCAGCATAGACAAGAAACTTGAGAGCAACCCCAACATGAACTTATCTGGGTATTGAAAAAGTTGATGTGGCTTCAAAGAGGAACCCACATTATCTGACCCATGGAAGAAATCCTCGACAAAGACTTCTCAATGACCTTATAGCTCTCCATCTACCAGGAGGTATAGCTAATACCATCCCTAGTGACCTTCGGATGTTGTTCTTAAACATTTATTCCAGAGGACCTTGGCAGAAAATCGGCTGTTGCTACATCGAGATATGCTTCCCAATTGTGAGTGCTGTTTTATGAATGCTATTGATTTTAATGGGCACTTTGTTGCTGTTGCGTGTATTGCACATTGAGAAGTTTTATGTTTATTGTTTACCACTCTGAGCATTTTTTAAAAAACAGAAAGTCGGGACATAAATCTTTTAAATAAAGAACAGGGCCATCCTAAGCAGAGATAACATCCTTCTAAATCCACTGAAATAATGAGCTTAGAATGGTGTAATTTAGCTTACGAGGGCCCTGGAAATCTCTAACATTCTCCTTGATCGCCCATTCAACAAGAGACTGGCCCTTAAGTCGGCTGTAACATAAAACGGCGCCCCAGTTTAACAACGGTCACAAATGATGAGGCCAAGACAAAAGGAAGGTCTGAACTCATCAGGGCCGCGTTGATTTAACTGCAAATCTATTTAATTCTTGTTTATCCAAACCATCTCTTTTGCTTCCCAGACCCGAAGGTGCGGTTAATTCCGGGGGAGAAGAAAACCCACCAAGTAACACAGTGTATGCAGTTAATAGTTGGTAAGACTACATAGGCCAGCTTTGGAAAGCGTCTAATATTCTCTGAAGTGCTGCTTGTATCCAATTATAACTTGCTACTTTCCATCTTAATAATTTAAATCTGTCCACTCGGTAGAGAGAGAGAGAGAGAGAGAGGGAAAGCAGTAATCAAACCATGAAGACTCTCCCCCCCCCCTTTGCTTTTGACAGCATCAAATTAAAACTTAAATGGGAACTCCTGAATGAGTTACTGTGCAAGAAGAAAGGCATTAATGAGGTAATTTCATTATGGAGATTCATCCAAGCCTATGTGAAAACAAGGGGGAGGGAACCGCGGCTGAGGAAATTAGGGTTCCTTCCACACTAATTAATGTTTAAAGGCATTTAGTACAGTCACCAAATTAACTGCTCCAAAGAACTCTCGTTGGGGGAAAAAACACATTGTTGCCCTTCCCCTGTAATTAGAAGACAGTACAAGGAGGGCACTTAATGAGGAGAAAGGCGGCCTTTAACTTGTCCGCCCGGGCCACTGAAAACATGTTTTTTGTTGAGGCCTAGGTTTAAGGAAGCACAGAGCGTACAATATAGGATTGTTTAGGCCCTTCTGCTCCCTGAGCTGTAAACAGGTAGCCCCTGAATGAGGTCCTCTGAGACTTCTGGGGGGCCCGTCTTCCCAGCAAAGCCATCCTAAATGCGTCCATCGGGAGGCAAGAAAAGGGTGAATAGGCCCGGCTCTCTTCGAGCCCTGAATGGTCAATGCTGTCTTAAGTGATTACATGATGTTATGTCATCCCCTCTCATTGAGTTATCCCTACACGGCTTTTGTCTCCTCTAATTGAAGCTGATGAGGTGCTAATTGGTTGCTTTTTTTCTGAGGGGGGGAAAAAATTTAAGTGCTACTTAAGCATCCGCAAACAGAGTGAGACAGCGTGAGTGGAGTTAATGAGGGTTTAGCCAAAAGGGGGAGAGAGAAAACGGGAGGGAGGGGAATGAAGAAAAGGGACAGAAAGGAATCTTTTAAAAAAAAAAAAAAAACACCCCACAGAAGTTTGGAAAGTGTGTATTTGTGTGAGGAGAAAGGGGACTGGGGTTGGGCGAAGGGGAAAATGTTTTCAACACAGTTGCTTTTGGGGGTGGGCGGCGATCGGATTGGGTAAGAGATAGGGCCCAGCCGGCTTTTGATCTCCATGGAAAATGGGGGAAGAGAGAAGCAGGACGGAGCATGGCACTGGTGGTTTCCTTTCAACGCTAGAGGCGGCGGTGATGTTACTTCAGGCGAGGCCCTTGAGGCAAAGCACCGGGGAAACGCAGAAGGCCCTCCCTCCAGGCCCCTCGTCCCAGAAACACACTCCGGCCTTTGACTGCAGAAAGATGTTGCAAAGCGGTCTCTTGCTCCCCTTGGATGCTTCTGGCAAAGAAAAAAGGTTTCCTCCATTTACCTGGAATAGCAACAATGCCGCTTCCGCTTACTTTATTATTGTCTCTGTGCCCCTTGCTTTGTACAGGTTTCTCTAGATGCTTTCCTCTCCCTCTTCTGCAACCATGTGGGCTTGAACAAGGGTTCCCGATCTTGTCGAGACTGTGGTCGTTTTGGGCTACGGGAGTGCGCATAGGGTTGCCAGCTCCGGGCTAGGAAATACCTGGAGATTTGGGGGTGGAGCCTGAGGAAGGCGGGGTTTGGGGAGGGGAGGGGACAATATAGGATTGCCATAGAGTCCGCCTTCCAAAGCAGCCATTTTCTCAAAGCGAACCGATCCCTGTCAGCTGAAGATCCGTTGTAATAGCGGAAGAGCTCCAGCCACCACCTGGAGGCTGGCAACCCTAAATGGACACCACCATAAAATGGCTGCCTTCGTGGTCTACTGGGGCCAGTCATAAAAGGTCGGGAGGCTGCAAGCCAAGCATTCTCCTGCCATGGAGGCCGCTGTTTCTGAATGGGAATGGGTCATCCCCCCAGACTCATGAGCGATGCCTCCTGGGTTCTTTTAAAGTGTCTCCTTTGGGGAAGAGGTTTTGTTGAAGAAGCAAACGGGCATTGGAAAATCCATCGACAGACACCCAGCATGGTTCCGGAAGACAGAAGCTTCAGTTTTCATATGAGATTCCCACAGTTCCAAATGAAATTGTCAAAGCTCACTGAATTGCCTTGAGGATGGAGAATGTCCGTGGCCCACTGGATTCTGCATTAACTATCCCTCACTTGGAGAAAGAAGGCCTTTATTTCTAACTAGACTACCTGAAATATATTGTACTGCAAACCTCATGAATACAATGCCCTTTTGTTTTTCCACTGCTTCTTTGGCCTCCAGTGTGGAATACCACAAAAGGTTTCATATATTTTTTTTGGTGTGGCAGTTAGGAGCGTGGACTTTAATCTGGGAGAACCAGGTTTGATTCCCCACTCCTCCACATCCAACTGCTGGTGTGACCTTGGGTCAGTCAGAGCTGTTCTCTCAGGAGCAGTTCTCAGTCAGGGCTCTCTCAGCCCCACCTACCTCAAAGGGTGTCTTTGTTGTGGGGAGGGGAAAGGAAAAGAGATTGTAAACTGCTCTGAAACTCCAAGCAAAGGGTGGGGTATAAATCCAGTCTCCTCCCCCTCCCCCTCCTCTTTATTTAGTTCATTTATGCCCCACTTTTCTCCCCAAGGGGGACCCAAATCAGTTTATATCATTCTCTATTTTATCCTAATAACAATGTTGTGAAGTAGGTTAGGTGGAGAGACTGTGACGGGCCTAAGGGCACCCAGCAAGTTTACATGGCAGCGTGGAGATTCGAACCTGGTTGTCCCAGATCCAAGTCTGACACTCTAACCACTACACCACACAGGGTCACCAGGTCCATCTTCCTGCTTTCACTGATCAGCTCCAAAACAACTCAACCAATAATAGAATTCCACAGGTGTGATATTCTGCTTTTCTGCAGTCTTTATGAACATTCTTCTAGACATTTTTTATTTTGGCTGGCTCAAGGGTTAATTTGTTTAGTTTTTAGAAAGTACATTCTGTGAGCCATATCTTATGAGGACACTTCCGTAAGATGTAAAACAATTTAAACAGAATAAAGTTTATGCACAATAGAAGCATCAATCAATAGAACAGCCATTGTCATAAAAATGCTGGCACAAGCCACAATTAAAACAAATCGGGGACTAGAAGGAGACCTTTACAAATCAACAGCAACAAAAAACTCCTCAGAAAACAAAATAGTTTTCATCGGGCATCTAAAACTGTCAAGACTAGGCACCAGATGAACAGCTGTGGGGAGGGCATTCGTGATTTAGGTGCCACCGCTAAGAAGGCCATGTCTTTAGTGACCACCTTTAGTGACCACGGCTGCTTCTGTGGGTTAAGGTGTACGGAACAGATGTACAAAGTAGATCCCAGCTATCAAGCAGGTCCATTTGGGATCAAACAGTCCTTGTAAGGTCAAGCAGGTATGTGAGCTAAATTTTAGCTCTATTGCTTTAGTGATATATAAATTTAATTGATTATTTGAATGTCGCTCGTTGTCTGCAGTCTTATAGATAAGAAGAGCCCAGGAGGTCCAAGAACAGGAGGAGTCAGCATAGCACAGTGACTAAGTGACTGTATTGTGATTTGGGCATTCCCAGTTCAAATTTCACCTGTATTCAGAACACTTTTTATTTATTCACAACATTTATATCCTGCCTTTCTGCCCAGGCCTAGCTCAATCCCATCAGAGCGTGGAAGCTAAGCATGCTCAGCCACAGTGAGTTAACCAGATGGGAGTCCACCAAGGGAGATGTAGATTGCTACGTAGAGACAGGGAATGGCGAACCACCTCTGCTGATCGCTCGCCTCAAAAACCCTGTGGTCCTGTGGTCACCATGAGTGGGTTGTGACTTGACAGCGCCCAGTAAAACAGAAACAGCAATCAAAACATAGACCGGTTTCACACAAGAGCTGCGCCGCCCTCACACCGCCCTTTGCCCCGATTCTATTGGTCAATTTCCCACTGGAAGCCGCGCGGCTGCATTTTGACCTGCAGCTTTGCCCGATTTCCCCCGCGATTTTGTGATCTTGTTTTTTGAGGATGAGCTCTAATTCTGGGAGATCTCCAGACCCCACCTGGAAGTTAGCAATCACAGTCCTCTGATCCCTGGGGACAGCACGGGGGAGAGCCACAGTGAGCAAGCAGAGAGACACACAGAGGAGTCTGTTACTCTCCCTTAGCGCTGCTTGCACTACTTTGGATCCAAGCCATAAAATGTACAACTGCAAATATAAAACAACAACCCATAAGGTGCCAGCAACTTCAACAGAACAGCTTGTGTTATCCGTCTACTCAGTGCGATTGATTGGACTTTGACTGAGAAGAAGTACCCATTTAAAGAACCCGTTCTCATAAATTGGCTTGGCACGGAAGGATTGCTGGCAAACGGCCAGAGTTTTGGCTAAATGTTTATTGCTGTAATTTGTAACCCTCTATTCATGCCTTCATTCGGGAAGCTCCTTGTCTCCAGATTGCTTTGAAGCTTGTGTACTTGCTTTTCTTCCTAATTGTCATGAAAATTGAGGATTTCCTCCTATCGGGAGGATGTTTGGGGGGATGCGGGGGAGCAGAAACTTCCTAAGGAACAAGCTACAATTAACTGTAGAGCTGTAAGCTGTAAATGAGGTTAATCTAATGCAGGGCCCACAAAAGTGAATGGCTGCAGCGACAGCTCTGAGGTCTTTGACTAGCTCCCCCAGCCCATAAAAACATAAGAACATAAGAGAAGCCAATGTTGGAACAGGCCAACAGCCCATCCAGTCCAACACCCTGTGTCACACAGTGGCCAAAAATACCAGGTGCCATCAGGAGGTCCAGCAGTGGGGCCGGGACATTAGAAGCCCTCCCACTGTTGCCCCCCCAAGCACCAAGAATACAGTGCATGGCTTGCCCCAGACCGAGAGTTTGTATCTATACCTTGTGACTAATAGCCACTGCTGGACCTCTGCTCTAGCTGTCTATCCAGTCTCCTCTTGAAGCCATCCATGCTTGTAGCCGCCACCTCCAATAAACTAAAGAATGGAATTCTCTGTCTTGTGGAAGAAGGCACGATCAGTTGCTCTAGAATAGGAGTTCCCAACATGGTGCCCGTGAGCAGCATTGCGCCCACTGAGACCTTTCCTGGTGCCCACCAAAGGTTTTGAGAGAGGGGCAGGGCCAGGTGGGGCTTTTGCCCAACAAGGCTTCTCTAGTTGGAGATTTGATTGGCTGTGCAGCTGCCACCACAGCACCAGGATCTTCACTGTGTGACTGAAGTGAAGCTGTTGGCAGCCATTTTGTGGCTGGCCCCGCCTCCTGCGGCAGCCATTTTGTGGCTGTGGGCACCATGCTCTACTAGAGATGTCCGCAGACTCAAAAAGGTTGGAGACCCTTGGAGATCCCTACATCTTCTGCACCACTGTGAAGGTAAAGAAGGTAATAAAATGAAAGCGGACAGAACTCTAGTCCGAATGAATCCCATGTAAACTGGGTTTGTCAGCTCAGCTCCTTTCCTTTTGTACTCTTAGAAGCTCACTGATTCACTAATCTTGAGCAGCAGAAAACACTTATTTCTTATTTTTTTAGATGCAAGGGCTAAAAGGACTGAGACAAATTTTGCAGCTGCTAAATTGGGTTGTCAGCACCAGGCTGGGGAAAACCTGGAGATTTGGGGGGTGGAACCTGAGGAGGGTGTGGTTTAGGGAGGGGAGGTGTTATGTCCTGAAGCTAGAATCTGTCCTATCTTTCTATGTGTTAGGCTTTAGACATAAGAGGGATTGTAAACTGTAACATTCCCATAGGTCGGTTTCTGTGAAACCTTTGTAAATAACCAATCCTAACTGTACAGGTGATGTTGGAGGGAACAGACCTCATTGGTCTTTATCCTTGTTTTCTTATTGGCTGTTAACATTTATGGATATGGCTTTGACAGCCCGGATCATTTAAAAGGGAGCTGCTCCACTATTCTCTGTGTGTGTTATTGAGTTGAGTTTGCTGTTGCAATAAAGCTGAAATCACTTTTGCTGAAATCCAATAGTGTTGAGTTGCATACTTAACGGGAGGGACTGCAATAGGGTACCATGCCACAGAGTCCACCTCCCAAAGTATCCATTTTCTTCAGGGGAACTGATCTCTGTTGTCTGGAGATCAGTTGGGTAATCCCAGGAGACCTCAACCACAATCTGCCCCCTGGAGGTTGGCAACCCTACACATAAGCCCAGATCATTTATATGCAAGAGAAGGAAACCAGTGCCTTGATTCTATACTGCAAATAGTAGAGCTTAAGCATGCTTACTTTAGGCTGGATTGTGCCCTTGTGTTGTTTTACATGCTTCAGATTCCAAGGGAACCTCCAAAGAGAACTGGCTTCTCAGGGCAATGGCTAGAGCAGAGGCTTCAAACTCATTTGTTAGGAGGGCCGGATCTGACATAAATGTTACTTTGTCGGGCCAGGCTGTGTCTGCCATAAAATGTAATGCCAAATACTGGAGATATAAACCTTATAAATGATACAGGCAAACCCAATTAATGACATTTTTTACCCCATTCTGCCCCGGAAATTTACTAAGGTGATCTTGGGCCAATCACGCATTCTCAGGTGAACCTACCTCACAGGGTTGTTGTGAGGGTAAAATGGGAGAAGGAAAATGGATGTTGTAAGCTGCTTTGGGTACCCACTAGGGTTGCCAGCCTCCAGGTGGGAAGCTGGAGATCTTCTAGAATTACAGCTGATCTCCAGACTACTGAGATTGCTTATTATTTATTTATTTTAAAATTATTCCACTTCTCCCGGAGAAAATGGCTGCTTTAGAAGGCAGACTGGATGGCATTATACCCTACCGAGGTCCCGCCCCTCCCTAAACCCCACCCCCCAGGCTCCGCCCTCAACTCTCCAGGTATTTGCATCCCTCCCCATTGGGGAGAAAAGCACAGCATGAGGAAATGAAAACTCCAATTTTGTTTTGTAGTTAAGGTATAGACCTTGACCTGAAGAGACCCAGCTTCAGATCCCCATTTATTTTATTTTGTTTTGTTTTATTTTACTTTATTTTATTTCTTCATTTGATATCCCGCCCTCTCCGTGAGCAGGTTCAGGATGGCTTACAAGGTCACATAAGATATTGTGACAGAAAAACAATATATAAAATCCAACAATTGAATTATCAGTAGCAGTGGATTTGACATGCCTCCAGCGTGGTCTTGTAGAATGGTTGTTGACTGCCTGACTGGATCCCAGTAGAAGTTTGGTCCATTAATTCATTTTGTCAAAAAATGGTTTCTGGTCATAAGTTATATGGCACAGAATGGAGTTTTCCTGCTTGCTTAGTTTCATCAGAAGAGTTTATTCTATAACCCCCAGACTTGGAGTATGTTTTAATTTTTGCCAGTAAATACTAGCTAGTTGAACTCAAATTCTTTCATTTATATAAGATGGCTGTTAACCCAACTGTATTATTAGAAAACATGCTAAAAGTTTTAAATAGTTAAGCTTTAGATAGATATACTGAATAGAACATCAAGAATATTATTCATGTTACATAGTTTGTATTGTTTGGGATTCTCCGTATCAACTGTTTTGTATTCATTTAATAATAAAAATTATTAAATTTCAAAAAAACAATTGAATTTTAAACTTTACATCTAACATTTCAAAGCTTCATACAAAACCCCAGAAATTATAGTTGCCTCAGCAGTGACCAGAAAATGCACTAGAGGAACACAGAGGCGAGGAGAACTCTGTTGGAGGACGTGTGGGATAAAAATGTGGTTCACAAAAACAAATGCAGGTTAAATCAGGGCTACGGATAATATGCTACCCATCTGTCAACCCACTCTAGTCTGTGGATATACAAAGCGTTACATAAAGCGAGAAGACAAAGGACTAAAGCAATATAATGGGAATAAAAACTTGATAATTGAAACTCGCACAAAGGAGTCATAATTAAAAACACACCTGAACCGCTCTTTATCACGCTCGTCACCCTGAAAGTAACCATTCAATGCAGGTTCTTCTGGGTGACCACTGAGTAATTGTCCCACTGAAAGGGGATGTTAGATTTGTTTACAGTGTTTGCTTAAAAAAGGAATTACAAGAGAGTAAAGAGAACCCGGCACAGAGGTTACATGACACAAACCCTGGTTGCTTTGCAGACGCCAAAAAAGGAGGAAGTTTGAAATAGGCATGAACCCATCTTTTGTCAGGTCAGCTTTTTGTTAATGAAACGGCGAGTGAAATAGCCGAGCAGCAGGGTCTGGGTGCAGGGAGGGCTGGCATAATGCTGAGATCCCAGAAGAGGGCAACATATGGGGGTGGTGGTCTTCATTCAGTGGTAGAACACCTTGTCTGTATGCAAAAGGTCCCAGGTTCAATCCCTGGTGTCTCCCGTTTCAAACAGGATCTGGCAATAGGTGATGTAAAAGAGCTGAAACCCTGGAGTGCTACTTCCTGTCGGAGCAGACAATGGCCCATTCTGCATCTAGCATTCGCTCCGCTGTTTTACCAAGCCCACGATGGAACAGAAATTCCACTCTGGGACAAAAAAGCGGGGTGGGGGGTGGGGAAGAGAAAACTGAACCTAAAACCGAGAATTCAGAACCTAAAAAAGGTTAGTCAAATGCAAAAGAGGGCCAACAATAAAAGCTTAATATATGAAATATGTAAAAAGATATATGTATTTATTAAACAAAGGTTTTAAAATTATATATAAGGCACACAAAAGGCGGCGGGGGGGAGAAAACTTAACCTAAAACCTAGAATTCAGAACTGCTCTTTGCTTAAGGACAATTCTATTGAGGATATTTTGGCTGCACAATCATAGGAAGGCAATTTCTCGACCAGAAATTTATACCAGAGAAACACCACTGGGCATGTGATTGCACTGTTGGAGGCCTCATTTGTACTTTTATTCTGTGCCTAGTGGTTTAATTTTGGAACAACTTTTTTCTGGTCCCTATTGATTTTATATCTTGTATCTGTATGATTGTAATGTATTTTTATAGCCAATATGTGCCTCACGACAAGGATGTATATTGTCACCTTGCTTATTTAATTTATATGCCGAGTACATCATGCGAAATGCTGGCCTGGATGAATCACAAGCTGGAGTTAAGATTGCAGGGGGAAAGATCAATAACCTCAGATATGCAGACGATACCACTCTGATGGCAGAAAGTGAAGAGGACCTAAAGAGCCTCTTGCTCAGGGTGAAAGAGGAGAGCGCAAAAGTGGGCTTGAAGCTCAACATCAAAAAAACTAAGATCATGGCATCTGGCCCCATCACTCCTTGGCAAATAGAAGGGGAAGTCGTAGAAGTAGTGACAGACTTCACGTTCCTAGGATCCCAGATCACTGCAGATGGTGACTGCAGCCATGAAATTAAAAGACGCCTGCTCCTTGGGAGGAAAGCGATGGCAACCCTAAACAGCATGATAAAAAGCAGAGACATCACCCTGCCAATTAAAGTCCCCATGGTCAAAGCAATGGTATTCCCCGTAGTAATGTATGGCTGCGAGAGTTGGACTATAAGGAAGGCCGAGCGCCGAAGAATAGATTCTTTTGAACTATGGTGCTGGAGAAGACTCTTGAGAGTCCCTTGGACTGCAAGGAGATCAAATCAGTCAATCCTAAAAGAAATCAACCCTGATTGTTCCCTGGAAGGCCAGATCCTGAAGCTGAAGCTCAAATACTTTGGCCACCAAATGAGAAGGAAGCATTCACTGGAGAAGACCCTGGTGCTGGGAAAGACTGAAGGTCAAAGAAGAAGGGGACGGCAAAGGATGAGATGATTAGACAGTGTCATCGATGCAACGAACATGAAATTGAGCAAACTTCAGCGGACAGCGGAAGACAGGAGGGCCTGGCGTAATCTGGTTCATGGGGTCGCAAAGAATCGGACTCGACTGTGCAACTGAACAACAAATGTGCCTCACTGTGTTTGACCTCTGAAGAAGGCCTATGCAGGCCGAAACGCGTCAGGTCAAGTCCATCAGCCCTTGTGTGTTATAATTGGATATTTGTACATGAGGTGTGATTGGGCCCTTATATATAATTTTAAAAGCTTTGTTTATTAAATACATGTATCTTTTTATACATTTCATATATTAAGTTTTTACTGTTGACCTTCTTTTGCATTTGACTAACCTTTTTAAGGTTCTGAACAGAAATTCCCCTCTGCATTGCATACCACTTTCACTTTCTTTGATTGTTGGATTTTATGGTAGCCTCCACACCGCATGCAGGTTTCACTTCCTTTGATCTCTTAGTTTTATGGTACTGTCTGCATGGATTTATGGCCGTTTTATGACCGTGCAGTCAGTACGACATTGGCCTGGGGTATCTGAAGAGATACCAGTTTGGTGTAGTGGTTAAGTGCACGGACTCTTATCTGGGAGAACCAGGTTTGATTCCCCAACCTGTACCTGCTGATGTGACCTTGGGTCAGTCACAAGCTCTGGCACAGCTGTTCTCTCAAGGACAGTTTCTGTCAGAAGTTCTCTCAGCCCCACCTGCCTCACAGGGTGTCTGTTGTGGGGAGGGGGGGGGGGAAAGGAGTTTGTAAGCCGCTCTGAGATGCCTTTGGGCAGTGAAGGGTGGGGTATAAATCCAATCTCTTCTCTTCTTTTTCTTCTGAATGCGGTTTTGAGCTGCATCTTTTTCTGTTCCAGTATCGGTTTGGTAAAACAACGGAGTGAATGCTAGATGCAGAATGGGCCATTACCAACCGTGATAGACGAAAGGTCTGATTCAGTCTAAGGCAGCTTCATGTGCTCTACACGCACCCTCTCCTTTTCCCCTGGACTTGTTTTCTTGTTCTCCCTCTTCCCCTGCCCATGAGGTGGCAGTGCAGTCCAGAACGGGAAGAAATTATATGGTCACGCCATCTTGGATTCTTTTAAGAGTATTTGTAATTTATTGTTGTGTGTATTTTAATTCTACTTTTTTATGTTATATATGTTGTTGTACATCGCCCCGAGCCCTGTGTGAGCAGGGTTTGTGGGATTCAGAAATCGAAATGAGGAGGATGAGGAGGATGTGCCTCTTTACATGCTACAGCAACAGTCCAGGATAACTACATGTGTAGCTCCGCCTAGCCAGTTTGGTGTAGTGGTTAGTGTTATGTTCTGAGCTTGGATTTCATCCCCATTGACATGCTGGTATCCTGAATGGCAATACCTGATTGGCTACTCTGTGTAGCAGACCAATCAGGAGATAAAGATTGTGCTGGAGGGAAGCAAACTGATTGGGTGTTATCTCTGTAATACCATTGGTTGTTAACCTGAATATGGGCATGGCTATGCTAGCCCGCACTGTTTAAATAAAAGCCTGTTGCTCTATGTTTCGTGGTCTGTTCTGAGCTGTTCTGAGCTCTTGAATCACTTATTAAAGCTGAATCATTGTTGATGAGGACTGCCTAAGTGTCATACATATTAGTTAGGAGCACGGACTCTAATCTGGGAGAACTGGGTTTGATTCCCCCTCCTCGACATCCAGCTGCTGGTGTGGCCTTGGATCAGTCACAGTTCTCTCAGAGCTGTTCTTGAAAGAGCAGTTCTCAAAAGAGCTCTCTCAGCCCCACCTACCTCACAGGGTGTCTGTTGTGGGGAGGGGAACGGAAAGGGATTATAAGCCACTCTGAGACTCCTCTGGATAGTGAAGGTAAAGGTAAAGGTAAAGGTTCCCTTGCTCGAAAGCCAGTCGAATCCGACTCTAGGGTTGCAGTGCTCATCTCTGTTTCAAAGCCGAAGAGAGCCAGCGCTGTCCGAAGACGTTTCCGTGGTCATGTGGCCGGCATGACTAAACACCAAGGTGCACGGAACGCTGTTACCTTCCCACTGAAGTGGTACCTATTTATCTACTTGCAATTTCTTGCTTTTGAACTGCTAGGTTGGCAGGAGCTGGAACTAGAGACGGGAGCTCACCCCGTCATGCGGCACCCGGGTCTCGAACTGCTGAACTACTGACCTTCCACAGCCTGCAGTTCAGCGTCTTAACCACTTGAGCCACCACAGCTAGTGGTGAAGGGCGGGGTATAAATTCAGTCTCTTCCTCCTCTTCTTCTTCTCCTCCTCCTCCTATTCTCAGCTCTGTTTATTTCCCTACAGGAACTCATTGACAAACTGCGCCAGCTCCTATTTTTGAAACAATACTCCTGTTTGTAAAACAATACTCCATCTGCATGTTCCTGCCCTGAATTCCAGATCTTGGTGTGACATTATAGGATTGTTTTTAGGACCTTCAACTGGGAGACATCATTTGCTATGTTCTTTATTATGCTTGCTCTAATGGTTAATGACTAAAGTGAGGCTATCATACTTTGGCCACATCACGAGGACTGCCAGTGCAGCATCATGGTTAAACTGTTGGACTAGGATCTGGGAGATCCAGGTTCAAATCCCCACTTGTGCCATGGAATCTCGCTGGGTGACCTTGGACCAGTCACAGACTCTCAGCCTAACCTCCCTCATAGGGTTGTTGTGAGGATAAAACAAAGGAGGGGGGAATTATGTAAATCAACTTGGGTCTCCATTGGGGTGAAAGGCAGGATTTAAATAAAGTAAATAAAGAAGACTCACTGGAAAAGGTGACAATGCTAGGAAGAGTTGAAAAGAGGAAGACCCAACATAAATCCAGATGAACCGAGCTATCAAATGGACTAGAGTTAATTCATGTCACACGATTATAATGTGGAATGAAACCTAGCAGATTTTATGGTGCCAAGTACTAGCTTGCCCTCTAAGGTGTTGTTAACATGAAATGGAAAACCAACACTCTCCACTGGACAAGGTACACCAGTTCAGTGCCTGACTGGAGTTGGACGCAGACCCTGGATGCTATTTTTAAGTTCCTGATGTGTCAGATCTCCCCTTCTTGTTTAGAAAATTTGTCAACCACCTCTCCAGAATCTTTGGCTAGGTCATCACACCAGTCAGCATGGCTGGCAGGCTTTAATACCCAGACTGGCTGTTCTTCCCAAGGTTCTAGAAACAAGAACAAAATCCATATCTTATTTATTTACCTCATTTATATCACACTTTTCTTCCCAATGGGAACCCAAAGCGGCTTACGTTGCTCTCCTCTTTCCTCCCTTTTATCCCCACAGGGTTTCTGTAGATTGAGCTACGAGGATGTGATAGTGTCATACCTTTTATTAAGGCCAACCCGACTGACACAAAACATTGTATACACTTTGGGGCTCTTTATCATGCCGGATGCTACACAAAAATTAAAAGATAGCACAGGGTGGGAAAACAGATTTTCCAAGTCATGGTGATCAGACCAATCTGGAATACAATCCCCTGTGAGATGTAAAGAGGCAATTAGCTTAACTTTGTTGCTGAGGAGTGAGTTACAGCCCATTCTTTGGGAAACTGTTGCGTTTCATCCCTATCCTCAGGGCTATTTTTGGGCAGGAATGCACAGGAACCGAGTTCCGGCTGGCTCCTGAGTTGGCCATGCTCAGCAGGAACTCATTAGCATAGGCCACACCCAACAGCAGAAACTCATTGGGACTGGCTACATTAGGGGTGTGTGGCCTAACATGCAAAGGAGTTCCTGCTACAAAAAAAGCCCTGGGTTTTGACAACAAACAAGGTAAACAGAATAAGAAACAAAAGGTGGGTGTGGCTGGTAAAATGGGGGTGTGGCCTAATAGGCTAATGAGTTTCTGCTGTTGGGTGTGGCCTATTATGCTAATGAGTTCCTGGTGGGCTTTTCCCACAAAAACAGCCCTGCCTATCCTCCATTCTTTGGCTGAAATTCAGAAATCACCTTCCTAAGGTTTTGCCAGTGAAATGCTGGGCCCAGGTCTGTGGCCAACTTCAGAAGAACTAATCCAGAGAGATCCACAGAAACAAGCTACAGTCACAAAAATTCAAAAAACGTGAAATTATGACTATGACAACTCCAATACTTTGATATTCTCTTATTATAGTTATAAAGTTCCGAGGCTGATGCATTGCAGAGTGATTACAGCTCATACTTTATTAAGTACAGTCAGATCTTGAGATGGCTGACCCGGCTTGCAGGCCAGTTTATATCCCTGTAATTCACCACACCCAAATACACACCCACACCCATGATAGGTTATTTACAATGCACCCTAATCCCATAGGTCCTTTCTGGGATCCTAGCCTTACGATAGGTGCACGCTAGGATCCATTTGGGCTATTGTCTTTGGAGGCGAAACTTGGGTCCTTCGCCTGCCCACGTGTGGACCTGACCGCATGCGTGGTCTTCCCTGGGTACACAACATAAGTGCACATATCTCCACAACAATACATTATGTATCCTAGTTACAATAAATAATTCATTATCATTGTCAGTAGTCCTTTTATGGTCACTCCATAATCCACACTCTGTCAGCCAAACTGCCCTCCCCATACTTTGTCCAAAGTATTTTCCTGTTTAACTGGGAAAAATCTTCTGATTTCACTTAGATTTCATGGCCTTTTCTTTTTTGCTTTGAAAAAACAGGGGGAGGGTCTTCTTTGCAACATAACAGAGAAGATACATTTGGATCTATGAAAGTCCCCTTTATGCTTTGTAGAGCATTTCTATTTTCAGAACTCTGTTTAATGAATATACCTATCCTGTTATTGTCTTATAACAATGGCATTGCTTTTGTGAGGCAATAATCCAATTCCCAAATGGATGAATTACATGACCAATTGCTTATTAACCTAACAAATGGATAAAATGAATCCAGACAGAAACAGAGGGCGTATTTTCCCTTCTTCTTATTAGAATGGATGAGAGACAATAGTGAAAAATAGTTTTGGGGGGGAGATCATGTGAGATGAATGAACTCTATTCTGTTTGTTAGCTCTGTTCATCTAGATTTATACCCCCCAAAACTGATTGCCAGTTGCATCCTCTTTAGGAGCCAGTTTGGTGTAATGGCTAAGTGCACGGACTGTAATCTGGGAGAACCGGGTTTGATTCCCCACTCCTCCACTTGCAGCTGCTGGTGCGACCTTGGGTCAGTCACAAGTTCTTTCAGAGCTGTTCCCTCAGGAGCAGTTCTCAAAAGAGCTCTCTCAGCCCCACCTCCCTCACAGAGTGTCTGTTGTGGGGAGGGGAAGGGAAAGGCGTTTGTAAGCCATTCTGAGACTCCTTTGGGTAGTGAAGGGCAGGGTATGAATCCAATCTCTTCTTCTTCTTCTAAAGGGAAAATGTCTTGCTCCCTTTAACAGAGGCTTAATGTGTGGAAATGGGCAGCTGAAACTTTTCATGGCACGGAGGGAAATGACATCCCATTACAATTCTATTAAAGGGCTTCGTTTCTCCAGGCTGCTGGCAACCCTAACTATCCTCAGTGAGTCTCTGGTGCAGTTTGATTTTTTAAAAAAACAACAACAACAAGTGCTGATTTTATTTTCAACTTCTCTAATGTTGTCCTGACCTAGATGGCCCAGGCTAGCCTGATCTCATCAGATCTCAGAACTAGGTGTGGTCTTGGTTAGTATTTGGAGGGGAAGCCATCAATGAATTCCAGGGGCAGGCCATAGCATCTCTTTTCTTGAAAACCCTACAGGGTCACCATAAGTCAGCTGTGACCTGACAGCACTTTATACACACACACACACACACACACACACACACACACACGGAGAAGGAGAAGGAGAAGGAGAAGGAGAAGGGGAAGGAGAAGGAGGAGAGAGAGAGAGAGAGAGAGAGAGAGAGAGAGAGAGAGAGAGAGAGAGAGAGAGAGAGAGAGAGAGAGATGTTCAAAACCAGTAGAAAGAGGGCTGTGATGTTCTCCCAGACTCCATGGTGTCGAGGGATGAGTGAATGTTTCCTCTTTTGCTTCCTTTCACATCTGTTAGTACATTCACTGTTGACTTTATAAACTATTTGTATCACGTGAAGATGCTGAATGGCTTTTATTCACCAGTTAAATTAGGTCAGATGTCAGCCAAGATGTCAATCAGATCAATTAAGATACAACCGTGGGTACCCAGATGTACCGTGTTTGGTGTCGTGGTTAAGTGCGTGGACTCTAATCTGGGAGAACTGGGTTTGATTTTCCCACTTCTCCGCTTGCACCTGCTGGATGACCTTGGGCAAGCCATAGTCCTGTCAGAGCTGTTCTCTCAAGGACAGTTCTGTCAGAGCTCTCTCAGCCCCACCTACCTCACAGGGTGTCTGTTGTGGGGAGGGGAAGGGAAAGGAGTTTGTAAGCCGCTCTGAGACTCCTTTGGGTAGTGAAGGGCGGGGTATAACTCCAATCTCTCTCTCTCTTTCTCTCTCTCTCTGGCTCCAGGCCACTGATGGGGCATCAGCCGGGGGGGGGGGACGTCCACCGCCTCAACCAAAAGCCCAGTGGAAGAGCTCCGTCTTGCAGGCCCTGAGGCACCCTCATCACTAAGCCTACCCCAAGTCTCCTCCTCAGCAAGACCTGTATGGGGAAAAAAACATGTGAGACAGGCTCACATGGTTTTTCCCCACACAGGTCTTGCTGAGGCACTGCACTTTTGAGTGGTCCAAAGGGTACCCTCCTCCGATTCCCACAAGTGGAAAAGTTAGGGTTGCCAGATCTGGGTTGGGAAATTCTTGGGAGCTGGAGATTTTGGGGGTGGAGACTGGGGAGGGCAGGGTTTGGGGAGGAACCTCAGTGTGGTATAGTGCCATAGAATCCACCTTCCAAAGCAGTCATTTTCACTAGGGGAACTGATGGCTGTAACCCAGAGAACAGCTGTGATTCTGGGAGATCACCTAGTTGCCACCTGGAAATTGGCAACCCTGATTGCTGGATCCAGCTTATGAGCACCACTCACCACAGCATCTGCCTGTCTCCATAGCTGAAACAGTTGTTGAATGAAGGTTGTTCACAAGAGTGGGTATTTAACAGGAGAAGTGTGGATAGAGGGTGACCTGAAGGAATCGCCAGCGGCCTACGAGCTGTTCTCCAGTCTTGTCCAATTATCAGCAATTAAGTGGTGGCCCGATAGCCGGAATTCTGTCTCTCTTTAAGTGTCTGGTAGCATAATTAAATTACGGTTTCCTCTGAATTACACTGCCAGTCTTCCCCCTTTGCTGGGATTTAATTAAACATTGTCTAAAAGATACCCGCTTCATTTTTGTGTTCACAAATGTTTGGGAATTGAATTGACTGACAGTTCCACTTTCAAATTTGGCAAAGTGGGCCAGGGGAATTACGCAACTCGGCCTGTGACAAACCAGCCTCCGAGAGCAGTTCTGGCATTTGTAATCCCAGGGAAGGACGCAGAGTGCTTCGCAACATGATCGGTCTCACAATTTCATCAGGTCTATGTGTTGTGGGAGGGGGTCTTTAGCGTTCTTACTTTCTACCTGGATGATGGAAGGTAATTTGCTCTGGACAGGGCAAAAATGGAGGAGGTCCACAAACTTTTTGGACTTTTCTTAAATATTAGGCATGTGGGGGGCAAATCAGGATTGAGGCCATGGCACTGAGAGAAAAAGGATTTGACCCTTTCATCCTGCACCATTTAGTGGATGCAAATATATCTCCCCCAGAGCTGCTCTTTGCCCCGAGAGGGAAAACAAGGAACACATTGGTGCTTTATTATATGGACTCTCCACTCAAGAGATTTCTTTGACCTCAAGTCTCAGAGGGCACCAAGTCCACAAGGCCCCTGTCATAATTTATGGAGAGGCAAAGGGTGATTCTACATTAGCTTTTCCCTCCGTTGTTTTACAAAACTCACATTGGAACAGAAATTCCCCTCAGCATTGCATGCTGCTTTCACTTCCTTTGATCATCGGATCTTATGGTACCCTCTACCCTGCATGCTGCATTCACTTTCTTTGATCATTGGGTTTTATGGTACCTTCTGCATAGATTTATGGCAGTTCAGAATGGGCGTCTTCGCAGTCAGTGCCGCATTGCCCTGGGATGTTTGAATGTGGTTTTGAGTGGCATCTTTTTCCTAAAGATGTATATACACACTTTCCAAAGTGTGTACGAGGGCTAGAGTATGCAGTGGTGATGGGCTACGATCGGTTCGGAGCCCTCCATTCTGCTATGCAAGCTTGTTGGATGACCTTAGGCTATTCACACTCTCAGCCTAGAAGGCTGTTACAGAGATAAAACAGGAGGGGAGAACAACATGAGCTGCTTTGGACCCCCAATGGGGAGAAAGACCGTGTAGACATGAAGTCAATACATTAGGAATCACCACATCTAATAGAGTGGCTGTCCCATTATGTACCAGTCACTAAGGCAACAAAGCCAGGCCCACCTCCAGACATGGCAGGGCTTTCTATATTTGTGGGAGATTCCCCAAGTATGCAGAAAATTTACCGAAAGATCCACACACAGACACACACACACACAACCTTGAGGAGGATTGAATATGCTCCGGGAGGCACAGAATGCTGAGAACAAATGAAAGTAAGTTAAAGCAGGGAAAAGGGGAAAGAGGAAATCAGCCTGATGAATAGGGTTGCCAACTTCCAGGTGGTAGCTGGACATCGCCTAGGACCACAATTGGTCTCTAGGCAACGGGGATCGCTTCACCTGGAGATAATGGCCGCTTTGGGAACTTGGACATTATGGCATTGAACCCCACTGAAGTCCCTCCCCTGCCCACAGACCCTGCCTTCCTCAGGCTCCACCCCCAAAATTAACCAATCTGGAGCTGGCAACCCTACAAAGCCCCTGAGAGAATCCTGAATGAGAAAATGTGAAGGCGCGGGGGGGGGGGTGGATTTCAAAACTGGTCCCCTTTCACGATTTCATAAGCTTATCCTATCTTTTTTGCAGGGTTATGGATCAATGCCAGTGGGACAGTTTCAGCCTTACTGAGGAGTAAATATAGTTTAGATTGCCATTTTAGAAGTGGTACAATAGAGGGAAAGTTTCATCTCATTATTCCGCTGATTGCACGAAAATTATTCTAAGGCCAACGGGAACACACTCACGGCGAGTGATTAAAATGTGGAATTTGGTGCCAGAGGATGTAGTGATGGCCACACAGACGGCTTTAAATGGGGGATTAGATAGATTCATGGAGGATAGGTCTATCAGTGGCTACTAGCCACGACTAAAGGAAACCTCCATGTTCAGAGGCAGTCAGCCCCTGAATCCCAGTGCCGGGAGGCAACCTCAGGGGAAGGCCACGGCCCCTGTGCCCTGTTGTTGGCCCTCCAGAGGAACTGGTTGTTCACTGACACTGTGTGAGACAGGATGCCGGATGAGATGGACCACTGGTTGGACCCAGCAGGGCTCTGCTTATGCACTTATTCTCCTTTGCCTACTGCTGTACTGTACCCTTCATTCATGCCCCAAATGCCTACTGCTGTACTGTACCCTTCATTCAAAGAACAAGCCATAGGAAAGAAAGATCCCACAGGGTTAAGGTATCAGAAAGCAATGGCGTATGTAGGCCTGCTTTCTCCCCATGTTCACACCACGGCTATAGTAAAATCCATGAATGACGAATATGAGTCTTGTCCAGCGTCACTGTTTTCAGTTTCCCTTGACCTGGCTCAGCAGATCTCTCCCCTTTGGACGGCAACCTTTTTGTCAGGCAGGGTTTTGCTTTTTCTGTGGCAACCGGCTTTGTACGCTTTTGTTTCCCATGATCCGATCGTTCAATGGTAATGCAATTGTTGTTTCGATTTCCATGCCTCTAACATGTTCTGTAGCCAGTCGCCATTCCCAGTTCATTAACTGACTGACCTCGGCATTAACACCCCCCTCCGCTGGGGTTGCCTTGGAAACAAAGCTTCCTGTGCGTAATCCAAGATTATCTAGCTCTTTATCCTACATGTGACCCTTAATTACTTGCTAAATTAGAATGGTTTTCTAAAAATCACAAGAGGAGGTTAATATGTTCTTCCAGAGCTGGTCAAGCTGAGATGACACTTAATTCACAGGGAATTCAAAATACATGATCCCTGAAGGCGTCTCTTTCAGAGCGGAGCTGAACTTCCCCGAGGAGAGGCCGGACCCCGTAAGAATGCGCCTGTCACTCAACTTTTCCTTGGCCCACTTCTCCAGCCCTGACTTAATCTGTCCTGAACAAATTAACTAAGTAAATATTGGGTAAATTAATTATGACACGGGATCCATTGTCCATTTGTCTTCTGCGATTAATGTTGTAATCTCAATCAAGCAATCGGCTCTCCCATGTATATATTTTTTAAAAAAATCATGTTCTATCAAAGAACGACATATGGAAAGGAAGGGAGGAGGAAATCCATCTGGAAATCTGAAATATCATAGAACATAACAGAAAATTAGATATTGATCTGTTAGGGGGGAAATTCAACGTAACAGCAAGACAATACCTTTATTAGATAGTTTCAGGGGGTAGCTGTGTTGGTCCCCCCAAGTTAAAAAAAAAAGTGTGCCTTGCACACACGAAAGCTCATACCTTGACTTTGTTAGTCTTAAAGGTACCACTGGAGTCTAAATTGGTTCTACTGCAGTAAAACGGTTAGATTCGAGTTCAGGACCTTAGGAGACCAAAGATTTCCATGGTATAAGCTCTTGAGAGTCAGAGGCTCCCTTCTGATAAAGTAATCTGATTTAGGGAGCTTCGACTCTTGAACATTTATACCCTGAAAGTCTTGTTGGTCTCTAAGGTGCTACTGAACTCAAATCTAAGTTTTATTAGAAACAACTCCCTTTTTTGGTATTTTTTTTTTTAATATGTGCATGTGTGTGCACCTGGAAGTCATGGTGGCCTCTGGTGACTGACCCCTACTGCGGGCCTGGAGGATATCCAAAGAGGTGGCTGAATGAAGCCTGCCCCCGCCTCCCAACTGCTGGTACTCCAAGGAGGTCTCCCATCCAAGGACTTGTCAGGGTTGACCCCGCTTCACTTCTGAGATCTGATGAGATTGGGCTTGCCCGGACTATCCAGGTCAGGGCCCTTTTCTTAGAAACAACTTAAAGCACCACAAACTAGTGAATATGCTTTTGAGTTGCCCAGAATTCTTCTTCGGATGCTTAATGAAATCACGGTAAGGATCCCAGTTACAGAGAAAGAACAAACCCCAGTTTAAGGCAACCGCAATGGGACACCACAACACATTGGAGTTTGGTCTGTTTCTGTATTTGCTCACTTCATTTATACCCTGCCTTTCTTCCCCATGGGGACCCAAACTGGCTTACTTGGCTCTCCTCACCTCCACTTGAACCCCACAATCCTATGAGGCATGTTAGGTTAGGCTGAGAGGAAGTGGCTGGCCCAGGGTCACCCAGCAAGTTTTCATGGCAAGGTGGAGGAATTCAAACCTGGGTCTCTCAGACTCTAGGCCAGGGATCCCTAAAGAGGTGCTTGTGGGTGCCATGGCACCCACCAACACCTTTCATGGTGCCTGCCAAATCCTTCTAAAATGGGTCAGATTCAGGTGGGGATTTTCCCAGCAAGGCTTCTGGTCAGCCATTGGAGATTTGATTGGCTTTGCAGATTTTTTAAAAAATTGCTTTGGCAGCTGCTGCCATCACAGCACAAGGCTCCTAACTGTGTGACTGAAGTTAAGCTGTGGCAGCCATTTTGTGGCTGGCTCCACCTCCTGCAGCAGCCATTTTGTGGCCGCCCTCACTGTGTTCTATCAGAATTCTGATGGTGTCCACAGACCCAAAAAGGTTAGGGACCGCTGCCCTAGTCCAACACTACACAAGCAGTGTTCCCTCTAAGCTGAGTTAGTCTGAGCTAGCTGACAGTTTTTTAGCCTCCAGCTCACAGATTGTTGTCTTCGCTCAGGAAGGAGGGCTCCAGAGCAAACTAAACTATGCAGTAGCCGAATTGCTCGCTCACAGCTTTAATGCCAGTAGCTCACAAAGTAGCATTTTTGCTCACAAGACTCCACAATTTAGAAGGAGCATCGTACACAAAGCTGGCTTAGCCCAGGAAGTTTTCAGTTATAGCTCTGAAGGGAGGAGGGAGGGAGCATTCAAGCCCAGACAGAAGCTGGGCTCATTTCCCTCACAAACAAAATTCTGGCTGATTCGTAGTGTACAAACAGAGCCTAAACCTGCATGCAGATCTCATGCTAAGTTGCAATTCTAATATGGCATGAGATGCAGTGGTTGTTTATTATACCTATGGTCTCTCCTCATTCTTCCTTTCCTCAGGCTGAGGGCAAAAGTATACTCTAATTGATCATGATGTCTCCAAACAAGCATCTGGGTGAATGGGAGTTCCTTTGCCCCCCTCCAGGTGGGATGCCAATCCAAGGTTGAATCTCAGTTTAGAAAACTGGTTTGTGAGAGGCAAAAAATCTCCAGTTTGCCCATGCATTTGTATTCAGATGTCAGGGGCAACTAGAGTTTGTTTTCACGCTATGCATGAGAAGAGAGGAAGAAGGCGAACATGCAGACTAAGGCTTTAGGCCTCTTGCGGAAAACTGAAATTGCGGCTTAGTGCAACAACCAAATACTTCAATCCTTATTTTCCCTCCTTAAACCTGTACTGACTTCCAATGCAAAATACATCGGGTTTGCACCATACAGGTGGCACTCAACACCGAGAGAGAATCGTGGCCAGAAGTTACTGGAAGTTATTTTCGTTGAGGCTTGGGGTTTGTCGCTCTTGCCTTCTTCTGTATGCACAGACACTACACCAGTTCTTTCCTTCCTTCCAAAAAATGCTTGCAGTTCCAAGTTGCTGCCTCTAGGAGCCCTTCTTTCCCCTCAGACATGTTTCTCAACACTGAAAAGCCCAACGGATTCTCTTTTCTTCAGTCGCGCAAATCTACATCGACTCCACTCATGGTCACATCTCTAATTATTACAGCTGGAGCTTCCAAAGTTTGTATAATCCATATTTTAATGCTATTTTTTAATTCTGCTTTTTAACCAGTTATCAAAACTGTCCCTATTATGAACAGGTTACTCTAATAGAAGTATGACTGGGATCCATTGTAATTCCCCCTTCCCCTACAGTTGTTAAGTATTATGGTTGGACGGCTATAAGAAGCTCTTCTCCCAAACGAAAGCCGGCTCACCACACAATTAAATATTAAGGGTTAAAGACTGCCTGCTTTTGACATGGGGAGGTAATTTGCCTTTGAATTCTGAAGAGCCTATTAGTAACGTAAAAACAATAGTTATGGTATTCCCGACCTGTAAAGTCTTCAATGTAGAATTTTTAAAGAACAGAGATGCCATGCGCGAACAGCTGCAAAATGGCCAGGCCAGAATCAACATGCCAGGAAGGTTTTCCTGGAATGGAAATGCCACGATGGAAAAAGTTTTTGCTTGCTGATTTCTGCTTTTTATGCTGCAGTTAAAAGGCAGAGGCTCTGTTTTTTAAAAAGTAGCAATTTTCTTTAAAATGATTGGTAAGTCAAATCAGGGACAACCTTTATTTATTTATTTAGGGTCCCCAATACATCAGGTTTCTTACATCATGCTTATTTTTGCCTCTTGGGGAGGGGGGCATGTGGAACTTTTGCTAGAGTGATTTACTAGCCTTATTAAGGCAAGCTGGGAATGGATGCCACTTAGTTATCTCCAGCGTATTTGCCTGAACATTGAGGCATCTTGCAGTGTCCAGTCTGTTCCCCTGCACAGAGCCACGGCTGAGGAATGTTTTGAGCTGTTGATAGCATATATTCCAGGGAAATTAAGTTTTCTCTAATAGATCTTTACCCTGAGCTGGATAGCCCAGGCTAGCCCAATCTCATCAGATCTCTAAGCAAGGTTGGCCTTGATTAGTATTTTGAAGGGAGACCACCAAGGAAGGGCAGTGTCACTACACAGAGGTAGGCAAGGCCAAATCTCCTGTTATAGTCTTTTGCCTTGAAAACCCTGTGGGACTGCCATAACTCGGTTGCGACTTGATGGCAAGAAAAAAGATATTAAAAAAATCTTTAGCCTTAAAGAATAATCGCCCTCTCGAGCCAGTTTGGTGTAGTGGGTAAATGCACAGAACCAGATTTGATTCCCCACTCTTCCACTTACAGCTGCCGGATGACCTTGGGTAAGCCATAGTTCTGTCAGAGCTGGTCTTGAAAGGGCAGTTCTCGAATGAGCTCTCGGCCCTGCCTACCTCACAGGGTGTCTGTTGTGAGGAGGGGAAGGGAAAGGAGATTGTAAACCGCTCTGAGACTCTGAGTGAAGGGCGGGGTATAAATCCAATCTCTTCTCTTCTCTCTCTTCTTCTTCTCTTCTTAAATTGATGGAGAACAGAATATCAAATGGCAAACTACTGCAAGCACCAGCAGGTGGGGAAATGTGTTCAGTATTATGAGACAACAAGGTGAGGTCCATGAGAAATCATGGGACTAGGGAACAACCTGGAAATCCAACCCAATCCTGCCCCTCCCCTCGAAGCCCTCACAGTCTTAGAAGTCTTTCTCCCTACCCTCTTCTCCTTTAACTGATGCTCAACACTCTGTGCCTCCTTGAAGCATTCTCAGTCCTCATCAGGACATTTTGGGTCCCCCCCACCATTTTGGTTGATGTACAAAGTCACATTTTCCTGCATCCCTGAGCACAGAGACCCCTACCTTGTCTGTGGGAGGGCTGGTCTTGCCGTTTCAGGGGTGAGCGCAGGGGCCAATCTCTTCAGTGACGTCAGTGGAGAAGTTTGGGCAGCCCTCCTCAGTATGAGACCTGCGGTGGTCTAAGCAGGTCCCAGTTGCCATCTGGGACAGGTTCTTTCCTCCTCCGTTGCCCCTCACAACAAACCTCTGAGGTAGTTTGCAACAAGCCCAAGATAAGCTTCATGGCAGATCGGGGATTTGAACCCAAGCCTCCCTGGACCGCTCCAACGCTTCCACACTGCATAACCTTTGCTCTCTCCTATGACAAGCCTTCACAATTTATGACCCACCCAGCTAACAACATGCATGTCTGGGGCCAGTGGCAGATTAACCATTAAGCAGACCAAGCACGTGCTTAGGGCACCAGGGCCAAAGGGGGCACCACAAAGTTGGGGAAAGGGTGAAAACATGTAGAAAAATGCCTTTCAGGTCACGAATATTGGAACTTTGATGCATTTAACTTGTGAAATATTAAAATAGATGTTGCATTGCATTTTTGTAGAACTTTATGTAGCCAAAGCTTGGCTTGGTTTGTACAATATAGTGTGTTATCATATGGATAAATTTTTGTACTGCTGCAACCTGCATTGTATATCTGGTCAGGCAGGTCAACAACTAAAACGGACTGGGTCAGTGTGGAAAGGAGGGGGGCACCAGGATTGGTCAGTGCTTAGGGCACCAGTGAGCCTTAATCTGCCCCTGTCTGGGGCTCTCACCAACAGTATGCAAAGCCCACCAGACATGTATTCAGGCCCGCGTCAGGCCTGCTGCCTCTCTGCTCTACCCCCACCTCCAGGTTTGCAGGATCAGAAAAGCAGCAAAAACAAGTGGTTTGCAAAGCTAACAGTTGCTTCCATGCATGGTTGGAAGTAGGAAGTGGTACTGGTCAGGTAGGCAGAGATCCTGAAGGCCAATGTACTTCCTACTTCCGATGGCTCTACGTGCTCATTCTCTGCTGTGGCCCACACCTTATAGAGTGGGCTGCCTGAGGAGGTTAGGAACACATGAAGCTGCCTTATCCTGAATCAGCTCCTGTACCTTTAAGTGTCGCAGAGCTGGGCCAGTGCCACCAAGCCTGCCGTAGCACAGTGATGGGAAAAGCAGGCCCAAGGGGTACCACTTTTTGCATTCCTGCATCGCTCCTTTTTAAAAAATAAACTCATTAGCCCTACTCCCTATTTTTCCAGAACTGTCCTGAGGCATTTCAAAAACCTTTGACCCACCTGCCTTTCTTCCTGTGCCAACCACTTACTGTGGGGGGGGGTCTTTCTACTTCCTGGGCTTTGCCAACTGGCTTGGACTGTGTTCTGTTGCTCTCCCTCCACAGCCTCTTTTCTCCCCCTTTCTCTCTAGGCTGCCCATCCAGCCTTAATTTAATTAGCCGGCTAGAGAGCGGGGCAATGGTGAAATGGCTTGATTCCCCCCCCCATAACTATTATTATAGCTATACAGGGTTTCCATGCTAGCTGAGCTAAAGTACTCATGGACTTCTGTCTGCAAATTTAACACATAAAAGTTAGTGTTCTCCTGTGGGGTGTTCTATCTCCCAACCAGTGAGTTACAGATTCAGAGCCAAAAAAACCTGTAGAAGAGTGAGTGGCTGAGTTCAGACCGGCAGTTTGCAGCGGGAGCCAGTCGTGGCAAAAAAGCCCCGGAATAAACTGTTCTGGGTTTTCCCAGTCACACGGGGCCAACAGATGTGGGAGCATACCGGGAGGAGGTGCGAGGGAGCGTTCAGACTGCTGGCCCGGAGGCGCAGCTGTAAATGGTTTTTTCTTCTACGTGTGTATAGGTGCATGGGTGCATACGCGCTCATGCACATAAGCGCATCTGGCCTATTTGGGGTGGAGCCTGTTGCCCCGGCACCGCATTGGGCAGTAGGGCAGAGCACAGCCAATCCAATCGCTGCTGCCTTATGTGCGGAAACACCTGGCACACACTATAGAAGTGGGTTGCTCCCAGCTTTTTGGCTTCGCATTCACACTTCTGGGAAGTGGAATAACGCAGGATAAAGGCGCTCTCCGGGATTTGCCACCACTTTTGTCAGGTATCTTTTTAATGCGGGAGCAAAGCGGAACAGCATGGGTTGCTTATGGGTGGGGAACGCCAGGCAGATGTGCCTGCGTGAATGCCCCCTTTAATCCGCTTGGGAATCGCAGCTGAAAAGAGGCTATAGCAGGGCAAATTGCCAGTCTGAAAGCCAGTGTATGAGTCGGCCATCCTGTTTCCAAACGCCAAACACGACAGGGAAGCCCACAAACAGGGTCTGAAGAAAATGCCCCCCTACCTGCTGCCTGTATCTCCTCTTCTGCCACCGTCCTCTTTGATATGTAGATTGTGATCTCAGGCACTAATTTCCCTTTCCTGCTTCTCTCTCACTCTGAATGAAGACCTGCTCTCTACCTTCACGCACCACATGCTGTCCTCTCTTGGCACCGTGAGGCAGGTGGGCTTCTCGCCATCTGCCTCCATCCTTTAGCTTAGTAAGTTAGTAATCTATCAATCTCTGCTCTTTCCTATCCAAAGTGTACTTCCCAGATAAAGAGGGAAGTATTTCTCTTCCAAACTTGCAATGTGGCTCTGTGTAGCTTTGTAAGCCGAGTAACCTGGTAAGGTGACGCTCCTGTGTTTGTGGCTTTATTTATGCACTCTGCTAACTAATGCTGACTGGACTAACCAAATCAGTTAACCTTAGGCTTCCCAAGAACTTACCACGTGCCGGCGGGGGATAGATACATCCTCGCAGGATCATCCCCAGGGGAAGGAGAGGCGCAGAGCACCATGCCGTCGCCAGGAAGGGATGGTAGGCGACGCTCTGGCAATGGGGCTGGAAACTCAATGGTACCATCGAGTTTTCAGCCCCATTGCCAGAGCGTCACCTGGTATCACTTCCTGGCGACGGTATGGTGCGTTACCAGGAAGACTGGTCCGGCCGGGGAGCATTCGTCCCCCGCCCCCAGACAGTAAGTACTTGGGAACCCTAGTTAACCTCAATATTCTCTAGCACATGGAATCACATAGTTGGATGAGGCCATACAGGCCACTGAGTTCAACCCCCTGCTCAATGTAGGACCGGCCTAGAGCATCCCTGACAAGTATTTGTCCAGCCACTGCTTAAAGAGAGGGAGCTCACCACCTCCCTAGGCAGCTGATTCTGCTGTCGCACAACCCTTACTGTAAAAAAAGTTTTTCCTAAGATCCAACTGGTACCTTCCCGCCCTTAATTTAAACCTACCTGACAAGCGAAGGCATTCTGCTTCCAAATCCAGAGGCTTCATCTGGTTATCGTGGCTAATAGCCAATGACAGGCCTGTCCTTCCTAAATCTGCCCAGTCCCCTTTTAAATCGATCTAAGCTACCAGTCATTGTCACATCTCATAACAGTGAGTTCCACAAGTCAACCTCTGTCTTGAATCTACTGCCAGTCAGGTTCTTATGGTGGCTCTGACTTCTGGTACTAATAGGAGAGAGACAGAGGTGGAATTTATGGGAACAGGACACGGCACGAGGCCCAACTCCTTCTGCTTTCTCATCAGAGTGACTCATCAGCTGCTGACAAGGGTCTTAAGTGATAGTGGAAATCGTGCTGCAATGAAACTGAAAAGAAGCAACATTTCCCCAACAATATTAATAGAAGTTAAGTCTATCCACAAAAAGCTTTTTTAAAATTCAGATGTTGAGACAGGAATGGGGGGGGGCGTGTTGCTTGTCCACAGCTACGTCACAAGCACTGTCCAGGTGGTGCCCCGACACTTACACAGCAATACTCTGTACTACACTCACTATTGTCATAGATTCAGGCAGGTAGCCATGTTAGTCTGAAACAGCAGAACAATGTTTGGGTCCAGTGGCACCTTTAAGACCTTCTGGGTATATGCTTTCATGTGCATGCACATTTCTTCAGATACCACATTGCCGTAGATGTTCTAGTTAGAAGCAAAGTTTTCCGCAGTGACAAAAACCTGTAATTTGAATGCTGAGGCACACCCGTAACTGAAGCACTGAGCTCAGTTGAGCAAAACCAACCAACAGCTGTGTTTTTATTGTGCTATAAATGACTGCACCAGAAGGAACACTTTACCCTTTTTTTTCTGCTTCTCCACATAGCGGCCACATATTTCACAGTTTAGAAATGGAGCACATCTGAATGAATGTGTTTGAAGAAGCCCTAAGCCCAATTAACTTGCTAAGATTCTTATAGAAGAAGAGAAGAGAAGAGATTGGATTTACACCCCGCCCTTCACTACCCAAAGGTGTCTCAGAGCGGCTTACAAACTCCTTTCCCTTCCCCTCCCCACAACAGACACCCTGTGAGATAGGTGGGGCTGAGAGAGCTCTTGACAGAAACTGCTCTTTTTCAAGAACAGCTCTTATCAGAACTACAGCTGTAGGTTTTTTTTGTTCTGATGTTCTAATAAAGGCAAAAGGACTGTTAAGGAGACCATGACAGAGGTGTAAAATTATGAATGGTATGAAGAAGATACATGGTTGGGTTGCCAGTGGACCAGAAAAACCCAGCCCTGGCCTACTCCTATGACTTTAACAGCAGCTAAAGCTGCAGAAAAGAAGTGAAACTTATCATAGAGCAGGAGTAAGAATTATCACATGCTAATATGACCCAATCGAGCTTCTGTTAAAGACAGCAGCTACAGTGGCTGGTCCTTTCTCCTTCTCTTGAGGTCACCCAATCAAATGGATTGGAAGTAAGTGATGAATAGACAAAAGGAAATACTTCACACAACGCACAATTTAGAAAATTGGTTGCCACAAGCCGTTACGATGACCACAAGCTCATATGGATTTTTAAATATTAAAAAGACAAACTCATGAACGGAAGGTCTCTCGACAGCCATTAGCCATGACACTAGAGTTGCCAACTCAGGGTTGGGAAATTCCTGGAGATTTGGGGATGGAGCCTGGGGAGGGACCTCAGCAGGGCATAATGTCATAAGATTCCTCCAAAATAGCCATTTCCTCCGAAGGAACTGATCTCTGTGGTCTGGAGATTGGTTGTAATTCTGGGAAATCTCCAGGCCCCCCTACAACTGAAGCTTCCAAGTCCAGACCTCTGAATACCATCTGCTGGGAATGAACAACAGGCTAGAGATGCTGCCTTCCTAACTTACTCACCAGCTTTCCGGCAGTATCTGGTTGGCCAAAGTGGCTAACAATCATCAAGGTAAAAGGTAAAGGTTTCCCTTGCTCAAAAGCCAGTCGAATCCAACTCTAGGGGGCAGTGCTCATCTCCGTTTCCAAGCCGAAGAGCCAGCACTGTCCGAAGACGTTTCCATGGTCATGTGGCCAGCATGACTAAATGCCAAGGCGCGCAGAACACTGCTACCTTCCCACTGTAGCAGTACCTATTTATCTACTTGCAATTTCTTGGCTTTCAAACTGCTAGGTTGGGGTTGGTAGGAGCTGGGGCCAGAGATTGGATTCGGTAATATATTATGTAAGAAAAAACAGCAACATAATAATTAAAAAGACGCATAAAAGCAGCAACCATGCCAATGGAAGGCAGAGGTGGAGAGTGCCATCAGGTCACAGCTAACTTATGATTGATCCCCCAGGGTTTCAAGAAACGAGATAGATAGAGGTGGTTTGCCATTGCCATTGGATAGCCTTGGATTTCCTTGGTGGCCTCCCATCCAAGCACCAAACAGGGCTGATCCTGCTTAACTTCCAAGATCTGATGAGATCAGGCTAGCCTGAGCTGTGCCCATAGAAACACAGCAATAAAACAACAAAAGGTGCATTGATAAACACGATAACAAGCACAGCAGTCGTTAAAGTCAGTAAGTTATTATAGAAGCAAACTACCACAGCACTAACAGACAACTTCCTTTCCAACTGACACTAGGGGCATAGAATAAAGATGCCAACTTAAAGTCAACTGCAATACAAATGTCTTTGCCTAAGAATGACATGACAGCAGAGATGGCTCCAGCCTCTGAGCAAATCTCCTGGGGAAGACTATTCCATAACTGTGGTGCTGTGACTAAAAAGGCCCCGCGCAAGCGACCACCACCTCTGATCAGCAGGTGGAAGCACCCAGACCAAGAAACAGCTCAGGAATGGGGTCAGGCGGTTTTGTCAAACAAAGCACGATACCTAGGAAATATGCTGCATGACCATAGCAATAATAAGCAAAGGCACAGTACGTTGAGAATTGTCATGATCTCCGCACAGGAATTTCTTTAGAAATTTTAATGGCCATCAGCAGGTTGGCAGGAAAGAGATCACTGGGCTGGCTGCCACTCCTTGGGAACTGCGGTTTAGGATAACTGAAGTCACGTGTCATCATCTTCTACCAAAGGATCATCATCAATTTTCTTCACCCTCCCCATTTCCACATGTGTGCAAAGGCTGTCTACAGTTCCCCAGGAATTGTGTAGGAAAAGCATGTGGTGTATGATAAACACCGAGACACAGTAGGAGGCTGTTGTCCTCTAGCCTGTCAAATTACATTTCAGGGTCTTCTCTTTTGTTGTCTGACAGAAGGCAGCCCTTGATTAAAACCAACTCGATCAGGATTAAACAATTCCTGAAAGAGAGTCTGGGATTTATTTGCTGGAATCGGAGCCAGCAGTCAGAGTTGACCTTCAGGTTTGGAATAGGGAGCGTTTGCTTCTTGGGACGGTTCCCATTTTTAGACAATATCTAAACTTTATATCAGATAATGGGTGTCAGAGAACAAGAGCTTTGCGGCTCTTTCTTACATACTACTAGAAAGTATGAAATGCTTAGTCTTTTGCTTCCTGATCTGAAGATCTGTGTGTGTTCAGACGGTAACTAGCGTTGATCAAACATTTCTTGAATTGCTATTCCTAATACAAAGGAAAATGTTTGAGCCCATCTTCCCCTGAATAAACTTCCATGTGGCAGAAAGAGGTGGGAATGAGGAGACAAAGTCCTGAGATGGCTGAAGAGACTTCATCATTTCAGATAGCAAACAGGGATTGTTATGTATTGGGATGTGAATCCTTGCTATACATTTCCATGTTAAGCTTGAGTTTGAATGTGGCTCTTCAGCTGTCACATTACCATTGGCTGGTTTCGGCGAAACCATTGTAAACACCCAATCACTGTGTGAGAATGTTGCAAAGAGGGAACGGTCCTGATTGGCCTTTATCCCTGTGGCCTTTATCTCTGTGTTGTGATTGGCCTTTATCCCTGTGTTATGATTGGCCTTTATCTCTGTGTTGTGATTGGCCTTTAGCTAACTGTGGGTGTGGCTTTGACAGCCCAGGAGAGTTTAAAAAGGGAGCTGTGCTCCACTTGTTTGTTGTGTGTTCCTGAGTTGGTGTTTGCTGTTCAATAAATCTGAAATCACTTTTTGCTGAAATCGTTGTTGAATTTTCCATACTTAACAGAGATCACATTTACAAATGTTATTTTCATTTTCCAAAATCTCCCTTTTAAAAAAAAACATAACCATCTCTCTGAGAGTAGAAAACAAACATATTAGGAAGAAAGGTTCCAGCCCAACCTGCTCTCAGCTGTGCTAGCATTATGTGCAGACCAGGTCCAAAGGTACAACTAGACAAGACCACAGGACAGCCAAGAGTGATCTGATGCACTCTTTAAGGTCACAATGACATAGGCCAAACAGACGGACATAAGAAGAGTCTTGCTAGATCAGACCTTTGGGTTGCCGGTCCTAGGCTGGGAAATTCCTCAAGATTCAGGGAGTGGAGCCAAGAAAGGGCAGCGTTTTGGGGAGAGGAGGGAACCTCAGTGGGGTATGATGCTACAGAGTCTACCTTCCAAGCAGGGCAACTGATCTCTGTAACCTAGAAACCAGTTGTAATTCCTCCTAGAGACTGGCAGCCCTATGTGATCCATCTGATACAGCATCCTCTCACACACGGTGGCCATCCAGTTGCCCCAGAGGACCAACCAACAAGGAACAGAGGCCAATTCTACAGCATCAGGGGAAAAGGGGGACAGTTAATCCTTTTCCAATCAAAATTAGCTATGGCAAACTTCTGTGGGGGGAGGGGAGATACCTGAATTATACTGCTGCTTTCTCCCACCAGGGTTAATAACAGACTGAGAATGGGGAGGGGACAGAATTTTGCCCTCTGATACACAGTTGTTTGGGAATAAAGCCCATCAAATTCAGGACTGAACTGTATTTCTGTGGGGGCTAAGTTTGGCACGAGGGGCATACCAACAGAAGAAACAGGAAACTGCCTCATTCCTACCCTCTGCTGCAAAACAACCCAACAAAAGAATGGCCCAGCATTGTGGAAGTGAAGACTCATCCCCACATACAAAGTCAACTGTATTATTATTCAGTATACCACATTGCCAGTCACCTGAAGTTTCTTTTTGACAACATTGTTTAAGGACTATGAATCATAACTGTTAAAATGTCATTGGCAAGCTTCTATGTGCTATAATCCTTATTTATTTAAATGAATTCCGGGTGTACTCCTAAAGCCTTCCTGCAAACTGTTTAGGCTGGCTACTAAACCCTACAGCAGTGTAATATGGAGAGATGCCAGAAATATATTGGTGTATCTGGAGGTATAAAGCTGATGCTGTGCCAATTTATATCCAGTGCCAGTGTGGGAGCCAGAAATGATGATTGCTGAGTTTGTGCCAGAGGAGAAGTGGAGATTAACTGGTATGATATCTTCTCAGCCCTCTGTGCTGTCCCCAACACCTGGGTAATGTTGTGCTAGCAAAAAAGCAAGCAGTAAGTACTCCCAGTGAACTAAACCAAATTTCCCCTACCTGCTTCTTGCCAGCCACAGCACAGCTGAGAATAACCACAAACGAAATCTATAGCCCATCATAGTACTAATGAGCAGGAACTCATTAGCATAACAGGCCACGCCCAACAGCATAAACTCATTAGCATATTAGGCCACACACCCCATGTTAACCGAAGTGTGGTCATCCAGCTTCACCCACCTTTTGCTTCTTATTCTGTTTACCTTATTTGTTGTCAAAACCCAGGCCTTTTTTGTAGCAGGAACTCCTTTGCATGTTAGGCCACACACCCCTAATGTGGCCAACCCTAATGAGTTCCTGCTGTTGGGTGTGGCTGTTATGCTAATGAGTTCCTGCTGGGTATGGCCAACTTGGGAGTCAGCCAGAACTCCGTTCCTGTGCGTTCCTGCCCAAAAATAGCCCTGATAATGTCCAATCACAATAGAGAGCTTAGGACCAATGGGAGTTGTTGCTATCGAAGATCAGAGTCTTTCCTGACTTGTCTGTCAAATCCCAGCGACCAATCCTACTGCATGTTTTAGAATCCTGAGTCTATGGAGCTTGTGTCTGAAGCTCTGGCTACCTAACTTATGCACTACAGCTTAGGCAAATACATAACACAGGGAAAAGTGAGGTGCCCCCTTTAAGTCCTTTTAGGCTCGGTATCACGCACCTCAGTCTAGCCCGGCAGCTGGGACTTCACAACTGGACCATAGTTGTTCCATTTTCTTGGGTAGAGGCTGCCAGCGGGAGGGAAGGAGGGGAAACTGAAGATGCGGGTGGCAGATAAAGGTAGCTTGGCTGGTAGGTGTGAAGGAGAGAAAGAATCAGGAGAAGGAAAGAGGCCATGGGGTTTTCAGGGAAGGGAAAGGCTAAACATAGCCAACACTTTCAGCCTTTCCTCGTAAGACTTGGATTCCAAACCTGTAGGGAGTGTCAGAGGCTCACTCTGATTGGTGAGCCACCTCCTTGGCAACAGAAGGTATCCGGGGGCGGGGGGGGGAGGTCTGGTCAGTTAGGCGGTGGGTGGCTGGAAGCTTGAGGAGGGGGAGGGAGAGTTGAGTTGGAAGAGTTCGGTTTGGAGTGAGAGTTATTGAGAAGGGACTTTTGGTTGTTTCCTTCTGAGTGAAAACTCTCAGCCTGTGACTCAGTGACAGGGTGTCACAGAGCAGAGGGACAGATAACGCTCTGCAGAGAGGTTTTGCCTGAGTCAAAAAGGGTAGACCTCTGTTTAAAAGAAAAACCATTTTCCCATTCCCCTACCCTTTTATAAAGAATAAAACTTCTCATTTTATATAAAACCACACTATCAGTGCCATTCTTTTATATCTGTCAGGAAAGGTTTGGGCTCCTGAGGTAAAAGGTAAGGGGATGACAGAAGTCATATAGGCCCCTTTACCAGAGTGAGGAGGATACTTCACAGCCTTCTCTTTCCCAGGCTAAACATACCCAACTCTTTCAGCCTTTCCTCATAAGACTTGGATTCCAACCCTACTTACCATCCTGGTTGCCCTCTTCTGGACAAGCTCGAGCTTGTCAACACCCTTCCTAAAATGTGGTGCCTAAAACTGAACACAGTACTCTAGGTGAGGCCTGACCATAGCAAAACAGAGTGGAACTACCACCTCCCGTGATTTGAACACAAGGTAAAGGTAAAGGTTCCCTTGCTCGAAAGCCAGTTGAATCCGACTCTAGGGTTGCGGTGCTCATCTCCGTTTCAAAGCCAAAGAGCCAGCGCTGTCCGAAGACGTTTCCGTGGTCATGTGGCCGGCATGACTAAACACCAAGGTGCACAGAACGCTGTTACCTTCCCACCGAAGTGGTACCTATTTATCTACTTGCAATTTCTTGCTTTCGAACTGCTAGGCTGGCAGGAGCTGGAACTAGAGACAGGAGCTCACCCTGTCATGCGGCACCCGGGTCTCGAACTGCTGAACTACTGACCTTCCAGAGCCTGCAGTTCAGCGTCTTAACCACTTGAGCCACCGCAGCTCCAATTTGAACACAATGCTTCTGTTAATGCATCCTAAGACTGCATTAGCTTTCTTCCATGATCCAGGCCTTGTTTCTGTGCCATCTCTGTCCTTGTCTTTCCTTTTCAAAAATGTACTTCAGAAAACCCTTACACACAGGAAGATATTTTAAAGGTGTTTTTTTTAATTGAGCAAACTTCAGAGGATGGCAGAAGACAGGAGGGCCTGACATGATGTGGTCCATGAGGTCACAAAGAGTTGGATTCGACTGGGCAATTGAACAACAACAACAACAAATGTTGAGTACTGATCAGCAGGGTGTTGTTGTTTTTTCTGGGAAACGTGCCAGAACAGAGTTCTGGAATCTTTTGGACAAAATTCTTTTAAAATGTTTAAAAGTTCATGAGTTTTCAGTATATAGATTGAAAACTTCATTTCTCTCTTGAGAGTTCTGACACCTCTTTTCCAAAATAAAAATAAAAGCCCTGCTGATCAGAGATGCCTTCATGGAAGGTGTACACAACCACAGAGCTCAGTTCTGGTTCTCTGATCTTGGAGAACCAGGTTTGATTCCCCACTCCTCCACTTGCAGCTGCTGGATGACCTTGGACAAGCCATAGTTCTTGAAAGAATTTGTCTCAGCCCCGCCTACCTCACAAGGTATCTGTTGTGGGGAGGGGAAGGGAAAGGAGTTTGTAAGCCGCTCTGAGACTCCGAGTGCAGGGCGGGGTATAAATCCAGTCTCCTCTCCTCTCCTTCTTCTACCTGGAGATCTGGGGGGATGGAGCCTGAGGAAGGTGGGGTTTGGGCAGGAAGGAATTTCATCTGGGTTATAATGGGTTATAATGCCATAGAGTCCACCTTCCAAAGTGGCCATTTCTCTAGAGAGAAAGAACTGATATTGCCAAGACCTCTATGTGTGTGTGAGAAAGAGAAAGAAAGCCTGGAGCTCTATATTCAGTGCATCTGGGGGAATAAAGAATGATGGGTCCTGAAGATCTCACATTTAAAATTAAAAACAAGTTTCTAGCCCTCTGAACGCTAAGATCTGGAGGACTGCCTGCCACTACAACCTCTTCATCTTCCTGTTTATTAACAGCTGCTGCTCCCCAGTTTCCTTCTCTTTATCCCACTTGTCCTAGCAAAAAAACATGTCAAATGGTGTAGGGACTAAACCTGGGAAGCAGAAGGAGTAATCGCTGTGAGCTCACAGAGACAGTGTTTGTGTAACCACAGTGACCACCTCAACCACCTGTGACAAATGAGCTCATCTGTCCCTGGAAGGATAAGGCGGGCTTTGGCTCTCTGCAAGCATTGGGTTGGGGGAGGGAAGGATTAGGTGCAACATTCAGGTCCCAAATGCTGCCATTTGGCCTTTAGTATCTGAGGCCTCCCACGTCACACGCTGGCTGGGTTTCAGACTGGCTGAAGAGCATGTTTCTGAGCACAGGCAGAGCACACATTCCTCATTCGTCTCCAAGTGGTGCCTCTCACGGAGGCCGGCATCTGACTCTAGAGTACAACTACTGGGTTTGGTACCTCATAGCCATGCTTCTCTGTCTTTTGGGTGGCACATCCCTCTCTCTTTTTCTGCCACTTTCATAGCCTTGCTTTTCCATCTTTTTTTTCAGATGATTGGGATCATGGACTACTGCAGTCCAAACTCGGACCTGTTGACCTGGTGTCTTGCTCCAACCTGGGTACGGTAAGTGCTGGCCCTCCAAATTGACTTCCACAGCAAAGATATCAAGCAATTGTGCTTGCAGCCATCTGGAACATCTCCCTGCAAGGCCTGAAACACCATCCTGATAGTACTGGCTGCTCAGAAGGATCAAGAGTTGAATCGAGACCTCTCCTAACAGGGAAATGGCTTAACTGGTCGTTGTGAGGCTCAGCTGATCCCTTGTCACCTATGAGAACTGAACAGTCCTACATTTAGACTACTTCATGCTGGACACCGTGAAACTCAGATACTGGGGCAGACATTAAATAATAATTCTGATGGATTTCTGCCTTGGTCATCTGCCTGTTAACATGCATGCTGCTGTCTCCATGCCGTATGCACCATACTTCATATGAGCTCTGCAGAAACTCCTTGACTGGTGTCCAGATTCCCTGCCAGTTTGCATGTTAGGAGTGGTGAGTTAATGGTTACCATTTGCTGTGCTGAAAAAGAGCTTGTGTTTGGGCAGGGGTGCCATGTGGATTGTATCAGGTGCATCTTTGAGATGGTTCCCTCATGTGAAAACCTCACTTTCTACAGGGTCTGAAAGTTTGTCTGTGTCTCCACCCCTCACCATCCATCCTTTTCTTAGCTGCCAGTGCCTCAGTTCTAGCTGGCTTCTTTCCTAACAAAAATATGCGTCTGCAAAACATTCTTCACCTTCCAAGCAGCAACAGGAGTATGCCACATGTTTTGATTATCCTCCAGTTCCCAAGTGCTCAGATGCACTCCCTTGAGAGTTAAGGAAACTCTATGGATCTCTCTGAATCTGGGCCCCAGCTCAGTGGTTGAGCCACTTGCTTTGTATGTCCACTGTGCCACTAAAAGCCTTTCCCTGCCTGAGATCCTGGAGAGCCACTGCCAATCAGACTGGATCACACCGGGCTAGGCGGAGTGGTGACCTCGACAGCGGGAAGCTTTGGATTACCTGAAGCATCCTGATGCATAATCTGCAGGAAGGAGATGACACCGCACCGGTATATTTCCTGTATGGTAGAAAAACAATCCCCAAGCCCACCTAAAGTGATGTGAGAAGGTTGGAGAACAAATCTGCACTCTCCCCACATTCATGAAGCCGGCATGAAGAGAGTCTGGGCCTGCCTGGCTTTTTTGTGCTCCTATGTACACTAAGTTCACTTGCTTGTTGTCAACATGTTAGGATATTAGTGTAATTAGTATATTAGATGCATGTTAGTGTGAATGTGGTCCGCTTTTCACTTCTGCCTGCAACCACTCTTAAATATTAAGGGTATAAGGAAGAAAACCCTTCTCCATCCACTCTGTCATCATTACGGTGGAGAATATGCGGGCTGAGGTTCCACCACTACCTTAAATAAATGTGTGTGTGTGTCCCTTGCCTTGAGCAGCGACCCAATGCAACAACTTAAAGTGCCTCTCCAGGCATTGAAGATCTGCTGCAAAGTGGGGTGGAGTGAAATCAGAAGCAAAGTTTATTGAGGAGCACAATACAAATCACCTGGGGAACTGGCAGACTCAAGCAGTCAAAAGTAATATCAAGTGTTCCTCTCACAGTAGAAAACACACTGCAATACACTCTGCTCAAGAAGGGGAAGTCAGGGGCCATATCTACACAGGCCCAGAGCTTCCAGGCACCAGTTAATCCAAAGGGGAAAGGGAAGGGGTGGAGACACGTTTTGTGGGTCCAGAACACAGCCAGGTGAAGGACCACACCATGGGGTATGTGCCAAGGGTATCGCATGAGCAGGCTTGAAGAGAGGTGCAGGCCCAATTATAGGACAAGTGGCTTGATTCATGCCAGGCTTGGAAAAGAGGCAATAAATGGGTTGGTCTGTCAGTTGAGTTAATGGATAAGACTGGGGTTTGAGTAGGAGGGTAGAACCCTACAAGACAGGTCAGATTGAGACAACGTGATGGGCCAAAGGTCCCCAGCGAGTTTTCAGACAGAAGAGCACTACTCTAACCACTTGACCACACTGCCCTTTTGAGTCCAGCTCTTATCAAATCAGGCCTTCGGGCAAATTGGTGACTGAAAGAGCAGGCACCTGTTGTGTGAACCCCTTGGCAGAGAAGGCACAGGGAATGGGCCTTTATCAGCAGCATTTAAAAACCCAAGGCTGGTACAATTGTGAGGAGGCCCCTTTTGACCCATGAGGACACAGCAGAAACCCAGACACATTTATTTATTTATTAAAATGTACTTTATTCTTCAATAGAATGACTTGGAAATCTTTTATGTGGCTGGCCTTGGCACAGAAGCCCTAGCGATGAATCCCAACGGTGCAGCAGAACTGACGTGCTGCTTCAACTGTGGCTCTGTTCATCTACTCTGACCCTCGGGGACCTATATCATGTTCAGCCCCAAACAATTCAAAGCATCGTGTCCTCACAGGGTCTTGACACTTCCTTTCTCTCCTCAATAGGAGGGAACTCGAAGGTTCGGCAGAACTGACTTGCTGCTTCAGCCATGACTCTTCCCATTGGCTCTGACCCTCAGGGATCTGTATCATGTTCAGCTCCAAATAGCTGAAGGCATCGCATCCTCACAGGGTCTTGACACGTCCTTTCTCTCCTCAATAGGAGGGAACTCGAAGGTTCGGCAGAACTGACTTGCTGCTTCAGCCATGACTCTGCCCGTTGGCTCTGACCCTCAGGGATCTGTATCATGTTAGCTCAAGGAAGCCCATCCTACGGGTCTTGACACGCCTTCCTCCTCAGAGGGACCGAGGTTCGCAGACTGACAGGCTACTTCGCCATGCCTCCACAGTTGGTCTTTGACACGGCTCCATCTGTTCCTCCTCCTCAATAGGAGGGAACTCGAAGGTCCGGCAGAACTGACTTGCTGCTTCAGCCATGACTCTGCCCGTTGGCTCTGACCCTCAGGGATCTGTATCATGTTCAGCTTCAAATAGCTGAAGGCATCGCGTCCTCACAGAGGTCTTGACACGTCCTTTCTCTCCTCAATAGGAGGGAACTCGAAGGTCCGGCAGAACTGACTTGCTGCTTGCCATGACTCCCCATGGCTCTGACCTCAGGATCTGTCATGTTCAGCCATACTGAAGGCATGATCCTCAGGGTCTGACTCCTTTCTCTCCTCATGGAGGACCAATTCGGGAAGCTGCTGCTAGATGCTCTGCCATTGGCTCGGCTGATCTGTTCAGCTTCATAGCTGAAGCTGTATCATGGGTCTTGCACGTCCTTCTCTAATAGGGGAACTCGAATCGGCAGAACGCGTGCTTCAGCCATGACTCTGCATGGCTCTGACCTCAGATCTGCATGTTCAGCTCAAATAGCTGAAGGCTCGCTCCTCACAGGGTCTTACGTCCTTTCTCTCCTCAATAGGAGGGAACTCGAAGGTTCGGCAGAGACTGACTTGCTGCTTCAGCCATGACTCTGCCCATTGGCTCTGACCCTCAGGGATCTGTATCATGTTCAGCTTCAAATAGCTGAAGGCATCGCATCCTCACAGGGTCTTGACACGTCCTTTCTCTCCTCAATAGGAGGGAACTCGAAGGTTCGGCAGAACTGACTTGCTGCTTCAGCCATGACTCTGCCCATTGGCTCTGACCCTCAGGGATCTGTATCATGTTCAGCTTCAAATAGCTGAAGGCATCGCGTCCTCACAGGGTCTTGACACGTCCTTTCTCTCCTCAATAGGAGGGAACTCGAAGGTTCGGCAGAACTGACTTGCTGCTTCAGCCATGACTCTGCCCGTTGGCTCTGACCCTCAGGGATCTGTATCATGTTCAGCTCCAAATAGCTGAAGGCATCGCGTCCTCACAGGGTCTTGACACGTCCTTTCTCTCCTCAATAGGAGGGAACTCAAAGGTCCGGCAGAACTGACTTGCTGCTTCAGCCATGACTCTGCCCATTGGCTCTGACCCTCAGGGATCTGTATCATGTTCAGCTTCAAATAGCTGAAGGCATCGCATCCTCACAGGGTCTTGACACGTCCTTTCTCTCCTCAATAGGAGGGAACTCGAAGGTTCGGCAGAACTGACTTGCTGCTTCAGCCATGACTCTGCCCGTTGGCTCTGACCCTCGGGGATCTGTATCATGTTCAGCTCCAAATAGCTGAAGGCATCGCGTCCTCACAGGGTCTTGACACGTCCTTTCTCTCCTCAATAGGAGGGAACTCGAAGGTCCGGCAGAACTGACTTGCTGCTTCAGCCATGACTCTGCCCATTGGCTCTGACCCTCAGGGATCTGTATCATGTTCAGCTTCAAATAGCTGAAGGCATCGCATCCTCACAGGGTCTTGACAGTTCCTTTCTCTCCTCAATAGGGGGAAGGCGCTGCACTGTCAAGGAGCCAATCTCCTGTGCTCTGCCATCTCACTCTGCTGCCTCAGTAGTACCTTACTTCCTGGTTCTTGGAAGCGGGTTTTCAAAATGGTTTTCCTAAAACAATACAAAAATTGTTTCAACACGAATACATTGTAACAGAGCACTCACAATATCAGGTGTTGAATGGCCAGGTACTGTGCCATGGCAACAAAAGGGATCCTGCAAATTTGCTTATGAGACAAGGCTGGACACAGTACAAAGGCAAGTGCTTACCTCACTGGCTCCAGTGGAAGACTTCTCTAGCAAAGGGCCACTGCCTGGTGCAGCTACTGTGGAGTTCCCACTCCCAGGGGAGGGGGAGGAAGAGGACGGGGTCAGCCTCAGGCCCCCCATTCAATCGGTTCCTCTTGGGAAACAATGGAATGGGAGGTCCGCAGCTGGCGTGCCCCTGGTTCCTTTTCCTTCACCACCCCCAATCGCTCCCTGTTCCATTCCCTCTACCGCCCCAGCCATTGGTTGGGGGGTGGTGGGAGTGGAATAGAGAATGGCGGGGACAGTGGAGGGAGTGGAAGCAGGAACAGTGAAGACAGGGTGGAAGGAGGAGGGGAGGGAAGGCAAGGGAAGACGGGATGGCAGAGACAGAGCAGGAAGAAGAGGAGGAGGAAGAGAGGAAGCAACAAGCAGTGGGGAGGGTGAAGCTAATGGGTTAGGAGGCACAGTATAGGGAACGATAAGTCAGAAGGCAGAGTGAAGGAAAGGAGTTACGAGACAGAGCAGAGGTAAGAATTAAGACAGACAGAAGTCAACGGAGGAGAAACAGAGACAGAGTTAGTGGAGAAAGGTTAGTGGAGGAGGGGGTGCAGGTGAGCTGGGGAAGGGAAGGGAGGGAAACCCCAGTTCACTGCATCTTCAGCACACCCTTCGCCGATCTTGCTGTTTCTGGAGCCTCTGAAAGAATACAGAGAAAACAACAATTATAAAAACCCATTCAAAGCCACAATGAAAAACTCCCACTTGGACTGCCAGTCATTCATCACTAGACCAGCCAAAGGCAGTCTTCAGTAAAATGGCCTTCAGCTGCCTACTTTGCCACTTCCCCACCAACATCCACGTTCAAACTTGCCACTGGCCCTCTGGATGGCTTACCATTAAGCCCATCGGCGGGCCTCTTGGTTGACAGCCACTGCTGTGAACCCAACTGCTGTTGCTCAGGCGTACTTATACATCTCTGGCTCCTGGGGGCTTTGTGAGGCTGGCATTGTGGCACCAGTGTGAGGAGGGCCCAGCGTCTGGGTAACAGGGACCGATCTCTGGGCTGCATGGCAGCATGGCAGACAGGGGACTGTGGAGGAGGAGCCACTCCATCGGCTCCTCTTGGGGACCAACGGGAGGGGCATCAGAGTTGCACAGCAGGTCCATAGGGTGGAATAAGGAATGGTGGTGATGGTGAAGGGAAGGGAACTGGAGACCTTAAAAGTGGTTAAAGGAAATGAAAACAGGTACAGTGGGCGTGGTGGAGGGTAAGGATTGGGGGGCCACGGTGCTTGTGGGAGGAAGAGAAGAAGCTTCCACTCTTTCATATACCAGGTTATGGGCTGATGGTCATAACCCTGTGCCCTCCTTGCCTTAGGTTGCTTCTCAGGGACTTATCTCCCTCCCTGAGATTTGAATTGTTGCTTGAAAGAAGCTATGAGCTTTTGTTGGGGACTTTTTTTCCACCGAGTCAGTGGTGAAGATATGCAGCTGATATGGTTGGAGTGGCTATGCCTCCTTCCCTGTGTGGCCAGCTGTCAAAGAAGATTGTGTTTGCAGGAACTTAAGTAGAGCTATGCTGGATTAGATCAAAGGTCCATCAAGTCCTGCATTTTGTTCATTCAGTGGCCAGCCAGCTGCGTCTAGGGAGCCCACAAGATAACCGCAACAGCATCCTCCTGCCTTTGCTTCCCAGCAACTGATACAAAGAGGCATACTGCCTCTGATACTGGAGGAAGGAAGTAGTCATCCATCATGACTAGTACCCATTGATAGCCTGTCCTCCATGAATTTGTCAACTCCCCCTTTTAAAGCCTTCTAAGTTGGTGGCCATCATCACATCTTGTGGCAGCAAGTTCCACAATTTAACTATGCATTGTGTGATGAAGTACTTCTTTTTGCCTCTTCTGAATCTCCTGCCCTTTAGTTTCAGTGGATGACCATGGGTTCTAGTATTATAGCACAGGAAGAAAAGCTTCTTCCTGTCCACTTTTTCCACACATCTATCACATCTTACTTGACATTTTTCTAAGAGAATTGAGCCTCCAGCTGTGAAGATACCAGCAGCGTAGGACACATGGGGTGCTTGCAGGTCACAGTGCTTTTTCCTTTGTTTCTTCCCTCATTCTGTTTTATGTGTGGGCAAAACAGGGTGATCTCAGGAAGGTCTGTAGTCATTGTTATCTATGCAGTGATTACATCCAGATCGAACTAGTGCAATTTGCTTTATGCAGGGCTGGCTATGAAGACTGTTCAGAAGTGTACACTGGTTCAGAATAGGACTTGCCAGATTTCTTTGCTGGTGATCATGTTGACTAGATCGTGCCAGGGCTGAGAGAACTGCACAAATTTCTAGTCTGCTTGAGCGCAGTTCAGAAGAGTTCTGCATTGTTTTGGCCCAGGGTACGTGAAAAACCATCTTCTCCTATATGTAATTGTCAGGTATGATTTTCATCAGAGGCCTGCTTGTGTGCTCAAATGGAAATGATGCCCAAGACAAGGCTTTTTTTGTGGTAGTGCCTACACCATGGAACTCACCCCCCCCCCCACATACACAATCTGCCAGTCTTCAAGTGCCAGGCAAATAAATATTTATTTTTAATGATTTTACAATATTTACCTCATCTTAAATCCACTGATCGAAATTTATATTGAGTCTTCCACATTGCCCTTTCTTGAAAATTCTGCTGCCTGTCTGAATTTTTGACCTCTATTTGATCACTTTTTGTCTGTCTTCTAGATTCTGTTTCCACAAGTCTTACTTCTGGTCTTGTTGCTTTATTATGTTGATTTTTCTGCTTTTTGTAGATTTTGGCTTCTTGGAAAGAGCATTCTGGGTTTTTTATGCCTATAACAGTTTGATTTTTGCATGGTTTTATTTTTTATTTAATCCCTTTATACCCCACCTTTCTCCCCAGCGGGGACAAAAAGCAGGTTACATCTTTCTCTTGTCTTCTATTTTATCCTCAGAACAGCCCTGTGAAGTAGGTTAGGCTGAGAAAGTGTGACTGGCCCAAGTTCACACAGTGAGCTTCTATGGCACACCTAAGGATTGCATCTTCCAAATACCAGTCCAACACTCTTAACCACTACAAATCACACTGGCTCTAATAATAATACTTTGAATGGTTTTCAATTATGCTATAAGCTGCCTTGAGCATCCATTTAAAGATGAAATATGAGATTAATTTTAAATAAATGATATGTATACAAAATAGAACCATACTCTCCAAAATAAACACATTTACCTAAACTAGAAACCATGAAATTACTTTCGGAGTTTTCCACAGATATCGACTCCAATTCCACTAAGACGAATTCCTCCTATATCAGATTCTTTGACTGAATTGATCAGACTGACGAAATATTGTGACTCGCTTCGGCTATGCCGCTGCCGTACAAACCGCATAACGAATTATAGCTCTGCCGCCCCCGCAACAATCGGGCCCCCACAAGTCTGAAGTGACCGACAGTACAATTGTCGGCCGCTTTTAAAGGCGCGGGGATGCTGTGGGCGGGGCTATCCCTGAACTAACGGCTCCGGGGCTCTCCCCTCCAACGTACTTTTCCTCAGACTTGTGGGCCGGGCTGAGCGGGGGGCGGAAACAATCCGGCCACGCCCCCTCTCACCAAGTCGTTCCGCTCTTTGCCCTTTGCCCGCGGACCGGCCCCTCCTTCCCGTCCTCTTGGCCAATCAGGTAGCGCCCTGTTGGCTGAGCCGGGTTGCATGCAGCAGAGTCCAAGATGGCGGCGGTCTGGGTGCCGAAAGGGAGCCTGTTGGTGCTTTTCTGCCTGGGCAGCCGCTTGCTTCACGCCACAGACGCCACCGGCCAAGCGGAAAAGGGGCCTGCTTTGCCTCACCGGCGGTTCGAGTATAAATACAGTTTCAAGGGGCCGCATTTGGTGCAGGGAGACGGGTCTGTGCCTTTCTGGGTGCACTCGGGCAGTAAGTACCAGTAGGCAGAGCGTGGTGGGGAAGGAACTGCAAGGCTCTGACTTGTTTTGAAAATACGGAATTCAGTTCTGGAGCACATTAGGTTATGGGCGAGGGCACCTGCGAGCATGTGCAGAGTGCAGCGTCCTCGCCATCGAGTCCGATACGCACCTGGCATTAGAGACGGGTTTACAGTTTGGGGAAGTGTTTGCAAAGGAGTCTTCTGCCTGTCCGCCTTCAGAAGCGAGCCATGACAACCAGGTGGAAGGAGGGGTTGGGGCATGAAGGAGCAGGAATATCTGACATTGGACCCATTTTTTGACTTCCTTTTGTATAAGTTACCCATCAGGCAGGTAGATGTCTGTAGGAGTCTCCCTTCCTCCCAATACCTTCGTATTTATGTCTTCACACTACTACTGCATTAAGTACCCACTAATTTCATCTTGCAGTTTAAACCACGCAGGTGGACAAGGGAAATGAGGATGACATATTAAAAATGTCGGCCATGGAAACCTGTAGTCAGCTGATCTGTGGGAGAGAAGGTGGCTTCTCACAGAAATGATCTGTGTTGTCCTCTGGTGTGTAGGATGGTGGCAGAAATGATCTGTGTTGTCCTCTGGTGTGTAGGATGGTGGCAGAAAGCCTGAAGGTACAAGTCTTAGCCGTGTCATACCTTAGAGAGTCTTGACCCAACTAATCACTATGACATAACTATGAACTAATAAAGTTATAAGCCTTTCTTTTGGAATGATCAATTAGGATTTGTGTCCTCTCTAATGATTTAGTTTAAGCAGTGCATGTGTTTCAACATGTTTCCAGAGTCCTATAGATCCATGGGGCTGTGTCTTTGGTGATGTTGCCTGCTGATAGAGAGCTGTTACAGATCTTGTTTAATGCTGTTCATCAGTGTTGTGTTGCTTTCCCAAGGTTGGTGGTTAGTGGCATCTTACATTACCAAGAAGTAAAGCACGCCATATGGTGCTTAGCTAACCTGCAATGGTGTCCCAATAACAGGTTTATTCTTCAAATGCCTTCTGGCAAACAAGCTGCTCTGTGTTAGTTTTGCTTGTTCAGGGAAGCCTGCCCATGCTCTTTAACCGTTCTGTCATACACCTAGCAAGAAATGTTAAGTCTGCAGGATTTTCCCACCCTTTTTCATTGTGGATTATGCCACTGAGGAGTTTAATGTGTGTGGGTAGTTGCGACTGTGGTATAAGAGGATGTGGTATAATAGGATAGTTGTAGTTCCATATCGACTTGCGTAGAATACAGGGGTGATTTGGCATCTTATCAAAGGCTGTGATCACACACACTAAATAATCCACTTTCAATCCAATTTCAGTGTACTTTCAAATTGGATTTTTCCAGTTCACACAGTAAAATCCAGTTGTAAAGTGCACTGAAAGTGGTTTGAAAGTGGATTATTTAGTGTGGGTGACTGCAGCCAAGTTGTGAGCCAATTGTAGGGCTGAGAAAATTCTGAGATTTATTTTAGTGATTTCAAAACATTCCTTTATTTTCTACAGCTAATATCTCTTATGGCTAAAGGACAGGTGTAGGAATTGCACACAACTGTGTTAACTTGAAGCCTAAAGAATTGTTTGAACACACTACTTAAGAACAAATGTAATTTTTCTTTTTTTTATATAAACAAAATTTTATTGGGATACACTCAACAAATCCAATTACGTTACCAATACAATTTTGAAAAAGAAAATCCCCATCCCAACCCCCTCCCCCCAATAGGCTTCCAACACTGCTAATAACAAACAAAAGTAATTATAAGGTAATCAAGCTTAGACTTAAATGCATCGACAAACCAGGTAACACATTTCGATTATATATAACTCTACAATTTCAACATATTTTCAAATAACAGTACATACAGTTCAAAATTCATTTCATTTCTCGTTCAATATCCATACGTATCCAAATTATATATTTTCCCCTTCATTCTATATTCAGTTTCTAGATACAGTTTCAGTCCTTCCCAGTCTTTTAAGTACTGTTCTGCCATTTGTCCATTTAATTTTTTTGTCATTTTGTCCATTTCCGCTAAAAATAACAATTTTCTCAACCAGTCATGTATATCTGGCACCTTCTCCATTTTCCATTGCTGAGCAAAGGCCATTCTTGCCGACGTAATCATGTACCATAGAACAAATGTAATTTTTCAACATAATATGTGACATAATACTTTGGACCAGTGTTCCCTCTAAGCTGAGTTAGTGTGAGCTAGCTCACCGTTTTTGGCCTCTGGCTCACACACTTTTGTCTTCGCTCAGGAAGGATGGCTCCAGAGCAAACTAATTTATGTAGCAGCCAAATTGCTCGCTCACAACTTTGATGCCAGTAGCTCATCAAGTAGAATTTTTGCTCGCAAGACTCCACAGCTTAGAAGGAGCTTTGCTTTGGATTGGAGTTTTTTATGCAATTTATCTGTGTAGTTCTCATGGAACTACTTGCATTCTTAGTCTGATGACACTGTTGAAGCATAGTGGAACTATTATGGTCTTTATGATGATGTGTCACTGCTCACACTATTGAGAGGCTGGCTTATAGTGTTTCCTCGCTTGCCTAGCAGTCTCTTCCCCCAATTCTCTCCCCCCAGCACACACTTAAGATCCTGCCAGATAGTTTTAAAAAAATTGCTGGCTACTCAGACTTTATTTTGGTCCTGAATGTATCTTGTTAACTATGGACTTTGATTTTTTTCTTAAGTTGCCCAAAAGGCTGTTTGCAACCTTTATAGTGCTTGTTGACTAATCTGTCATTCGTTAAACCTGTGGTTGAGTCATAAAGCAAGTATCGTCTTAATAAGTTAAATGAGGACTAGGCAAAAGCTCAGATTTAACACAGTAGGATTGAAAACCAGCTGGGTAAAATAATATAAAAAATCTTGTAATCTTTAAAAGAAGGAATGTAGTACTTCAATGAATGCCTGCTGCTTAGTATAAAAATGTATCATCAAGTACTGACTTTGCGGGTGGAAAACAAAATGGGGGTTAAGAGTAAGATGCTTACTATGAACATTTATTGTAGCAATAATAATCATCATCATATGGCAGTGTGTGTCGTATAGCTAGGAGATCCTACGATTGCCTGGCAGCCAGAAGTTCTAGCTCTTTTAATGTTATGCATCACTAGGTGGTGAGCTAGACTTGTTTTTTTAAGGCAAGAGACGTTTCAGGGGTGGTTTGCCATTGCCTGCCTCTGTGTCAGGACTCTGGTATTCCTTGGAGGTCGCCCATCCAAACATTTGTTTTTAAATGGTGATCCTATACATTCTTGCTTAAGGGTGGTGAGCTCACTATAGTAGAGCACTGGGCTGTGTCTCATGATATGCTTTAATTGTGCTTAATTCAACCCTTAACCAGTTTTCTTTGGCTCTAGGAGTCAGCCCAAAATTTTAGGAGCCAGACTCACTTTCTACACCTCTGGGGCTTGTATTGTAATGACTGCATTTCCTAATTATTGCTCTCACAAACCCTAATCCAAACCTCTTGACAAAAGTTCATTGAAGCTGCTGTATACTGAATCAGACTCTAGGTCCGTCAAAATCAGTATTGTCTGCTCAGGTTGGGAACGGCTCCCCAGGGTCTCAGGCAGAGGTCTGTCACATAATCTACTGGCTAGTCCCTTTAATGGAAGATGCTGGGGATGGGACCTGATACCTTTGGCATGCCAAGCAGATGTTCTACCACTGAGCCCTGACCCCTCCCCATTAAATAAATACAGCTTACGTTAGATGTGCCAACCACAACAAAAAGCTAACTTCCAATCCTAAACATAACTTCTCCCCAATTTCTCATAATTTCATTATTACTTCTGAAAGCTCCCCTTAGGTGAACATTGGAGCCAGCACAGAAAGCAAATGGTTAAGAAATTCATGTAACACCATCGAATGGGGTTGAAAGTTAACATATAAAGAAGCAGGGACATGAACTTCATGCATATGAATTTTAATGCTATACAACATTTTTTAAATGTGGGATGATAAATATGCTTTGTGCCTCTACTGAGGATCACAAAGACAGACTACATTGCTGAAAACATTTGGTGCCACAACCAAAATTTCTAGCTGCCATGGCAACCTGTCGCCTGGGATTTGCTGAATCATGATTTAATTGATGTTATAACACAGGGAGAGAGAGGATTATGAGAATTCAAGCAATCCTTTTTCAAGGCAGCAATTTACAGAACTAGGACTTCTATTTTGGCTTTTCTGTTCTATACCTCTGATGGTGGATGTATGTGGCCAGGGTTATCACTATCAATGGACTAATTTGTAGTACCCTTTCTGCTGCCCCATCACAGGTTTTATTAAGAACATAGCATAAGAACATAAGAGAAGCCAATGTTGAATCAGGCCAATGGCCCATCTAGTCCAACACTCTGTCACACAGCGGCCAAAATATATCAGGTGCCATCAGGAGGTCCAGCAGTGGGGCCAGGACACTAGAAGCCCTCCCACTGCTGCCCCCCCCCAGCACCAAGAATAGAGTGCATCACCTGCCCAAGACTGAGAGTTCCTATCTATACCTTGTGGCTAACAGCCACTGGTGGACTCCTGCTCCATATACTTATCTAATTCCCTCTTGAAACTGTCCATGCTTGTATTAATTACATTGCATTTCAATAATGTGCCTTTCTGTGCATAATAAGCTCCAGGTCACCTGCCAAGTTTAAAACCGAAACCTCCCTGACTGTCTGACTTGACCATTTCCTCATAAAACTGAAATAAAACCATTTTATGTGTTATGAATTAATATCAGCCTCCTGTGTGCCATAATCAAACATATGTCAACGCTAGGTTTTTCGGTTCCCTTGCATCCAAGGCTGGGTAAGAATATGTCTAAGTACATTTTAAATACTGAGGTGACAGACAGAGAAACAAGAAGGAAAAGGAGCCACTCAGTTAAGGGAAGGGGGGAGGAAAAAGGAAGCAGGGAAACCGTCATAATAGAATGCATGATTCCTTCAGAAATCATAAACTTTTGAAAGAATCAGTTTACTGATGTTCCCTTTTAGATGCTATACCCAGTGCAGATCAGATAAGGATAACTCCATCATTGAAGAGCCAAAGGGGATCGGTATGGACAAAAAACAAATCTATATTTGAACACTGGGAGATTGAAGTGACCTTCCGAGTGACTGGCAGGGGACGAATAGGAGCTGACGGACTGGTACGTTGAACGGTTGCTTTTGCAAACAATTCCATTGTGTGAAACTGAGAACCTTAAATCTGGGATTTGAATTTCTCTGAACAGGCAGTCTGGTTTACTGAAGGGCAAGGTTTAGACGGCCCTGTTTTTGGAGCAGCCGATAACTGGAACGGCATCGGCATCTTCTTTGACTCCTTCGACAATGATGCAAAGGTTAGTGGAAAGCCTTGCTGAATGTTTGTACCAGGAAAAATATTTGGAAGCAGGGCTTGATCTGTTTTGTCAGAGTCCTTGTAAAATGAGCATCTGATATGGGCACGCAGGTCAAAACAAGCATGTTTTACGGCTGGTTCCTGTGCACATTTTCTCAGAAGTCCCATTGAGTTCAAGGTTTTAGGTGACAGTTCTGTGTAAACTTATTTAATTGAATTTACTGGTCTGCAACTCACACCATTAATCTTCTCTCAAGTGAATGCTGAAATAGGCTGACATGTTACCTTAGCATGTGAGTAGCTGTAGGTTAGTGTTAGAGCATCTGCTTGGCATGCAGAAGATCCCTAGTTCAGCCCCAGCATCTCCTGTTAAAAGCATCAGGTAGCAGGTGATGTGAAAGACCTCTACCAGAGACCCTAAAGAGCCGCTGCCAGTCTGGGTAGACAATACTGACTTTGTTGGACCAATGATCTTATTCAGCATAAGATAGTTTCATGTGCTAAATGTGTTCAAGACAGGGCACAGCATCAGTACAGAAGCTCAAACAATTAAATTGTAAGATCACCTGTCTCTTACATTGGTATTCCATCCTACATTTTAGTGTGGTAGAATTTTGAAAAGGCAGAACAAGGAGTTTTTGTTTGTTTGTAATGTCAGTAAAAAAGGAAGTCCCCGTTGCAGCTCAAAGATCAGCCTGTACTTTGAAAAGTGCACTCTTTCAAGTACTGTGAAAGGAACATGCTGTCATGGATGAGGATTCGGTGGTTAATGTGCTTGCCACCGTCTGTGAAACCCAGTGGATTATATACAATTAAGAATGGGCAATTTGCTTCCAGCCCAAGTGGTGTAATGGGAGGGCAGCTTTGTGCATTAAAGAGGATGCTGTTGTGCATTTCCCACTTTGCACAGCCTGTACAAGTGTTGGGAGATATGTGTGTAACTTGCGCTGCATCTGTAGCTGCTCCCATGTTGCAATATGACTGATGGTGGGGGTAGCAGAAAATGTGTAAACACTTTTATTTATTTTATTTAAGCCATTTTTATCCCTCCTTGCCACCCGATCAGGGTCCCCAAGGCGGCAGACATAAAAATCATTAAAGCATTTGAACAATTAAAAATACATTTGAAATTATAAAATCATTCAGTAAAAACACACAAGCAACACCAGGACCAGGAAGGATGGCCAGTGCCCATTCTTGGGGCCAATGCTCCCTCTAAGCTAAGTCTTGTGAGCAAAAATTCTACTTTGTGAACTACTGGCATTAAATTTGTGAGCAGGTGATTTGGCTGCTGCATAAATTAGTTTGCTCTGGAGCCCTCCTTCCTGAGCGAAGACAAAAATGTGTGAGCCGGAGGCTAAAAAACGGTGAGCTAGCTCACACTAAGTCAGCTTAGAGGGAACACTGCTTGGGGCTATGCCAAACAAGCAAAAGTCTTTCCCTGCTGGTGGAACACACCGATAGAGGGAGACAGATGAATCTGCCTAGGGAAGGAGTGCCAAAGTTTTGATGCCACAATTGAGAATACCCTTTCCCAGGTTGCCACCTCTCTAGTCACAGATTGGTGGGGGGGGAGCAACTGAAGCAGGGCCTGTGTAGGTGACTGGAGTGAACGGTTAGGTTCAGATGGTTGGAGGTGATCCTTAAGGTACGTGGGTCCCAGAGCATATAGGGCTTTAAAGGTCAGTACCAGGACCTCCTGATGGCACAGAGTGTTGGACTGGATGGGCCATTGGCCTGATCCAGCATGGCTTCTCTTACACTTTTACGTTTGGTGTAGTGGTTAAGTGCGTGGACTCTAAATCTGGAAGAACCGGGTTTGATTCCCCACTCCTCCACTTGCACCTGCTGATGTGACCTTGGGTTAGTCACAAGCTCTGGCACAGCTGTTTTTGAAAAGAGCGGTTTCTGTCAGAAGTTCTCTCAGCCCCACCTACCTCACAGGGTGTCTGTTGTGGGGAGGGGAAGGGAAAGGAGTTTGTAAGCCGCTCTGAGACTCCCATGGGTAGTGAAGGGCAGGGTATAAATCCAATCTCCTCCTCCTCCTCCTCCTCCTCCTCCTCTTCTTCGTGATCCATATCCTTTAAAATCATGGTGTTGTTTTTAAAAGCTATTTTCCTTGGGTAGGTCAAGAAATATGTGGCCCTCTGTTTTCACAATTTAGAAATTCTTTCTTTCTTTATATTTTGCTTTGCTGTGTGTGTGTGTGTGCCTGTCCCTGGAAGTCATGGCGACCTCTAATGGCGACTCCTGCTGGAGCACGGAGGACATTCAGAGAAGAGGCTTCATAGCCTGCCTCTGTCCTCCTGGCCCGGGAATTCTGGAGTTCTGCCTTCCAAGGACTTGCCAGGGCTGGCCCCGCTTAGCTTCTGAGATCTGACGAGATTGGGCTTGCCTGGGCTATCCAGGACAGGGCAAAGTTTAGAAACTTCTATGAAAGCTGCAGCCCGTAAGTTTGGAACAGTAACCAGTTGGCCAGTATGGGATTAAGAGATTCCCCCCCTTAATATGGCTACTGCCAGCAAGTGTGGTCCAAGGCACAAAACAGTTTTGCAGGACTTCTCTCTCCTCTCCCCACCCCCATCCAGTTTGTAGATAGTGGTGTTGACTAAGTCCTTGGCTTTGATTTCTCTGGCTGTGTTTAATCCCCTTAGTTTGTTCAAGTCGTATTTCTGAACAATGCCTTTCATTGTAATCTGCTTACTGGCTAAGAATGAACCACTAAATGCTTCAACTCAGTGTTGGGTATTATCTGATAAGGCATGTAAAGTCTACATTAAATGTTCATGAGTTATTGAACTATGATTGGTGTAGGACTTCAGAGTCTCCAGTTTTTTAAAAAATACTTCCTAGTGTTGTTGGGCTGTTGCCTGGTGATACCATCTTGCTGGGGTAGGAACAGTAATTTACACATGAAAGCTACTTTGTACTGTTGGTATGTGAAACTCAGTATTGTCTTCTCAGACTGGCAGTGGCTCTCCAGGATTTCAGGCAGAGGTCTTTCACATTGCCTACTACCTGATCATTTTAACAGGAGATGCCGGGGATTGAACCTGGGACCTTCTGGATGCCAAACAGGTCCTGAACCACTGAGCCGCAACCTCTCCCCATCTCAAGTTTATATAGTTCTGGTTTAATGTCATGGTTAAATCCGAGTGTGGTGTTACTTGTGTTTCCATTTTCCTGCAGAAAAACAATCCGGCAATAGTTATTGTTGGCAACAACGGAAAACTGCATTACGACCATCAGAAGTAAGTTGTGTGTTGGTTGGATCTCTGTTGATTGTGGAAACCAGCTGGAAGGATTTCTATACTAGGAGGAAATGGTTTTAAGAATTCTTCCATTGGGTTTTTTTTCCCCACCCACCTAATCCCAGGTGGGGGGAAAAAATTGAGTGCATTATAATTAAACACAACCAAAAGAAAAGTTTAAAATTAGGCTTGAAAATAGCATTGACTCCACACAGTTCCTCATTCCCCCCAACTCAACTCCCATGCAATACTTTTTAGCTTGAAAGCGTGTGTGGAGTCTTGGGTTAGGACTGGGATCTGGGTTCAAATCCCCGCGCAGCCCTGAAACTATTGTGTACCTTGGAATGATCGCACACTCTTGGCCCTTAACCTATACATCCCAGGATTGTTCTAAAATGGAGGAAGGAAGAGCTGTGTAAATCGCCCTGGGCTCTTTCGCAGGAGGGTGAGATGAAAAATGCGATCAGACTCTTCACCCAAAGAGCGATTAACACATGGAATTCACTGCCACAGGAGGTGGTGGCAGCTACAAGCATGGACAGCTTCAAGAGGGAATTGGATAAACATATGGAGCAGAAGTCCATCAGTGGCTATTAGCCACAAGGTATGGATAGGAACTCTCAGTCTGGGTCAGGTGATGCACTCTATTCTTGGTGCTGGAGGGGGCAGCAGTGGGAGGGCTTCTGGTGTCCTGGCCCCACTGCTGGACCTCCCGATGGCACCTGGTATTTTTGGCCACTGTGTGTTGGACTGGATGGGCCATTGGCCTGTTCCAACATTGGCTTCTCTTATGTTCTTATGACTCCTTGTTTTGCCCCACCCAAGTGCATCATCAAGCCATCATCCAGTTTTCTAGTTCCCAACCCTCAAACCCTAAGGCAGTGTAAATCCCCTTCTGGCTATTTTGCCTGGTGCTCTAGAGGGCTTTATCCTTGTCCCTCACATTCCTACTTTAGCACCTTCACATACTAGCACCATCAGTTGTGTCGTTTTCTGGGGCCCCCTTCCCCATGCTTCACCAAAGGAGTCACCAGGGATGACCTGTTATTTATCCTCTCTTCTTGCCTCATGTTTTCCAGTCAACCCTCTTAGCATACTGGCACAGAGTAAAGTTCCTCTCCCACAAGCCGCTCTCTTCCTTTCCCCTCCTCTTTCCCCCTCTCCTTCCCACCCTCCCCAGCCAGAGTGGTGGATGTTGATCCAGAGGCAGACCCGGTGCAAGGATCAGTGACCTAAATAATTTTAAGCGTTGAAGCCAAAAACACCACCAGCCGGATGGGGCGAGACAAAGACTCAGAGGAGCGGCTCGGAACTCATCGGCCATCCCCGAAGCTCCCACTGGAAGCCAGCCTCCCCCCCCCCATTTTGTTTTCCTCCATTTGTCAGAAAAAGGGAATGCTAAACTGGAAAGGCTTCCTCCAGCTGGCTTCGCTACACGGCTGAAGGCTCCTCACTGAAAAGCTGGCTGCGGCACCTTGCCACGCTGTGACTTTGTGTGCAGGAAAGATTTCAGTTCAGATAGTACGAAAAAGTAAAACATTACAGGCCTCTTTGCCCCCCCCCTCCCCCCCAAGGTTAGTGCATTAGTTTCGGTGTGGTGAAGCACAAGCACTCATTCCTTATAATGGGAATGCACATTTGCTCTCTGGAACATGTTCTTTGTTTCCTTTCACTTGTGAACTAGCAGTGACTTCCGGGTTGTCTCGCTTCAGGGAACCATTTTTTTTGCCTCAGTTCATCTGTTGTGAGCCTTGAAATGTCAATCATGGAAGAACGAGGTTTGGGGGTGAGGGGAGAAGTAGGAAAGCGGGTTGTGAGAAGGTTTGAAGGGGTGCACTTGGGTCATAGGTGGTGTTGGCCAGGCCTTTGGGGCCTTGCTGTTGTCTCTAGTTACCTGCAGCTTGGGTAGTCAGTGTGGTGTTGTAACACAGTGTCAGACTAGAGCTGAGGTAATCTGAGCTCAGACTCCCGACTTGGCTGTTAAACTCACTGGGTTTGGGCTGGCCGGTCGCATTCTTTTACCAGAAAGGATGGTTGTGAAGATAAAATGCGGAAGGGAGAACCCGTTTGTGCCACCTTGAACCCCTTGGCTGAGTGGCAAGATAAAATTGCCCAGAGAAGACTGGTAATTGCTGATGAGCTGTCTTACAGAAAAGTTTTTGCATCATCGTTCTTCTTCCCACACAAGGACCCCTGATAACATGTGCAGGCTTCTTTGGAGCACATTTTGGAAATCATTGGTTTAATGTGGCCTGTGCGCTGATTCCCTCCTTGCCAACATTTGGAAATCCAAAGGGAAAGGAGTTTGTAAGCTGCTCTGAGACTCCTTTGGGTAGTGAAGGGTGGGGTATAGATCCAATCTCTTCTCTTCTTTCTTCTTCCACTTTGGTTTCTGGTCCAGAGGCTTTTTCCTATGGTGTATTTCTCTCTTTTAAAATAATGATTTAGTGTTAATGAAATTCAGTTAAAGTTGTTCCTAAGTGTTTCAGTTTCTGAATAAATTCCTTGTACTTTTTTGTTCATTTACATGTTTCTTTTAAATCTCTCCAGCTGTTCTCTGCTACCTTTGTTTTAAATTTAAGCTAAGCAACTTTTCTTCTTGAATTTTTCAAGCTGGTGTTTGTTCTCTCTCTCTTTTCAGCGATGGTTCCACGCAAGCGCTGGCATCGTGTCAGAGAGACTTTCGTAACAAGCCTTACCCTGTCCGAGCAAAGATCATATACTACCAAAAGACCTTGCACGTAAGCGTTCAAAATTCTTGTGCTTTTTTGCATGTGTGTATTTAACATTAGAATCTCCTTGACCGTACAGACTTCCTAGCGACCTCCATTCTGATGGTTGTGAAAGGAGAGATAAGGCTGAGTGAGATAAGACATGTGTGGATATCAGGTGGGGCTAGAAACTTTCATGTAATGTGCTTTCAGTTTATGCACTCATTGTGGTGGTCTATTAATGTAACACATCCCACACACATGTACACAAAGCTAGGAAGAGAGGCCCAGGGGTTGGGTGATGGTACAACACAGAAAGGCTTTACAAATTAGCGGAGTTTGGTTGGAAAAGTACCATGAAACTTCAGATGCATCTGCGACAAACAGTAAATGGTTAATGCATTAACCCAGTTTGAGAACCTTGAGTGACAGGAGATTCAAATGGAATTCTACAGTTAAGAGTAGCAGTTAAGAACTAACAGTTGGATGGGAAGTAGGGTTAAGAGAGTGAAGAGGATCAAGAAGTATCCCCATTCAAGCCTGAGGGAAATAGCTCCTAGTAAAGGAGGGTGATCCCTGTCGCGTGATTAAGAAGGGATACCTGAACTTGTATGAATGTTCCTGCCTTCACCAACTTAAGTGTCCTGGAAACAAAGAAGCTTATGCTAGTTTATTTAAGCAGAGACTGCCACGAGATCTCTCTCAGTGTTTAAAGACCTGTCTGTACAACTAAACAGCTACGTATTTGTGACAGTTACCTCATTCCTGTTGTCTGTTCACCTTCTAAGCCCTAAACCTGATACCTACCTGACCATTTCCCCTCATATGTTCAATAAAACAATTTGTTTTGAATTATCATTGGCATCTTGTGTGCCATTAACAAAGACAAAAGCAGGATTTTTAGTTGGTCCCTTAGATCCCTAGTCTGGGTCAGCAGATATCTGTGCACATTTAAATACCTGGGTGGGACAGGCTGAAAAAGTAGCAAGAAAAGGGGTTGCCCAGCCAAGAAGAAAATAAAGATCCTGGGGGAACCATCATAGCATCCCATTCCTTCACTCAGTGTGGGCGAACCATTGATCGTTAGTTTTCAGATGTAGAGTTGGAATCTGTAGTGCAGCCTGGTCATGAGAAACAACCAGCTTAGATGTTGCCCCCTTTGTGTGTTAAGTGACAACTTCATCACAGTTTGCTAAGGAATTTGACGTAGTTCCATGGGATTTTAATACATAGCATTTCTTTAGTATGAGTGGTAAATGGCTGTGTGTGTGTGATTGTGATGATCTAGCATCTCTCTTCAAAGGAGGCTAAAATGGCAGGGATAAGAGGAAAACCTTTGGAAGCCACCTCCAGTTGGAGTAGACCTGACTCAGTATAAGGCTGCTTCATATGTTCACATCTCTCATTTTAGGTATTGATAAACAATGGTTTTACTCCAGACAAAGAAGACTATGAGTTTTGTGCCAAAGTTGAAGACATGGTGCTACCATCTCAGGGATACTTTGGGATCTCTGCAGCTACTGGTGGTCTTGCGGGTAAGTTCTCACTATTTAAGTTGTACCCCCTTGTGTTTGTATGTTGGGCCTTTTTCTTTCTTTTGAGCCAACTAAGCTTATGTTAACTAAAAAAATTTTCATACTCTATAGTTAGCATCCATTACTGGCACTAAGTGGTTCCATTCTTGGAAGGCTACAGCAGGAAAGAGTTGTGGACAGGAGGAAGAAGTTCAAGAATTGCCTTTTCAAGGCAATTTCAAGTTCAAGGACTTTCCTTTTAGCTGGCCAGTGGACTGTCTTTAAAATACATGCTGTCGAGGTTTTGGTTCTCCCTTCCCATTGAAGTGGTGCTTAAGGGTTAACAACGTGGGTAGCTAAAATTCCTGAAGTCGTAATTTGCACCTGTAGCCTATTTGTTGTTGGGAATAGAGAAATTCCCATATTCTCCTTGTACCATCTTCATCGATTCAAGGTAGTTGTTAGGTTTAGGGACCTTTTCCTGTTAGAACTCCAGTTAGTACGATTGTAGAACCCTGTGAGGGAAAGCCATGACATCACCCTTTGAGAAGATTTATCTATGCATACCATGTTCTGGATTAATAGGCGTCACCTAGACTAGGCTGATCCTGCATTGAGCAGGGGGTTGGACTAAATGGCCTGTATGGCACCTTCCAGCTCTGTGATTCTCTGATTCTAAATAGAAGGCCATGAGAGTATAATTATAGTGGGTCAATTGACTTTATAAAAAAAAAAAGTAAGGTGCTACTGATAACATGGCTTTTGTGCATTAGGGAGCGATATGTAGCTTCTTGCTTTGTATGTTGGAACCGTGTAATATTTTTGACCTGGACTCCTTATGGACATTTGTAAGTTACCTACCTTGCAACTAAGAAATCTTCAGCTTTTGGAGTTAGGTGTAATGTAATTCCAGCTAGTTTTGTAGTTTTTCTTCCATATTGAAGTCTGAAAATGTATACTATGGTTTTGGTTTGTTTTTTTTAAAAAAAAACCTCTTTTCATTTATATAAATCCTTTTCTTAAATTTTAACTGATGTGGTTTGTTTGTAGTGCAGTAACATCCTGGAACCTATGTGTTTTCTGGCAAGCTTGCCCAGTTTTAGGGGTGCTTGTATTGTTTGCTTGGTTTGAGGCCGTACAACTACCTGGGGGACAGCAGCTGCTTCCCAGAGAATAGTTTGGACCTCAGTGGCTTTGGGGTCCATTATCTGTGGAATCCCATTGGGCCAGGTTTCACAGGCTGTGCACACGCAAGAATTGCTTTAGCATTTGCTGAATTCACAGTTGCGGTGGGGGAAATATTGGTGTTAATCTGCACTGCGTTTCTCACTCCTCTAAGAAATGACACCTCTGGGTGGGCCAGAGGATAAGAAGTCTACCTTCCGTGTTGACAATAATTCTATGCTGCCAGGATACTTCACCCCAGTAACTCGATGTGTTTGGGATTTTTTTTTCTTCCCCCAGATGACCACGATGTCTTGTCTTTCCTGACTTTCCAGTTGACGGAGCCTGGCAAAGTAGCGGTAGGCATCCTTCAGCTGTGAAATACCTTGCTTGTGGGTGATCCCAGGGGGTGTCTTGGAAACAAGGGTTTTCTCTATTCTCATTACTTGAGAAAGCTACTCCTGCAGCACAAAGGGCATTCTCCAATGTTGACAAGGAAGGTGATATGAACATGTAATTTATAGCTGGTGGGATCTTTTAAAGAGAGGCCAGATCCTGGAACAATTTATTTCTGTTTAATGGGCTTTATTGTGTGTTTTGAATTCTGGGTGTTGTCAAAAGAGTAATGATCAGTCTTTAGTTAAGGAGAGTATCTTTGGTGCTAAGCTGTGTGTTCTAGTTAAAAGATAAGCTATTTATTTAAGATATTTAAACCCTACCTCATTGCAACGTATATGTTTGCATTATATATTTATTCCTAAGGTAGCTTCTGGCAACACTTCTTTAAAATATAAAGCAATGTAACAGACAGTTTAAAATACCTGCAAAAATCAAATAAAAGCACAAATAATAGCAAAAGGATGATGATGATGATGATGATGATGATGATGAAACCAGCATGAAATGTTCAGACTAGTGAACAACGCTGGGAAGCTAAACAGAGCAATGGGAAGATGGGTGGGGCAAGAACAGAAAACAGCCCAATCAGAATTGGGGGGCGGCGTTCTTTGGAGCCTAAAACTCAACAACTGTGCCATCAGTGTGGAGTGGGCATTACACAGTTGGGCACCAGTACAGAAGAACACTACCCTCCCCAGTGCATTCCTGTTTTTCTTTAATGGGGGAGGGCACATATCTGGTTTGACATCAGTCCTTGTTTTTTTCCCACCATTGGAAACAATGGAGGATGGATTCACCTTCTTTGGGAGCCCATAGAATTGGACCCCCTGGTCCAATCTTTTTGAAGCATGGGGGGGTCTTTTGAGGAGAGGCACCAAAAGCCACACTGAAATTTCAGTGCCTCTACCTCAAAAACAGCTCCCCCCCCCGGCCTCTGGATACCCCCTGATAGATTCCCCATTGACTATAATGGTCCCATAGGCTATAATGGAGCTAGGGGGGGGAATCAGGATTTCTGAAGAAATCAAATACCATACAAGTATAGGAATTTGGGTTATTTCAGGAATCCTGAATTTGGAGGGTCCAGTATATCCAAACCCAAGAAATCCTGATTTTTTTTTTACACCCCTACCCCAGAGTATTTCTTCTATACCTTGTGGCTAATTGCCATTGATGGACCTCTGCTCAAGAACATAAGAGAAGCCATGTTGGATCAGGCCAGTGGCCCATCCAGTCCAACACTCTGTGTCACACAGCGGCCAAAACATCAGGAGGTCCACCAGTGGGGCCAGAACTCCAGAAGCCATCCCACTGTGGTCCCCCCAAGCACCAAGAACACAGACTGCCACTGCCCCAGACATACTAACTATTAACTACAGAAGTCTCCCCTGGCATAAGGCAGGACCTTTACACAGCAGCTTCTTTTAAAGGCACCAGCAGGCAAGAGGTGGGTGGCAAAGGCTAGATGGCAAAGTCTCCCCATGCAAAATAGTTTGGTACAGAATATAATAATGTCATCTTCAGTGGGTGGTTATCTATACAGTCACTATAGTTGAACAGTGGTAGAAGTAGGCATTTTCCCATTCCTTCAGGGTCTTTTGGTTTTTAATGGAGTGGTGACTAATCCATGCTTGGGTACTGGCATGTGAGGACTGGCCCAGGAAGAGCAATGGACTGAAGACTGATTATTCCACAATATTTTTAAAGAAAAAAAGAATTACGTGAACTATTCTTGCAATGAGGTTCTGGGGTGGGGGTATAGTCCTCATGCTAAGAACCCTCAGCAGAAATCCTTGACAACATCCGCCTAACCAATTTTCCTCCTAAAACTTGCTTTTATAGCCTCCTCCTGACACAGAAATTCCCGAGAAGGACAAAGAAAAATACCAAGAAGAGTTTGAGCATTTCCAGCAAGAGCTCGATAAAAAGAAGGAGGAGTTCCAGAAGGGGCACCCCGATGTGGAAGGACAGATAGGTAGGTAGCAAAGGGATCAAGCAGAAGAGGCATGTTGGCAGTTTGTGGACCTGCCTGTCCTTTGAAACACACAAACCTTCATATGATCTGAATTTGACAGTGTATCTTTGCTAATGGTTCTGGTGAGCTTTACTGTTATGGGAATGAACCCTGGGGGTCCTCTGGTCTGCAGTCCCTCTTTCCTGCACAGATAGTTTGGATACTGAAGACTTCATGGTTTGTCATGATGTCACAGGCAACGACTAATTGTGTCTTGCTTTCTTGCCTACAAATAAAGGTTAAACCATGGTTTGGAATCCAGTTTTTAGAGCACAAACCAAAGTTGGTTGCCTCCAAATCCGAGTCCACCATAAAGTGTGATTTGCTGTGTGCCACCTCTCTTATATCTGATGCTCGCAGGAAGGGGGAGAACATGAAAGCCGTGAGGACTCTCAAGGCTCATTCTTATAAACAATATACCATGTTTTTTTTGATGTGTCTGAATACAGCTGCGCTGTCTATCCAAGGAACAGCCAGGGATCAGCAGAAAAGAGCCAAGAGTCCGGTAGCACCTTAAAGACTAACAAAATTTGTGGCAGGGTAGGAGCTCTTGTGGGTTAATGCTCACTTCTTCAGATACAGCTAGAATGTGAGTCCATCCATCCTGTATATTGGAAAGTGGAATGGTTTCAGATATATAGGACAGATGGACTCGCATTCTAGTTGTAGCTGAAGAATGGAAAGCTCCTACCCTGCCACAAATTTTGTTAGTCTTTAAGGTGCTACTGGACTCTTTCTGCTGCTACAGACAGACTAACACGGCTGCCCATCTTGATCTGTAGTCAGGGACCAGTAAGGCTCCAGAGCTGGCACACCTTGAAGCCATATGGAATCTGAAGAGTGGCCCAGATAAGCTACTTCTCCTTGCAGTGGGATGTTAAGTCAGGTACCAACGCTGCCAGCGGCCTGGATCTGTAGTTGGTCATGTCCCTGTGCCATCTTTACACCATGTTTAAAGTATGATGCTGGGTCTTGCCCAGTCTGTGGCTTAACTTCCTTTCCACTTGTTTCACTCTTGTGTTGTGTTCTTGAGAACAGTTCCTATTGAAATCAAAACTAGTCTTCCATTTTTTCTGGAGCAAAGAAATCTGGTTAGATTCTGTGCACCGGGGCAGCCGCTATGGACAAAATGGCTACTCCTATATCTCCCACCATTAGTACTTTTTCAGGTGTGAGAGTCTTTGTTTGGAATAAGAGATGGAAGGTTTTCCGCACTCTCCTTATTCAATTTATTACTGTGTCCAAATGGGCCTCTCAACCCCTGGCACTGCTTTTTCAGCAATTCCATGAGGCTGCTGGGAAAACTGGATAAGCCACATATGCCTCCACCAGCACCTTCTGCCAGTGTTGAATAAGGACAAATGCATTGTCATGACAAGAAGCATATCTACTTTATTCTTTATCTTTGGATCCAGAGAGATGTCCTTTGCTTGGGAAGGGATATGGGATGGGTTTCTATCTTGCACATACACTGGCAGATATAATAATAGACACTCTGGCTTTGGAAATAACTTATTGTCTTCTGTGTTTTATGTAGCAAGTAGAGGCTTAACTGCTTTGGTGCTGTGTGCAGCTGCACTCAAGCGCTAAACAGTGACACTCAGTCCCACAGCATGCATAAAATATTATTGCAGTAGGTGTGAGAAGGCATTGCATCGTGCAAAAGCTTTGAAAGTAAAAGCAAAATCCTTGGGTTTGTCCTTCTCATTGTAGTCTCTCATGCCCTCACGCTGTTCCCAGGGGTTCCTATTGTGGTCTCTCATGCTCTTGCGTTGTTCCCAAGGACCCACATCTTCCAGAAACAGTATTTAGGCAATACTGGGAGTAGCCATATGAAGGGGGAAATAGCAACAATAAGTTCTTCAAGCAGAGTATCATTCATGGTTCTTTAGATCCGCTCTAATACATGATGAATATGCATATGTGAGTATTTGAGGCCTTATCTTTGATGCATTGCCTGTTCTATTCCATTATGGCTTTTTAATTCTGTGATGGTTGCACTGTCGTGTTGCAAAACACTTTTGAACACATGCTAGAAAAGTAGGATATTAAATACTTCAGATTCAAAGTGACTAGAATATCTCCTCTTTCTTTATTCCATTTTCCTAGCAGATGATTTCTTTGAGTCAGTGAGTGACCGTGAACTGAGGCAAGTTTTCGAGGGCCAAAACCGAATTCATCTTGAAATAAAGCAGCTCAACCGGCAACTGGATATGATTCTGGATGAGCAGAGGAGATACGTCTCTACTTTGTCAGATGAGATTTCAAAAAGAGGAGCTGGTGTCCCCGGCCAGCAAGGGCAGGTAGCTTAAGGTTCTCCATTGGTGAACATGTCACAGATGACACTGTTTGGTATTTTGCTGTTCTCGGCCTCACCAGCACACTCTGTGTGACTTCTTCCTCCTCTTCCCTTCCCTTCCCAAGGTGTCTCTTCAAGGATTTGATACGGTTGTGAAAACTCAAGAGGAGGTTCTGAGGCAAGTCGGTGAAATAAGGTGAGCAAATCGAGGGACACGAGCAAATGGTGTCACAGCCCAGTTCAGTTATGGCAGAGGCACCATGTTGTCTGATGAAAATGGTAACTGTGAGCAGGGGAACTGCAGGAGGCTGGTTTTGGATTTCTTTGTATCACCTGTCAGCGTGCTTTGCGTGTGGTTTAGGTGGATTTAAAAAGGGGACGTTGAACAAGTTTATGGAGGATAGATATTCCCTAGCCGTTGGCCATGATAACTGACAGGGATCTCCAAGTCTAGAGGCAGAATGCCTCTGATTGTCAAATGTTTGGAAGCAGGCAGCAGGTGAAGGGGTGTTGTCTGCAAGTCCTGGTTATGGGCTTCCTTGTGGCACCAGACTGTCCTTTTTTGGTAACAAGATGCTGAGCTAGATGGACCACTGCTGTGCCCTTGCACATCAAATCTTAATGTTCGTATGGACCATCCTGGGTAAGATTCTGAGCTAGATGGACCACTAGTATGCTCTTGCATATCTACTCTTATGTTCTTATGGACCATCCTGGGTAGGATGTTGAGCTAGATGGACCACTGCTGTGCCCTTGCACATCTAATCTTAATGTTCTTATGGACCATGCTAAATAAGATGCTGAGCTAGTTGGACCACTAGTGTGCTCTTGCACATCTACTCTTACATTCTTATGGACCATCCTGGGTAAGAGGCTGAGCTGGACCACTACGGTGATCTTGCACATCTAATCTTAATGTTCTTATGGACCATGCTAAATAAGATGCTGAGCTAGTTGGACCACTAGTGTGCTCTTGCATATCTACTCTTATGTTCTTATGGACCATCCTGGGTAAGATGCTGAGCTAGATGGACCACTAGTGTGCTCTTGCACATCTACTCTTACATTCTTATGGACCATCCTGGGTAAGAGGCTGAGCTGGACCACTACAGTGATCTTGCACATCTAATCTTAATGTTCTTATGGACCATGCTAAATAAGATGCTGAGCTAGTTGGACCACTAGTGTGCTCTTGCACATCTACTCTTATGTTCTTATGGACCATCCTAGGTGAGATGCTGAGCTAGATGGACCACTAGTGTGCTCTTGCACATCTACTCTTACATTCTTATGGACCATCCTGGGTAAGAGGCTGAGCTGGACCACTACAGTGATCTTGCACATCTAATCTTAATGTTCTTATGGACCATGCTAAATAAGATGCTGAGCTAGATAGACCACTAGAGTGATCTAGCTCATCTACTCTTATGTTCTTATGGACCATCCTAAAACATTTTTCAGCCACTATGGAATCATTTGAGTAGGCATGGAGCTACACACCTAATGTAAGTTGTTGTTGGGTTATAAATTGCTTTCCTTGTGTAGGGCCCCGTCATAGCTGCATTGGTGAACCCTGCGGTATTGGTATGGCTGAGAGTAAAGCAGAGTCAGCAAAGCATTTTTTCCTCTTTCACTGCTTTGAGCTCTTTAAATACCTTGCAAGAAATTTTGTTGGGATCTTTGTGTAAACAGTTCTAAAATGGGATGTCTCTCAACATTAACAGTTCAAGGACAGCTCTTTCGGGGTTATATAAGTAGGTCAGCTTTTACAGAATAAAGATTAGAATTGTTGCCCTTGTTTTTCAGGGACATCTTTCACTTTAATATTCTTGTCCAATCTTTATACTTGGCAAGTAAATTAGATTTCCTTATTAACATCAGAAGCCTGCCCTTTTTAGTGACTACTTATTACAAATGCCTCTGCGTAACATCATCTTAATATTTTCATCTGGAGATTAAAGAATGTCTTGTAGTGGATAAAAAAACAAAAATGATCATCCTTTTGCCGTCTTGGTCACCCTCGAGAAAAAAGACTTATTGTCCATGTAATTTTCATGTCCAGACTTTAGCATTTCCTAAGCACTTGATTAGAAAAGACTTCTGTCCTATGTAGACAATAGAAGAATTCAGTCTGTGTCTCTCTCCCCCCCCCCTTTTGGTGGTATTGTTTGATGCAGGCAGTTTTTTAATCAGAGCTCTTAATCTTGAAAACTTGCTTCTGTTTGCCTTCAATTTCTGTATTTCAAAGATTCTCTCTTAATTGATTCAAGTAACTAACTTACTCATCAGTTAAATTTGTTAGACTCTTTCCCTGTACACTTCAGGCGGTAAACATTTCTCATCTTATTATTGGAAGAAGACTGTGAAATAGCTGAGGCCAGGAAAGTTTTAGCCTGCATTCACTCATTGACTTCATCAGGGTTTGAACACTGATTTCCTGCATCCGATCATGTGGACCACCAAAAAGACAAATCAGTGGGTTCTAGTTCAAATCAATGGGTTCTAGTTCAAATCAAGCCTGAACTCTCCGTAGAAGCTAAAATGCCTAACTGAGGCTTTCATACCCTGGTCATGTTATGAGGAAACAAGACTCACTGGAGAAGACAATAATTCTAGGAAGAATTGAAGGCAGCAGAGAAAGAGGAAGACACAACATGTGTCAGACTGGATGTTTTGGTGGTCACCATAAGTCAGAATCAGCATGACAGCACTTAACACACATACACCCCAAACTCCATGCTTGTTTCCCCTACAAAAGAGTTCCAGAATGGTTCGAGATGCAGTTCTAATCACTATCCAAGCAATTAAAAAAATACCTCCTTACCTGCTACCCCACCTGAGATACTGCTAGATCATATTTAAGCAGGATTTTTAATTATTTCTAGCTCACCATCCTTTTCTGAAACTCAAGGCATGATAACGTAGTGTAAAGCCATGCACTCAGACACCACAAGACATCCCACAGCAGTGCAATAGAAGTTGACTCACAGAAATTAGAAGCAGTGCTAAAAAGTATCCGACATGATAATGTTGTAAACAGTGCAAAAATTGGAATTACAGAAGTAGAAAGTAATTCAATAAGAACAAGGTAATGCATTAAATTAGAGCTTTGGAGGGGGGGACCTGATTTGGGTTGTGGCCTCACAAGGAGAGGAAGGAGAATTTAACCCTTCCCATCCCTCCATGGTTTTGCTAACAAACATACACACCCCTATGCTATTATGGGCCTTCATAGAAAACAAAAGACTTAAGAACAGGGGACCTGGGCTTGGTCAGTAAAGCTGTGCAAGCGTGGAAGGGTTAAATCCCCTCTTTTCTCCCCGATGAGGCCCAGTCCAAAACAAAAACCTGTAGCTGAGCCTCAAAAGGCAATGGGAGATGAGTCATCTTGATCTAGTTTGATCCCGTGCGTGAATCAGATGAAAACTCCAAGACGTGGCTGACACACGTTCTGTACCTCTTAAATTGTATAATCTGTTAAGTGAGAAAGTGATAATGCCAGCGACTTCAGGAGGTTTTTTTCTGCCATCAAGTTATAGTCGATCTCCGCCAACCCCCGTAGGGTTTTCAAGGCAAGAAACGAACAGAAGTGTGACTTGCCATTGCCTTCCTCTGCCTAGCAACCGTGGACTTCCTTGGTGGTCTCCCATCCAAGTACTAACCGGGGCCACCCTGCTTAGATTCCAAGATCTGATGAGATTGGGCTAGCCTTGGGTCATCCAGGTTAGGGCAATAGCTCCTTTAAAACATTGAAATTCTCTGCATTGGATAAAGAACATAACTTTTTGTTTTTTGATATTATCACAGCCAGATTACTCACACACATATATTCTTGCTGCTGATTGAACCAGAGATATCCAGATGTGGGAAGTATTTGAAGCTTGATTTCATATAAGGTGCATATAATTCACTCCAAGGAACTAATCTGGTTATCTTGCTGGTTCTTTTGATTTATTATGTCTTTGATGGCATGAGTTAGAATAGGGATGCCAGCCTCCAGGTGGGACCCAGGGATCCCTTGGAATTACAGCTCATCTTCAGACTACAGAGATCAGTCCCCCTTGGAGAAAATGGATGACGGAGGGTGGACTCTGTGGCAATGGAGGTCCCTGTTCTCCTCAGGTTCCGTTCCCAAATCTCGAGTTTCCCAACCTGGATCTGGCAACCCCTCCCCCCACCCCCGCTGGTGGCTCCCCAGTGACCCGGGAACCCCAGATATGAATGTGCTAATTATGGTTATAAATCACTGATGAAAGCTTTGTGCTGAAATGCATTTGGCATTCTGTTTTATTGTATTTAGGAGTGTGTATGTTATCTTGTTGTATGTGTACAATTGGTTTCTAGTTCTTGATCCGTTTATGTATTACTGTTATGTTTAGTGCACATAATTGAAATTGTTCATTTACATTTTGCATCATACTCCTTTTTTTTTACTGTTTCTTTGTGCTCTCAACCTTTTTTGGCTTATGTTATCTTTTTTTGGTTAGGCATTTCCCCCCCTTGTTTTTGTGAGGAGGAGAAGGCTAAGCCAAGAGTTGCAGTTTCAAGTAAATGAAAATCTGGTTCGAGACACAAATTTTGATTATTCTGTTAACATTGAGATGAGATTATCATTCATATGATGATATCTAGCAGTAGGCATTAATCCTCTTTGCAACTGGAAAGAAGCATCATAATAGGGAAAATATATATAAACATATTGATTAAGAACCATCCTGGCTACCTTATCTGCTCAGTTTAGATGTCTAATCACAGCTTCAGCATCTGCACCGTTCATGGCTTTAATTTGTTTTCTGTATGAGCCGAAAGGCCAAGATAATGCTACGTATTGCATTGATGTGTGCAGGAAATGAATTTGTCCTGTAAAAGGTAATCATGACCCTCATCCTTAAATCTTTGCTGATCCCTAAAGCTTCTTCTTTATTTCTTACATGAGGGCATTTGAACAGTTCTGTTTGCCCTTTTTGAAATAGAATTTTGCTTCTTTGGGAATTATGATATTATTGAAAGCTTCGGGAGGCTTAGATTGAAAACAGTGTCAGAAACCAAGCTGCAACTTGCCCCAAAACTCCTTTCTTTACATACAGCTAGTCTTGTCTACATTTGGATCGTATGTGTCACATTCAATTTGTGCAATTTTTAAAGGCAGTAAAACAATTTGAAGAGCTGGGTGCTTGGGAATTTCAAGAGCGGGGGTGGGGGGAGCCAGTTCCAGTGAGAAAACCGAAGAAAAATTCACCCAACTGATTACAATTTAGCAAGTACTTAAAGCTGTGATTATCCATCTTAATAAGTTTCAGTAAGCGAGCCAGTTTGGTGTAGTGGTTAAGTGCGCGGACTCTAATCTGGGAGAACCGGGTTTGATTCCCCACTCCTCCACTTGCACCTGCTGGATGACCTTAGGCAAGCCATAGTTCACAGCTGTTCTTGAAAAAGAGCAGTTTCTATCAGAGCTCTCTCAGCCCCGCCTCCCTCACAGAGTGTTTGTTGTGGGGAGAGGAAGGGAAGGAGTTTGTAAGCCGCTCTGAGACTCCTCTGGATAGTGAAGGGCGGGGTATAAATCCAATCTCCTCCTCCTCCTCCTCCTCCTCTTCTTCTTCTTCTTTGCAGATTTTTCTGCAGACCTGGGTTTCTCCTGTATTTTCATAACTTTCCATCAACTGCCAAGCATAGAGATCTCCTAAATAACTCACAGGGTGTCTGTTGTGGGGAGGGGAAGGGAAAGGAATTTGTAAGCCTCTCTGAGACACCTTTGGATAGTGAAGGGCGAGGTATAAATCCAATCTCTTCTCTTCAATAATGTGAGTGGCTGTTTACAATGACCACAAGATAAAGATGTTCCAGTCGATGCTTTGAAGACACATGATTCAGCAATCTCGCTGAAGTTAAACAGAGCTGAGTAGTGAAGTAGGTCTGGAAAAAATGGGGGGTGCATTTTGGTGCTTCTTGGGAGCTGCAGGTTAGCTGCCGGGTGAGGACTACATTCTACTATGCCACCTGTCCCAGTGTTCCTTGATGGGGAGGGATGCCTTGTACCGTTAGACTACACAGTCATGCAGCGCGACACAATGATTGTGCCCTGGATCAGTGCAGATCACTGCAAGAGTCTCGCCTCTGATTTTCTGCCCCAGGCAGGTCTTGACCTGGGGATGGGGATCGTTTTGAGTCATGTGAGCTCTAAACAGCTACAGCAGGATTTGTCAGCCGGTTCCTGCAAGCAGCACAGCCAAGCGAAGGCCTCCGTTGACCCCTCTTTCCCAGTCGAAGGAAGAAAGACCTTTAATGGCATAATAGTACAACAATTAAAAAAACCAGAAACTTGACACCAATAAATGTATATACACATACATTTTTTTAAAAAAGGTCTCTGCCAAACAGAAACCATTTAAAATTAATAAAATGGAGGGGAGAAAGTACATTTAAGTATTACAGTCTCTAACCCTTAACTTCCATACACATGATAGGAACTCAGTGACAGGTGCGGTAATTTCAGGAGATTTGTCAGACAGCAAAAAAACTAAGTCATTATTAGACGTAGATTTTGCAGAAGAAAGAAGGGGACGGATCGGGGAATGACGCAGTGAAACGTAATGGGAACAACGGAAAAGAATATGTTGCACAGAATCAGGTTCATTATAAAGACAGGTGCAGACTCTTTCTTTATAAGGAATACCCTTATATCTGCGTGTCAAAACAGCCAAGGGAAAGCGGTTCAACCTGGCAAGCATAAAAGCTCTACGATGTGAAGGATTTACCAAATTAGAAAAAATACTGGGCCGTAGAGTCTTGAGTGGGGGGAAGCCCAAGAAAACATGGAGAACAGACTCCAGAGTTACCAGCATTAATTACTTGAGCTTCAGTGTCCCAAATACTCCTTTGAACAATTTGAAGAATATCCAATTCCACTGAATTGGCCAAAGAATCCAGATCAATACCAATGGATTTGATTTTAGACACTATGAATTGAGACCAATTCGAGGTATGGGGGTCTGCAAGGAGGAGAGCAATAAGACTGTTAGGAGGGGGCTAAAACGGAGACGATCTTCCCCAGTCTTTGGTGGGTTTCTCCCCTTCTGCTTTTCAGCTGTTCTTCCCCATCTGTTGCCGTGCAGGGATGAAGAGCTACAGGTGTATATGGGCCGGATTCTGCTGGAGCATCCGTTGTGCTAGGAGGAGAGAAAAGACCTCTCTGTCCCGGGGCTCCGCTTCTTCCCTCTTTCTCTGACCCAGTTGGCTTTCCTGCCTGGCAAATAAAGGGGAGCCCTGCCGAGGAATGATTAGTGTCTTGGAGTTGGAGCAAGCAGCTTTTCATCTTGCCTTAGGGAGGGGTGTGTGATGGAAGTGACTGAAAAGGTTGTCTTGTCTGTTTCCAGAAACTCCGTGGGAGAGACGCTGAGGCTAGTCAGTGGCGTTCAGCATCCTGGCTCTGCTGGCGCGATCTACGAAACAACCCAACACTTCAACGACATCAAGGAGCATCTCCACGTAGTGAAGAGGGACATTGAACACCTAGTCCAGAGAAACATGGTACGGGGATATTTGCAAATGTGGCATGGTTTGGTCGTGTGGACCTGCATGCCTCCACTAAAAGGCAACATTGATATGATGGGGTCATCGGTCACATCCACCATGGTGGAAAGGGCTGTCAAGTCGCAGCCGACTTACGGCAACCCCCAAAGGGTTCCCAAGGCAAGAGATGTGCAGAGGTGGTTTGCCGTTGCCTGGCTCTGTGTAGCAACCCTGGAATTCCTTGGGAGGTCTCCCATCCAGTTCTGCGAACTTCCTAACAGAGCCGTTTGACAGTGGTACCAGTTACATGAAGGGTGGGGGGCTCTCCTTTGTTGGAGGCCTTCGAGCAAAGACTGGGCAGCTCTGGCTTTAATTTCCTTCACAGGGAGTTGGACTAGGTGACAGTGTTTCCTCTAAGCTGAGTTAGTGTGAGCTAGCTCATGGTTTTTTAACCTCCGGCGCACACAATTTTGTCTCAGCTCAGGAAGGGTTGGCTCCAGAGCAAACTGATTTATGCAGTAGCCAAATCGCTCGCTCACAACTTTAATGCCAGCCGCTCACAAAGTAGAATTTTTGCTCACAGGACTCCACAGCTTAGAAGGGAGCATTGCTAGGTGGCTCCTCTCCCAACTCTGTAACTCTGATTCGTCCCCGAACCCCGCCTTTCTAGTCTGAAACTGGACTCCGGTGGGTAGCCGTGTTGGTCTGAAGCCACAGAGCAAAGTCTGACTGCATTCCTTTAAGACCCAACAAAGTTTAATTCTGGGTATTAAACTTTGTTTGTCTTAAAGGTGCCACTGGCCTCAAGCTTTCGTTCTAGGCTGAAACTGTTATTCCAAGCACTGCTAATAACCGTTGCCTGCGCAAGACTGCGGTTTGCATGACCTGGCTGGCAGAGCCGATCTTCGTCATTTGGCCACTGTTTAGGTCAGTTGCGAGCAGGCTGGTCTCACATCCTGTCTGTGGGCTTCCGGGCAATGACCCTGAGCACATCGCCTTGGAAACAAGTCCCTTTGGTGAGCCTTCTGCCTCTGGGCCAGCACTCTCAGCATCACGGTCCCTGTCCACTGCGCCTAACCTTGCCAAAGTCTTTGATGTGTCAGTGGGAAGAATCAACATAGGTTGTGGCGGCATCCCAGGCATCTTACCAGATGACTTCCAAGGCACCTGAGAGCTCTCCTGGGCCAGGCCTGGCTCAAGTCCTTTCAATGTCTGGTTCAGAAAATGCCAGTGGCAACCCGGGCAAGAAAGACCAGAGTTATTGAACATGGAAACGCTACTTAGAGAGAGAGAGAGAGAGAGAGAGAGAGTTTGTGTGTGTGAAATATGGTTAAGTCACAGCTGACTTATGGCAGCCCTGTAGTATGTACTGAATGCTCAATGATCCCTCTTTCTTTCCAGCCATCAAACGAAAAGCCCAAATGTCCAGAGATGCCTCCGTTTCCATCATGTTTATCAACAACGCACTTCTTTATATTTATAGCAGTCCAGACAGTGCTATTTGTTGGCTACATCATGTACAAGTAAGTCACTGTTCAGATGTGGCTCGGGGCGAACCACTTGTGATAATGTGCTTCAGTAGAACGGACTAGTTCAGCCTGTGAAGCGGCTTTTCAGTGGAGGACCACAGTCACTGCAGAGGGGCCTAATGGGTCTCCTTGGTCTCCGGACCAATTGACAAAATAGCGAACCGGTCAAGAAACAGAGGGTTGGTTTTTGTCTTGCCGGGGCCTGGGTATCCGTGGTCCACCTTTGTTCTCAAGCCATTTTCCTTCCTGAAACTTGTTCCCCCACCACAAAGCCATGGTCCAGTACTGGGTTTTAATCTCTCAGCTCCAGAGAAAGCAGCTGGTGTGTTCGTGTGGTGGTGGGAATCTACACTATTCATATAGCCTGTTTTTTCTCATGGGAAAAGGGGACAGGAAGCAGTTTTTCTCCAGGACAGTTTGGCTGGAGATCCTGGAGGTTTTTTTGTCATCTCCTGGGTGGGGAGGGAGGTATTTGTGAATTTCCTGCACTACGCAGGGAGTTGCACAAGATGATCTTGGAGGTCCCTTCCAACTCTATGATTCTATGAACTCAAGGTGGGGATTACACATGGTGAGTTAGTACAGTCAGTGAAATGGGACAGTCAATAACGAATGCATTAGGAGATTAGAAATCTGGAACCACCAGAAAGAACTGAAGTATAGCATAAGTATTAACACCTAAGTGGTGCAAAAATGACCTAATAGGATCCTGCTTACGATAAGGTATATGCAGAAGTATATAGACCAGTATCAGTCGTTTATCGAAGCAAGTTTGTGAACCATTGGGTATAATGTAGCCTTATTGCCTGTGCAGAAGACCCCTCTCAAATAGGTTCAGTTTTGCATCGTTTGCAGAGGGCCAGGAGAGTGGGAGCTGTCCTGGCCTCCTTGGGCAGGCCGTTCCACAAGGTGGGAGCCCCAACAGAGAAAACACGCATACAGGCAGTTGTCAGTTTTGCCCATTTGCGGGTCGGTGCCTGCCCAAGTGGGAAAGCAGCAAAACGCAAGATGAAGCACCACCTTCACAAAGGTATTTTGCAATGGAGGCACTGTACTCCTTTTTGCAGTTGCCGTGTAGTATGTGAGCCAGCCCATCACAGCTTATCAGCCTGGGCCCTAAAAAAACATTGGCAGCTCAGGAGATCCTCGTTCCCGTGTGTGATTGTTTAAAAAGATGGTCCATCGCTTTCCCGGTCTTTCTCCAAGGCTTGACATCACATCCCAGAAGTCCATATGCCTGGTTTAAAGAGTTCATGCAGTAATGGTTTTTTTTTAAAGAAATCTAAAACAGTATAGTTTGTATATGGGGCTCAGTCTGAGCAAAACTCGGTTGGTAGATCCTAACGCTGGAGTCAGTGCTGCTTGGAGCCAACACTGTTGGGATTCAGTGGTTTCCAGATGAAGCCCATGGTTTGTGTTTGTCCTTAACCTGTAGGGTGCCCTGAAAGGTACCCCCGCTGCCTTCAGACAAGCAAGACCGGCCTCCTCCTTTCCATCTGAATTGACGGGTTTCTCTCTTTTTGTGTTGTTTTAGAAGTCAGCAAGAAGCGGCAGCTAAGAAGTTCTTTTGATGGCCAGTCAACACGGGCAGAGCAGTTCATGAGTTTGCGAATGAGGGAAACGTTAGTGTTCAAAAATGCTTCAATATTGTAAATTATTGAGTTTCCGGCTGACTACACTGAATTCTGGATTTAAAATATTGTGAAATTGACTGACTGCAACAAAGCCGAGGCAGGTTCTGCCCTTCTCTAGAAGCTGGAATATGTTCTTTAACCTGCTGTCAAGACATTTCCCAGGTTGGAGAACCAAGTCAGAAAGGTCCCTGATTTATTTTATATTTTTTGTCTGTGGCAGATCTTGTCACAGAATATTATATATCAGATTTTTTTTGGGTGGGGTGGGGAGGGGAGGACTGCCAAACTTGCATTCCCCTTCTGTTTTTATGAAAAGAGGGTTGTTAAAAAGTTGCAAGCCTGACCTTAAAACGACTTACCAGCGAAGGCATTTATGTAAGGAAGACCTCTCCGGAACAGAAAAAAAATTATGGACTGACATTTTGAAGAGTTTTTTTTCCCCTTTTGCGAATGCAGCAGGAGAGAACAAATTCAGCAGAAGCATTGTGCCCCTTTCTGAGCATGTTTTGATATACTACTTTGTACATCGAGTAGACTTTTGTAAAAGTGTTCTTTAATCTCTCTTCAGCGAAGAGATCTTAATGTGCATGACTTTAAAATTCGTCCAGCTTGATAGCATACGATCTAGTTGTGGTACCGAGTCACTGAGCGTTACCGCAAACCATACAGATGTGTCAACGAGCCCTTCAGAGTGATAGATCTGTCCTCAAAATGTGGCATGTGTTTGGCCAGGAGCATAATGTGTATTACCCTGACTGTACCATCATATACCCTCCAGCTCTTACTGAATGGTTTTATGTATAATCCACTCATATATTGGATGAGTATCTCCACTCGGAGCCATACTATCATGTAAGTATTTTGTTGCAAAGGGAGGGAGGATGAAGCCGATTCCCTAATTCAGAACATGAACTGACCTGCCTTGATTTGACACCTGGAACTTGCTTTTTCCCTCGCTTTCTTCAAGGCCCATTTTTAAACGCCCCACAAATCCGTAACTGACAAGAGGATGCTCCTTATCTTAGTTCCCAGACAGAACAGTCCAATATTAGCCAAAAAGCTAACCGTTTGGAAGACCTCCAAAGGCAACTCCTGTCTGACCACATTCAGTATTACATACCTTGTGAACGCTCTTGCCCCCCAAGAATTTGAAGGGCAGATCTATGCAATGCTTAGCTACTTTTCTTAATGGAATTGTGCATCTCTCCTTCCAGATGGCATCTGTTGCATTACGTGCTGGATTGTACATGATAAAACTTTCTCAGTGGTGTCGAGTCTTTGTTTACAGCTCTTGCTTAAAAGAAGCGGCTGCTCCGAACCATCCCCTTGTCTAAAAAAATACAAAGTCACCAGTAAGAGCAAAGGAAGGGACCGCGCCCTTCTGATCAGCCAGAACAGCACAACGGGTGTTGTGCCGCAGCTCACTCAAAACTTCACACCAGCAAGTATTCTTACAGGTGCCTTGGACTAAAACAGATACTAAAAAAAATTAGTGTTGTTAAATTAAAAAGTGTTTTCTTCTTTAAGGGGTTCTTTGCGTTTTGAACTTTCTCACCCGTGGCTGCCTGCCTCCATCGCCAAAGAGGAGCCCCCACGTCTGTAACATAAGGGGAAATTTTCAATGCATTTTTTTTTCTGCTGAAAGGACTGCTTTGGGGGAGGGGGGAATGTTTCTTTTGGGATATACTCGAGCAGGTGGGAGAATGGAAATCCCTTTACAAAACATCATCTATATTTGGTTTCCGCGTAATGTGACTCTTCCCCAGCTGTGATGCGTTCAATTGGAGAATTAAAATATTGAAGCAACTAGTGGTATTGTATCTTGTGTTCAGGAGGGATACAAAGTCAGGGTTTTGAAGACATCCTGCAGGCTGGAAAAATGTGCTGGGCGTGGTCTCTTTGGAAGCATATGGAAATTTGATCTTTTCTTAACAGGAGTGGATAAAATACCAAACAGACTTCTTCCAAGTGTTCCTTCTACTTCACCAGTGGAACCAGATTTGGCCAATACAGCCTCACTTGAAAATCTTCAGAGGGGCTGAAATCCAGGATGTCTTCCTGGGTAGACCCAGGTATACTTCTGTGGATTCTGGCATGTGGTCAAACAGTCTTTTCATACGCTGTCTCCAAAAGGCTATTTGCTAATTGGTTCTTGTCCTGTCTCTTTCTCAGCCTGCAGGATGTGTTCACAAGTTACAACCTAGTACAGGGTGGCATCGATGTTGCGTTGATCACCATTGCACGTGTTATCGCTAGTGGGGGGAAACTTAGAACAGACAAGCGCTGTGAATGACCTAGCTGTATGGTATGTGTGCAAGCCCTTCCTGTTTCTGTTGTCGTTTTGTAGAAACGCGACTGAAAGAGAACTTAATTGTACCGTCGACTTGTAATGCTTAAAGAAAGCTGTCCTGTTGTCTCAATTCCAAACAGTTCACAAGATCGGAATCTTATTTGAATAAATGCACATATTTTAGTACGCTGTGTTGAAATTTGTAAGTCAGCCAAGATACATTGATGGGACGAGGAAGCGATGTCTCCGGCATTCTTTATATGTGGTGTATGGGGTTATGTGTCATTATGGGTGGAAACTAGAAGGTCCTGAAGGCTTTCCTCAAATGTATTTCATCCTGCATGATTCTGTCGTTCCCTCAGTATTATTTTGGTTCTACAAAATTGCCTTACACTGGACCATAGGGCTAGCTAGCCCACTGTCTGGATCACAGTGTGCATGGGATTCGTTATACCAGTGGTCCAAATGAAGCTCAGTGGGTGAGCTTGGATCTTTCCTAACTCTACTACTTAAGATAGATTCAGATGGGTGGGTAGCTTAGGACCTCTAAATGGAGAGGCTAGAGATGGGAACCTGAGATCTGCAGGCTCATTATTGCCACTTCTCTGCACCAAACTTAACATTTGATTACTATTGCATCCCCTATAGCAGTATTCTCTGTGCTTCCCTGCCCCCACATTTTCAACCATTAAAGGATGCTTCCTCATCAATTTGCAAGCAAACGAACCCTTGTGTGCCTACTGTAGAATCCTTGGTAGAATTTTGAAGTATGAGTAGACGCACATTCTATTCATAATGAAATGGGCCAGGCCAGTTGGGCCTTGAAGTTGCTTCAGAGGATAGGCGTTAATGTATGGAAACGAGTTAGTGTGTCACACAGCCTGTTTCTCAAGAGCTGGATGAAGTAAGGCAATCCTGGAGAGAGTAACTTAGCAGCTAATGGAACTCTCAGGGGCATCTTCCACCCAGGCAAGCTAACAGATGTTCCCACCAAAGAAGATCCTCTCCATATCCAGTTCTGTACGCAGCATTCCACTTCCTACCAACAGCTGATTCTATTTTTTTCCTTGATTCTCTAAGTTACAGGTTCTTTGCTCTGAGGCTACATCTGATCACCTGCCAACAGCATATATTTTGCTTGGTGCAGTCTGAAGGTAGACCCCCCTTTCCCCCCCAGGCAGTGCACTTGAAAGGAAAAGCGATATATTACTTGTTTATATGCTTCAGTCAGTATATGCAAGGAGGGGGTAGAGATAAGTGTCTCCTCACATTAGAAAGAAATGGCTTCATCAGTTGATATCTGTGATGAGGATGAATACACATGAGATGTGAATGAAAAGCCCAGTTTTGTGCAGGAGGTTGGACTAGATGTCCCTGGAGGTCCCTTCCAACTCTATGATTCCCCAGAATTCCATTTGGAAACCGGTGTGCTACATTTTTAGACTCTTTCTCACAATCATATTCAAGATCAGTTCAGCTAAACTCAGTTGTGGAAATCTGCCTTCTGTAACTCAGCCATCCACATTAGATGCACAAGGAAATTTATTAGATGTGTTAGGCCATTTTAAAAAAGAAAACAGCAATATAGATTTGTCTACCTTTCTGTGAAGTCATTTGTTTTCATATGCAAGCATGTTTAGTCTAAAATGCCATCCTGTTTTCTAAAGGAGAGTCTATGGCCACTGATTACCAAGTGATAATCTTGGATTACTGAACATCCTGTACTTTTTAAAAAGTAGGGTGTGCTTTAATTAGAAAGGTAAAGTGGATTAAGGGATTAGCTAAGAATGACTCCTCCCAGATGTCCAAAGAAAATGGTGGCTATGTTGAAAGTCCCCATTCACATGGGAATAATCTCGAAGGTTGTTAAACCTATACCCAATAATTGTCCCTATATGTTTTTCGTGATAACTCACAAGCAGGTTTCTTACAATGCTGCATTCCCCTGCCCCAAGAAGGTTCCAAGTTATGATGTAAATGCTCAGAAATCCCTGTTTAGAAAGGCACCGAATCCTAGTCAAATCATATGTGCGTGCATCCCTTTAAAGGAGAGATGAAAAGCCAGTCTGTGGCATAAGCCATTCTGACAGAATCGACTCTTATCTGCCCATGGAAAAAAACTTCCAACTGGATGTTATTTTTTGGGGTCCAACTCCTGTTTACATGCCATTCACTTCTAGCACACTTTTTAAAGTTATTTCCATTATTTAGAGTCTGCCTTTCTCGCTTGGGCTCAAGGTGGATTGCAACGCTGAGGATGGGACTTTCAGTGAACAATGCAATAGGAACTAAGGTTGTACAACCAGCCAGAAGTCTAAAAATAGAACTGAAGCCAAGCATGAGCATTAACACGACCAGATATATAGTCGCTCCAGCAGCCTATCTACATTTTCTTGACTCCAGTAACTCAAGAAGGGCATTCACATTAGCCAAAAGCATGTTGTTCCGTCTGCAGTATTGGAAGGGAGGTTTAAAGGGACCCCTTACTCAATGAGGTTCTGCTCCTGCCCTCTCCATGAGATAGATTCTCTAGAACACACATTTTTCAACTGTGTATACCACAGGGTGATCCGTATGGGGACTATTAGCTCGCTGTTAGGAAGGTTTCCTGGCAGATCAAATAAAATTAAACTTGATTACCTCCTGTCTGACAGGAACCACCAGACAACACGACAGGTGGCTAGATTTTGTGCCCAAGTTTATAAGGAGCGTAAAATGCATGTCAATTAGGGTTTTTTCAGTCTTTTATCTCAATTATACACAAATGTTATGGCTGTCTTATTTTATCTCTATGCTACAGTCACAGTTTTTAAGATTTAAGTACGCCACCATTGGTTTTATCTCATATTTATTATTCAAATATTTTATGTAAAATGATTGAGTGCACTGGTCATTGACTGTAACAATAAATTTGATTTGATTTGAGCATTAACATGACACATTCAGCCATGCAGAAGTTACACAGTAGGATCCTGGTTAAAGCACACTGTCCGCAGTAGTCCCTAATCATGTTTCCAAGTAGCTTTGTGAAACATTTTAGTATAGTAAAAAGGTAAAGGTTCCCTTGCTCGAAAGCCAGTCGAATCCGACTCTAGGGTTGCGGTGCTCATCTCCGTTTGAAAGCCGAAGAGCCAGCACTGTCCGAAGACATCTCCGTGGTCATGTGGCCGGCATGACTAAACACCAAGGCGCACAGAATGCTGTTACCTTCCCACTGAAGTGGTACCTATTTATCTACTTGCAATTTCTTGCTTTCGAACTGCTAGGTTGGCAGGAGCTGGAACTAGAGACGGAAGCTCACCCCGTCATGCGGCACTCACGGGTCTTGAACTGCTGAACTACTGACCTTCCACAGCCTGCAGTTCAGCGTCTTAACCACTTGAGCCACCGCAGCTAGTATAGTAGACAAGAGCAAAGAGTCCAGTGGCATCTTAAAGACTAACAAAATACGTGGCAGGGTGGGAGTTCTTGAGAGTCGCTGCTCTCTTCTTTGGACCGATATTTTAGTACACCCTGATTCTACTGCCTGCATAGAGAAGTCCTCTTGGATAATTCAGTTTTGCATAGTTTGCCAAAAGCCAGGAGAGAGGGATCCTTCCTGACAGGGCTCTTTTTGTAGCAGGATCTCCTTTGCATATTAGATGACACACCCCTAATGTAGCCAATCCTCCAAGAGCTTACAGTAGCTCCTGTAAGAAGAGCTCTGTAAGCTCTTGGAGGATTGGCTACATTAGGGGTGTGTCGCCTAATATGCAGAGGAATTCCTGCTACAAAAAGAGCCCTGCTTCCTGACCACCTCAGGGCAGGGCATTCCATGGGGGCCACAACAAGGTGCCCGTTTGCAGGTTCGCACCTGCGGAAGTCCCTGCTGCAGTGAGCAAAACTGGCAGGGTATAGGAGCGGAGGCAGTCTTGCAGGTATCGGGGTCCAAGGGCACGAAGGGCTTCGTGTCCGATGTTATGTTGTATGTCTTTTGATTCCCCACTCCTCTACATGAAGCCAGCTGGGCCAGTCACAGTTCTCTCAGCCCCCAAAATAAAACCTAGCTTGCCACAAAATAACTAGAGTTTCAGGCTGCCAAACAGTCTTCAGATCTCCTGGCTATACTACACCCACAGCCATATGATGATGATGATATTATTGTTGTTGTTGAATCAAAATCTTTATAGCTTGTCTTTTTGTAGCAGCAGAAAAAGAGTAAGAGTCCAGTAGCAGCTTATAGACTAACAAAATTTGTGGCTGGGCATTTGACGAAATGAGGGGTGGCTCACGGAAGCTCATCCCCTGCCACATATTTTGTTAGTCTTTAAGGAGCTACTGGGCTCTTGCTCTTTTCTACTGCTACAGATAGACTAATGCAGCCACCCATCTTGATCTGTCTTTTTGTAATATTTCCGGTCATCTAAATTGATGATGTCATCAGTCTGTGTCAGTGCACCAAAGTCATAAGGCGGAATCTAGCGAGGGTCAGCCACGGCCATTCCTCAAAGGGGTACTGGGACATGCCTTGTGTGTTGACTCATGTTGACATTAGCCTGTGTGGGTTGGCTAAGAACTGGCCCTTGGATATCCATAACTTAGTCACACTGGATTATATTTCCGGACTGGGACCAATAGCATTCACTTATCCACAGTTCTTACAAATACATGGGGGATGTTTGACACATTTCTGGCTTCTTCAGAACCTTTAATGGAATCACACAGTAATAGATATTGAAGGCCATTCATCCAGTTCCTCCATTCTGTCATAGAATCCTATATTTATTTATTTTATTTATTTATTTATTTGTTGGATTTATATCCCGCCCTTCCAACATGGGCTCAGGGCGGCAAACACAGAGGCAAATGCCATACACAAACAGTAAAACATGGAGGCGAATGCCAAACATAAGCACTAAAACAATAAATAGTCCATTACTTATAAAACAGTTAAAATAGTGGTCAACAGAGCGTATAGTCCATAACCCATAACACCAACGCTCCGGTAGGCACAGTTGTTACTGCTCTAATGGTGTCCCACTATAACTATATGAGGCTGCCTTCTCCTGCCCTTGCCGTGCTGTCCTATGGCCTTCAAGTCAAATGGCTTGGAAGGGACAACTCTACATTGGATAACACTGTTGGCCTCTCAAGGTCAGGGTGGTTTGCTCTGATTGGCAGCAGCTGTCCAGCATCTCAGGCACCTTGACTACTGCTAGATCCCTTTAACTAGAGATGTTTTGGATTGAACCTGGGTCCTTTGATAGACAAAGCAAATACTCTCCCACTGAGCTATGCCCCTATCACACACTCTTCCTTCAAACAAAACTAAAAAGGGTCCAGTCTTCCTCTACAAGTGTTCAGACAGAAGTCTGAAAGTAACCTTAGGAGACCATCCAGTGGCTTTCCCTGCCACATGGATCTGGACCACCAAAACAAATCCAACCAAACATTTGTCCCAAGTAGTTTTCCAATAACCTGTGCCAGTGATAATTCTTTTTCTTCTGGAATGTTCTTAGTGGCCAATCAAACAATTTGAATCATTTGTTTCTCGCTCTTTCCACAAGAGAGACAGAGAACAACAACCAGCATGCCCAGGACCCAGGGGGCTCACCTGAGGTTTGTGCCACCCATTCAGAATGGCTGCCTATTTGACACCAGTGGCCCAGGCAGTCCAGTCACGGACATGCAAGTGACTTGGCTGGTCACCACGTGAGTCACCTGCACACGCATGAGCCAAGTGACTTGGGCATGTGCCGGTGAGAAGGCAGCAGTCCAGAGTGGAAGGTGAGGAGTGGACTGCAGATCTTGGCCGCGGCTGCTGCCTAGTTGGTGCTCCTGTCCTTTTCCTGCCTATAAAAGCTATTTTAACTGGCAGCCCCCATTCCTGATGGATGCTGGTCAACAACGCTTTTACTACATAGTCTAGTAAAGTACTAGTAATTGTCTGGCATGTGCAAATCATCTTTTTCATATGCCCTCACAAAGTGTTCCACCTTTTGGAAGTCTTCATGTGGCAGCTCTAGACAGTAACAGTACCACCGACTTACATTCAACATCTCATCTGCTATGAGCGCTGTGCTACTAGTATGGCAAACTGCCCTTGGTAATAGTTTTTGCTTTGTTGTTGTTCATTCTATTTATTTATTGCTTAGTATCCTGCGTATCGCCCTGACCTGGGTAACCCAGGCTAATGTGATCTCTTCAGATTTTGGAAGCTTAGCAGGGTTGGCCCTGGTTAGTATTTGTATAGGAGACCCCTGAGGAAGTCCAGGGTGGTGACGCAGAGGCAGGTGGTGGCAAACCACCTCTGGATGTCTCTTGCTTTGAAAACCCCACAGGGTGGGCACAAGTCAGCTGTGATTTAATGGGGGGGGGGACATGGAACTCAGGATGGCTTACATAGGAGGCCCATGATGTCCACTGATCTAGGCACTGACCAGATCCTCAGAAAGGTTTCTGTATATTGTGTGCCCTTTAAAAATATCCCAGGGCCTCAGGAACTTGTAGGGACAATGTTCTTTACTGGTAGTTTCCAACGTTTTCAGTACAGTGACTCACAAGTCCAAATCTACTTGGTATGGTGACCCATCCAGGGCTGGCCCAAAGGGTTTTGGCACCCTAGGCAAACTATGACCTTAGAATCATAGAGTTGGAAGGGACCTCCAAGGTCGTCCAGTCCAATCCCCTGCACAATGCCAGAAATCCACAAATTGGCATCTTGACCTTGGCCCTTCATCTAGATCAACATTCCATACAGTACTTTTTCCTTTGTAGCAAAAATCCACTGTGGAAGGTGCTGATTGGCTAGGGCCTGTGTTGTCAACAAGATACCTTCCCTTAATCTCCAGAATAGTTTGAGATTGATTTTTTTAATGCTTTATCACTGATTCACAGCTCCACCTCTGAACCCTCCCTGCTATATTACTCAAATGAAAAATCTTCCCTCGCCGTATAAAACAAATTACAGGGGGAAAGAATTCTAGCCTAACCTCTCCCTGACAAGCCAGTTTCTATGTGTTGAGATATTTTTGTTGTTGGTCGGAGGCACATTTGTCCATGTGAGCCACCAGCTGCAGTTTGAAGTGATAAAAACAGACCACAGGTTTACCACCTGGATGAGAACTAGGCAAAGTAATACACACCTGTCTCAGATATGGTTCTGGTCCTATATCATCCATACCTTGTCCTTGAACATCTCAGCATCCAAATGGATATCTCCCAGTTTCTTAAAATTGTAAGACTCTTCTTACAATGGAAGCCAACAGCATAACAACGGCTGCCATCCGAGACACTTTCCTAGGAGTATGCCCCATTGAATAGAATAAGACTAACTTTTGAGTAGACTTGCTTAGACTTGTTCCCTTAAGCTACAACAGCATCTGAGGTAATAAAATAATTCACCGGTAGTGGAAATTTCAATCAAGTCACAGCTGACATAGCAACCCTTTCAGGTTTTCAAGGCAAGAGGCAAATAAAGGTGGTTTGCCAGTGCCTGCCTCTGCATAGCGACCCTGGGCCTTCCTTGGTGCTCTCCTGTCTAAGAACTAACCAAAGCCAATCTTGCTTAGCTTCCAAGATCTGAGGTTGAGCAAACGTGGAAAAACACTGTGTCAGAACAAAACACACAATACTGATATGCTACTATGTCTTCATAATTTAAATCATATACTTAAATATACAATAAAGACCCGAGTAGTGTATCTTATTAATTATAGTACATTGATAGGTAAAGGTAAAGGTTCCCTTGCTCGAAAGCCAGTCGAATCCGACTCTAGGGTTGCGGTGCTCATCTCCGTTTCAAAGCCGAAGAGCCAGCGCTGTCCGAAGACGTTTCCGTGGTCATGTGGCCGGCATGACTAAACACCAAGGTGCACAGAATGCTGTTACCTTCCCACCAAAGTGGTACCTATTTATCTACTTGCAATTTCTTGCTTTCGAACTGATAGGTTGGCAGGAGCTGGAACTAGAGACAGGAGCTCACCCCGTCATGCGGCACCCGGGTCTCGAACTGCTGAACTACTGACCTTCCACAGCCTGCAGTTCAGCGTCTTAACCACTTGAGCCACCGCAGCTCCAGTACATTGATAACAAAACCCTAAAAACAATATATGTCTTGTAGAAAAGTCCACAGCTACGGAGACAAACATACAGATAGGATTCAGTGCTGTAGACTATCTTGCTTTCTGACAAGAGATTGATGAGAGTTGCAGCAGGCGTCAATGCCAATGTTGTAGGCTGTTTTGCTTTCCGAAAAGAGACACATCAAGCGTCAAAGCAACACGCCTCCCAGGCAAAAATTGCGTGTTTCAAGAAATTCTTCTTCAGGCAGATTATTCTTCCTGGAACCAAAGCTCACAATGCTACAATGCACAAATCAAACAACTCTGTAGAAGGCTTCTGCGGCATTGAATTCTGTCTGTATGTTTGTTTCCTGTCAAGAGTAGAGCTTTGTTCCAGGACAAGTTTGGCCTAATGTCCCACTAGCCAGTCACAAAACTCTTAAAAGTCTGGCCAAAGAAGAATGAAATGAAATCCAGCACCCCAGTGGGATAAAGCAACATGAATAGATAAAAGGACTGATTTAATAGAAGAATCCCATGCCCCTCCTCCCACCACATGTCCCACCACAAATCTGTTTCAATCGCATCCATCCAACATGATTTGCTGGGCTCCATTTGGCTCGTGTGATCAACTGGGTCCTACCATGGGCATCTGAGTAACTGGATCCACTAGAGAGGCATCCTTTAGGCTTGAAGATCTCAAAAATGAAGGAAATTTTTAGCTTTATTGCAAGGACAAATGTGGGGTTTTTTTTAAAAAAAATGAAAATTGGCTTAAAGTATTAATATAAAAAGTAGGTAGCTGTGTCTAATGATTTTTTTTTCTCCGAGTAATCTGAACCATCTGCCTCTAGATACTAAGGAGTTCACTGCCTTAATCCAGATTATGGCTGACAACCTGTTTTTGGCATAGCGGTTTCACTAGTGCTGTACCCTTCAAGATCTGCCCGGGCTATAGAAATTCCATTTGCTGCCTAGATTATTCTTTTATTTAGGGGTTTGCTTTGCTGCTGTTGGCTTGTTTTCCCCAAAACATTTTTTGAGGGTTCGAGACACGGAAGAAAATGGCCTTCATAGTGAAAAGTATGTTGAGCAACCAGGTGAAGAATTTGGGACTTGGTGGTGGGAATGAAGAAAAAACCGAAGAAGCAGCCCCTACCGATCCTGCTAAAGCCTCCGGGATGACGCGAGAAGAATACGAGGAATATCAAAAGCAGTTGATAGAGGAGAAGTGAGTATGCATTTCCATGTTCTCATCATGGAGTTCGTTCGTAATGTCTTAGTTCACAAGAGAGTGAGAGCGAGGGGAATATTCAAATCCATCTCTATGCTATATGTTCTCTGGAAGGCCCATGGGTTTTTCATGGCAGGAATTCCAGACTCAAAGTCTGGGAAGATTTATAGAGAGAGAGTGTGGTGTAGTGGTTTGAGTGTCAGACCGGGATTCAGGTTCATATCCCCACTCTGCTATGAAAGCTTGCAGGGTAACCTTTGGCCAGTCATACACTGTCAGCCTAACCTATCTCAAGGTTATTGTGAGGATAAAATGAAGGAGAAGAGAATTATGTAAGCCACTTTGAGTTCCCATTGGGGTGAGAGATGCAGTATAAACAAAGTAAATAGACAATATCATATTTCTGTCTCTTTCAGTCAGATTCCTGGTGGGGAGAGGGGAAGTAGATATGGGACCAGATATGTTCTCCAAAACAATAGCTCCACAAACATTAATATATTTGATATTTCACATTATCCTTCCTCCCCATACCTAACTTGAACTACTGTCCTAAGCAGAGTATTATCCTTCTCAGCGTATTGACTCCAGTGAACTCAGAAGAGGGTAACTCTGTCTGAAATTGCACTGTAATCGAAAATGTTCTTCTTTTGTGTGTATTGGTTGGGCAGTTCCCTTTAGCTTTATTTCAATAGCATTGGTTTTATTTATTCTAACAAATGCAAGTGGTTAACACTGAGGGTTACCTGAGTGTTCCTCTGAAAATCCCAAGAAAGTGTGCTTAAAATATTCATAAAATTCCCTGTTTCATTTCAATTAGGCAAAAACGATTAAGTGCAATCTACTAAAATTCTCTTACTTTAAAGGACAGTCCACTGATTAGAGATAAATGCCAATGCCTTTATTTGTTCTAACTGTTCCCCCATCCTTTACTCTTTGAAATATTTAAAAGGAAGAAAGGAGAAAGGGGTAGCTAAGTATGATGCATGCATGTATATGTGTTGTTTGCAGAATATTCATATCAGTTATATCAGTAATCTGCTTGTAGGATTCTAAGCAAAATAAATGGTTTCAATCATCCACAATTATAGCAACGACAACAACTGAGATTTCAAATCTCCGGTGCATCATTTCGCTAATGATCAATTACATAATGGTTGTCTAAATCCCCCACATCTAAGATGATTATGGGTGAAAGGTTAATTACATATGGAATTTAAGGTGGAGCAGAGCTATATTTAGAAAGCATTTCTGCAATGCAGCTCTTTAAACATATGAAATCTTTAAATGTAGCATCTTTTGCAATCTATACTTTGGCTTTTTAAAGTAAAGGATCAAGCCTCTAGAAAACAAGCCGGCAAGAATTAAACTCCTCCCCCTCGAAAACCTGGAAGCTTCTATGGAACAAGGAGACCATCACTAATGGTTTTCAGCTAGGTTGCATTTAATGCCCAGTTGCATATCTTCGCATAAGATAGGAGGGCACACGTTTACAGATTGATTTTAAAATTTATATACACGACAACATATGGGGGAAAGGAGCAGCAGTTCTATAAATGGGTGACTTTGTGCATCAAGGGAATTTGATGGATCAGCTGCCCCTCCAAATCTCAGTTTTACAGCTGAGCGGTCTGAGGTTCACAGAGGTTGGAAGACTTGTCAAAGGTGACACAGTGAATCACTGGCTTGGGCCGGATTAAACCCTGGGTGACCCTCTTGTTTTCCTTTTAGCCTGAACTGTGTTATACCCAGCCTCTCTCTCTCTCTCTCTCTCTCTCTCTCTCTCTCTCTCTCTCTCTCTCTCTCTCTCTCTCTCTCTCTCTCTCACACACACACACACACACACACACACACACACACACACACACACTGGTCATTTGCACACCTCTGTAATTGACAGATTGGCAGGCATGAGGCTATCAAATACTCCCAATGTAATTTGGTTGTGGAAGTGATTCCACTAGAATTAATTAACCACTAGACCCCGAAAGAATTATGGCACTATGTGTGTGAGGGAGACCACAGACACGGTCCCCTGTCCCTCAACCCCCCCACCCAAACCTCCAGCTTCATTAGAGGCCGATGGAAATGCCCTTATTCGCCTTGGCAAGAAGCAGGTCATGAGTTTGCATTATGGGATAGTATTTTGCGGGGGGATTATTGTCCCCAAGAAAGACACTCAGTAGCTAGACTTACAAATGCTGCAGAGTGAAGGACATAAGAATACCATTACAGGCTGCTAGCGGACAGTTGTATTTTTGAATGCTCCGTTATGTTTTTTTTTAAAAATCAGCCTTCAAATCTCCATGCCAATAAAAAAAAAATCCACATATCAGGAAGAAAGGACCTTATCCAGCCCTCTCTATGTTGTACTTATTTCCCACTCCTAGAGAGCGTTTTAAGAGGGGGGCATTCAAAATGTCATTCCTCCCCTGATGTGGTACGGCCCACTCAACCGTCACAGGACTCTACCACTTTACGCTGCTCCACGGGTAGATCTAGCTGCCTCCACCTCCCTGTGACCCCTATGAAAGCAACAGCTGGAGGAAGGAGCGTTTCAGTTCTCGTCTCGCTGTTCGATGTCAGGGCAGCTGGCCGGATCCCATTACGTCCAGAATTAGTGAGGGATTGGCCTTTTATTTTTATTTTTTTGGTGCAATCTTAGTTGACAGAAGGACTGTGGCTCAGTGGCAGAGCAGCTGCTTGGCATTCAGAAGGTCCCAGGTTCAATCCCCGGCATCTCCAGTTAAAAGGATCAGGTGGTAACTGATGCAAAAGACCTCTGTCTGAGACCCTGAAGAACCACTGCCAGTCTGAGTAGACAATACTGGCTTCGATAGGCCAGGGGTCCGATTCAGTATAAGGCAGCTTCAGGTGTTGACTAAAAACAGGGGCTGAAGCAAAGCATCGGGTAGAATGGGTCCTCCCTGCCTGAATGTCCTCTGGTAATCCTTGATCCACAGGTTATGGCAGAGAGATATCTTCTGCCGTTTACAAATCTCTCTGCACAATAACCTGCCTGGCAGATGTGTGACGCAATGGCTAGATTTGCCCATTACAGAGTCTGGGATCCCTACCCTTTGTAACACTCAGACATGAGCAGCATTCCCTCTAAGCTGAGTTAGCTAGCTCACAGTTTTTTAGCCTCCGGCTCACCCATTTTTGTCTCAGCTCAGGAAGGAGGGCTCCAGGGTAGACTAAGTTATGCAGCAGCCAAATCCCTCGCTCACAACTTTAACGCCAGTAGCTCACAAAGTAGAATTTTTGCTCACAAGACTCCACAGTTTAGAGGGAGCACTGGACATGAGTTGCAGGTTTTATTCCATTCCTGTGGGGGGGGTGTGTGCCTAATTTGGACATAAGGCCCCATTAGACACGGAGAAAGGGCTTCGGCTACCCCCCTGCACTGTTTTCCTGACCTGTAACAGGACACACACATGAAGCTGCCTTATACTGAACAGATCACTGGTCCACCAAGGTCAATATTGTCCACTCTGACTGGCAGCAGCTCTCCAGGGCCTCGGGCAGAGGTCTTTCCCATCATAGGTCCTTTTCCTTTCCCATTCCTGGTCCTTTTAACTGGCGAAGTCAGGGATTGAACCTGAGACCTTCTGCATGCAACACAAAGGCTCTTCCACTGAGCCACAGCCCCTCTCCTAAAACGTATAGTGCTTTTTTCCCCGATAGGTCAAATAGCACTCTGCCTCAGACAGTTGAACGTTCCTCAGACAATTTAAGGTTGGGAAAACAGCATAAGGAGGAGGCTTAACCCCCTTTCTATGTGTGACATAGTCCTGATCCAAACTGAGCACCCCTCACACAGGAACAGAGGAGACCCCGCAAGTCACGGCCGTTACGCTGGATAGGCAGCCCACTGGGGAGCCCAGGTCCAACCTGTGTACTCTGTAATACAAGAATCAGCCTGTAAAAAGGAGACCTAACAGCAAAATTTTGTAAGTTCAAACTTTAGCCCATTATTATTTATTATTGCAGAAATGCCAAGGGTTATCTTGGTTTATCCTCGCTATTGTCCTGTGAGGTAGGCCAGGTTGAGAGCAAAGCTAATAGAAGAAGAAGAAGAAGAAGAGATTGGATTTATACCCCGCCCTTCACTGCCCAAAGGGGTCTCAGAGCGGCTTACAAACTCCTTTCCCTTCCCCTCCCCACAACAGACACCCTGTGAGGTAGGTGGGGCTGAGAGAACTTCTGACAGAAACTGTCCTTGAGAGAACAGCTGTGCCGGAGCTTGTGACTGACCCAAGGTCACATCAGCAGGTGCAAGTGGAGGAGTGGGGAATCAAACCTGGTTCTCCCAGATAAGAGTCCGCGCACTTAACCACTACACCAAACTGGCTCTCTAATAGAGACAAAGGGGGCCCTGTGTATTTTATTCACATACTTATTTACATGTAAAGCACAGGTGTAAGTGGTATATTTTCAGCAGAAAAGAGACCAGGAAGCTCAGAGGAGTTAAACCCTACTCTCTGCTTTGCCTCGATTCACTTTACCCTGTTACTTTAAGTATCTTTCTTCCCACATGGTTCACTTCTGGTACTGGAACTGGTTTGGGAGTGAAGCTGGATTTAAACACAAGCTAAGTAAAGATTCAGATTATAAGAGTCTTCTAAATTTTTAAAAAGCTAAAACTCACAAAATCACTATTTTTTTTTGGTAGTTGGGCCTTTTAGACTTGACATGGCTTTAGGCTTCAACATGTCTTAATCTGGCCCTGGGTGGGAGAAAAAGCCTTCAAAACATGGAAAGTAGAAATAAGCATTTTAGGCAAAAAATAGACCCCAGCATTGAAAGCAAATTGGCAGACACACAAATATTTTTTAAAAAATGTGTGTAGATGCCTCTATTATATTGAGTTTGACCTAGAAAGAATGATTTGCCACCTGCCATTCAAAGAGCTTTAGTATGTAGAGAGCCAGCTTGGCGTAGTGGTTAAGTGCGCGGACTCTAATCTGAGAGAACTGGGTTTGATTCCCCACTCCTCCACTTGCACCTGGCTGGACGACCTTGGGCAAGCCATAGTCCTGATAAGAGCTGTTCTTGAAAAAAGACCAGTTTCTGTCAAGAGCTCTCTCAGCTCCACCTACCTCACAGGGTGTCTGTTGTGGGGAGGGGAAGGGAAAGGAGTTTGTAAGCCACTCTGAGACACCTTTGGGTAGTGAAGGGCGGGGTATAAATCCAGTCTCTTCTCTTCTTCTTCTTCTATGTTCCTCCCACCTCAGAACTCTGCCGTCTGAGGTAAATTTACCTCACGTGAAGTTCATGGCTGAGCAGGGATCCAAACCCAAATCTCCCGCCTCAGTGCTTCATGAAGCACAGATTGATGCTTCAGATTGCACTTGCATTTTGCCATCTCTGAATGTAAAAGAGAGTCACATAACTTTGCATACTTGTCATGGCTATTTGTCAGCAGGGACGCTGGCCTCCAGGTGGGGTCTGGGGATCCCCCAGAATAACAGCTCATCTCCAGGCTACAGAGATTACTTCATCAGAACACAGAGATCAGGAGAAAATGGATGCTTTGGAGGGTGGACTCTACAGCATCGTAGCCCACTGAAGTCCCTGTCCTCCCCAGGCTCCATTCCCAAATGTCCAGGAGTTTTCCAAACTGGATCTGGAAGCCCTATGGCCCCTGTCCCCTGCTGGTGGCCAGGGGAAACCTGGAAACCCTACTTTGTCAGAGTCTTGTGTGGTCTATCACAGCTGTCCAGTTTACATCTACTGTGAGCTCTGGAGAGTCTGGAGACACATACCTAACCACTTTTTTGTATATGCCTCACAGTGTGTGATTTAACCTTCCTCCCCAACTACATTTGCCAGCATGGTACAATGGTTAGAGCAATGAAGGGTCTAAGAGACCCAGGTTCAAATCTCCACTCTGCCATGGAAGCTTGCTGAATAATCTTGGTCCACTCACTCTCTCCCAGCTTAAACCAGAGCCAATCTGGTGTAGTGCCAATTTGGTGTGGTGGTTAAGAGCAGCAGACTCTAATCTGGAGAACTGAGTTTGATTCCCCACTCTTCCACATGAAGCCAGATGAATGACCTTGGGTCAGTCACAGTTCTCTCAGTGCTCTCTCAGCCCCACCTATCTCATAGGGTGTCTGTTGTGGTGGGAAGAGGAAGGGAAGGCGATTGTAAGCCACTCTGGGGCTCCTTTTGCTCATGAAAAGTGGGGTATAAAAACCAGCTCTTCTTCCAAAACCACCCGGAAAGCTTTGGCTATGGGCAGTATAGAAATTTAATAAATAATAATAATACTGTCTCACAGGGTTTGTTGTTCTGAGGGTAAAACAGAAGGGAGGGATGGTGTTGGGGAGAAGAACAGGTGTGTGTGTGTGTATACTGAAGTACATACACTACTCTGCCTCTCAGGCTGCCGAGCACAATACTGGCATTATGAAAAGAAAACATTCAACTATGAAACATTTCTGCTTTCAGAATGGAGAGAGATGCCGCCTTTACCCAAAAGAAGGCGGGGAGAGCTGTTGTGAGGGTTCACTTGAGAGAAAAGTACCGGCTACCCAAGGTAAGGTCAAACATTATAATGATTATGTTTGTTTTGCAATTTATTATTTTCCCCTCTTCTCAAATTACAGCTGTTCTGTTTAAGCAGGTATCTTGCTGCACATTAAAGACGTAGAATATTTTATTTCAGCATAAATTTTCACCCACTTCTTGAGATGCTAAGAAATGTTATGGACTTGTAACAAAAGGAAAGAGGGGATGGTGCTGGGGGGGGAATACCAAGATTTTTAAAATTTTGAATGCAAAACTAAATAGCTAGATGTTTTGTTGAATGATTTTTGTTTTATGCCTCACATTAGCCCAAACGCAAACCTTTCAGTCTCCGGAGAGCTCACAGTCTTAGTAATTACATAGTTTATGAGATAAAAGAATCCAGCTGAAAGTTAAGAACTGGGAGAGGGAACTCTGAAGCTACCTGGAAATCTGTTTTTTTGGGTGGGGGGTTGGAATAAAGCTTAAAGCTTTGTATATCTTTAAATCACTTCCTATGGCTAGACCAGTGCTTTGCGTGACAAGACACTTCGGCTGACTGCCATAACAGAGCTAAGGCTTACGTATTAGAGGACACGGCTGGACTTCGATTCCAAGAAGAGAGGGAGAGGGTGGGTTACTTTCCACCTTTATTCAGGACTCTATCCACCAGTTCCAAGGCCCTGAACAAACTGGAAATTGTATGTTATGGGGTTTTTTGCCACAATGCAGCAAGGCGCATGATTTACAGAGGAGACTGGCGTGGGAGGAGAGGGGCTCTTGAACTCTCCCCTCATATGAGTTTCCTGTTTGATCCACCCCCAGCTGGTTTTCACCCATTCTGGAGGGGGGGAACGATAGTTTACCCAGCAAGAGTATGGAACAGGCATGGAACAGGGGGTCACTGGGGGTCTGGGTGGGAGGTATTTGTCAATTTCCTGCATTGTGCAGGGGGTTAGACTAGATGACCCTGGAGATCCAATCCAACTCTATGATTCTAATGGAGGGGAAGTTAAGGAAATACACAAGGAGAAAGAGTTAAATCACCCCTTTCTTGCCCATCTCCCTCTTTCAGTGGCAGTTCCCACAATTGCATTTTATATCTATACCCAAGGAGGACCTGTGAGACTCACAGGAGGGGGGAAATCCCATCCCTCACCTGCTCGCTTACCCAACCAATCAGGCACTTGCCCATCAGCCAGCCCCACTGGCTCACATGGCAGAGGAGTGGGCCATGGGGGAGAGTCCTGCTCTTCCCCCACGCACACACACACCTGCCAGCCTGCTATGCTACTGCCTCAGCAGTCAAGGGGGTTGAAGGTGGCAGTGGCTGCCAATCCTCCCCCTCTGCCTCACTTCCAATGCTGCCTGGGAAGCAGGGGAGGGACAGCGGTTCCTCCTCTGCCTGCTTCTCCTCCCTGTTCCCCTCCTTGGGTAACACAAGGTGGCCATGATGGGGGCAGTGGCTCCCAATCCCCCTTCCCACTCCTCTTGCTTGCTTGCCAACCTGCTGTGATGCCTGTCTCAGTGGCTGAAGGAGGGGTGGGTAACAGCAGCTGCCCCCAAATGCAAGCTCAAGGGGAGGGGGAATCTTGCTTGCCCGTCCCCTCCCCTCCCCTGGTTTGCCTGCCTGCCTTTCCCCTCACCAAGTGTGTGTCCTCCTCCCCACTGCTCTACAGGGAGCAGGAGGCTGGCCTTGGCGTGGTGACTCCTGCAATCCCCTCCTATGTGTCTCAAGCACTGGTGGCAGCTCATCCTCTGAAGTCTCCTGAGAAGGGTGGGGATGGGTTGTTTGCACTTATGCATACTTGCAGGGGGCGTCCCATTTCCCCCTCCCCCACTCTTTCCCTCCTCCTGGCAGCCCCTATAGCCTCTACCCTTTTCTTGCTTCCTTTCCTCCTTCCCACCCACCAGCCAGCCTACCTTTATCTGCCCCCTGTCTTCAGAGTTCCCTCCTTCCCTCCCCCTGGCAATCTCTCCTTGGGAAAACTCTGTGCAGTGCCAACTTCTAGGCCGGGCCCAGTTGTACAGAGGGGGAACCCACAAGGACTTGTAGAGGGCACTTCTCTTTCTCCTGTACTCTCCTTTCCACACTATTTCCTCTTTCATATCTTCAGCTTTTTAAACTTCCCTTCTCTCCTTCCCAGCCACAACCAAGCTACTTTTTTATCTTGTCAGGAGTGCTCTAGGCTGATCCCGCATTCAGCAGGGGGTTGAACTAGATGGCCTGTATGGCCCCTTCCAACTCTGTGATTCTTTGATTTTATTTGCCATCCATCTTCATTTGTATGTATTATTTACTTCATTTATACCCTACCTTTCTTCTCAGTGGATACCCAAAGCTGCTTATATCTTTCTCTTCTCTGTTGTATTCTCATAACAACTCTGATCGGCAGGTTAGGTTGGGAATGTCAACAGGCCCAAAATCACCTAGTGAGCTTTCACAGCAGAGTGGTGATTTGACCATAGGTCTCCCAGACTCTAATCTGAAACTCTGGCCACTATACTACATTGGCATTCATGGAGTGGCTGCTGTTGAACAGTAGCAAGCAGCCATTCCTGGATCAGTCATACCAATCAGGTGGTGGCAAGTCAGTTGCTTCCGGGCCTGGCCTCAATGAGTCCTCCGTCAAAAGCCAAAAAAGCCCTGCAAAGGATTCTACCCCTTCCCCTTGCCTTTTACTGTAAGAAACCAAGGCTTGAAGGTTTGAAATATTGTTGTGGTTACCTAGCAATGGCCACTGAGGGCATTCATTTCTTAAAGCTACAGGTACTGAGTCTAATAATTTGAGGGATTAACTCCCCATGTATTTTTTTAAAGGTTTCTGATTTAGTTATTTATTTATTTACTGCAAATCTGGGGTGTTTTTCAAGTTTGTAGAAAGATCTGTCTTTTCTGTTCATGGCCTCAGTTTCTGGATTTAAGCATCCACAGATTTGGTCATGTTGAGTATATATTGATATATTGATGATGAGAAGGAGCATAAATAAATATGCGGATTCATTTGCAGTTTGGCCATCAGCAAGATGTGTGAAGCAGGAACACCTACTTGGTCATCTTGAGATTCTACTTAGCATGAGCCAGAGATATTTAAAGACCAGCTTAGCCTCCTCACTTTAAGTACTAGCTTGTTTTTGAGGCCCAGGGTGAGCGTCCAAAGCTGCCTTCCTGAGGATGAGAGGCAAAGGGAACACCTAGGCTTCCTTTGGCAAGGATCTGAGTTCACAAAAAATCAGCAGGCATTTCCCAGGTCTTTTGCAGCAGTGTGGCTAATCTGCTGACAGTTGAACACAACAGGAATTAACTCTCATAGTCTCTTATACCCGAAAATTGCTGGAGAATTTGAAATGAATAGGAGCTCAGTTATGTGGGCAAAATTCACAGGAATTGTTCCCACGGCTCAGATTCTGCCCTGAGGACAGGAAGATTCTGGATGTACAATGAGCCATGGAATGCAAATATGTTAGCTGTGAGTATGCAAAGGCACACATAACAATTACACACACACGTAAAGGAGGGGCATACAGATACTGGGAACTTCTATGCATGCCTCTTTGAAATGGAGCTCTTTCAGAGCATTTCAGTGGGGTTTTCCAGAGGTGGTTGTGTTTACTTCTGGGTTCCCCAACCTTGCTGAGCTTGTGGGCAATGTTCCCTCTAAGCTGCATTAGTGTGAGCTAGCTCACAGTTTTCTGGCTCACAGATTTTTGTCTTAGCTCGGGAAGGATGGCTCCAAAACAAACTAATTTATGCAGTAGCCAAACCACTTGCTCACAACTTTAATGCCAGTAGCTTACAAAGCAGAATTTTTGCTCACAAGACTCCACAGTTTAGAGAGAGCATTGCTTGTGGGCACTTCTGACTGTTGAGAACGGGTCGTGGGCCACCCTTCAAAATGGCTGCCATGTCGGAGGCTTGGCCAACCACAAAATGGCTGCCATGGGAACAGGAGCCAATCGCAAAATATAAGGAGGTTCCCAGCCAAGCACTAACTATGATGGAGGCAGTTGCTGGGCTCTTCAGAAACACTTTCTGCTCCAGTGAGGTGGAGGAGAGCCACAAATGACTCTTTGTTTTGGAGAGGAAGAATGTGAGTGCCAGGAAACACATTGCCATGGGCCATGTCACCTACAAGCACCATGTCGGGGGTCACTGAAGGGTTCCACAAGGGGTACTGCCTAAGGCTGCCCCCCTGCCACTGCTGCCCGCCAGTGAACACCTCCACCCCTCACTTCCTTCCTCTCACCAAGTTCATTTTTTACAGACGCAGCACCTTTTTTAAGCTTCTTAATTGACAACTGGGGGGCAGACAACATCCCTTTGGCATCTGGCTTCTGACTTGGATTTTCCAAGGGCTCGTCCTTGCTTTAGGTTTTCCCTTTGCATTCCATAAGGGATAGAAACATTAGGTGGGGCTGTAGCTCAGGGACAGAGCATCTGCTTTGCATCTGAAGGTCCCAGGTTCAATCCCTGGCATCTTCAGTGAAAATGATCAGGTAGCTGGCGCTGCAAACACCCTTTCTCTGCCTGGGACTCTGCAGAGCCACTGCCAATCAGAGCAGACAATACTGAACTTGATTGACCAATGGTCTGACTCTGTATAAGGCATCTTTGTGTGCACGAGCATGCTTTAAAAAAAAAAAAAAGCACCAGAGTTGACATTTTGCATCAGGGTGAATCTTGTGGCCTTATTCTGCATTGGTGCAAATCTTGAGACCTTATTCTGAAGTTGTGCAAACAGGAAAATATGCACAGATCTAGTTGCAGGTAATAATATTGTGTCCATTTAGACCACTTGTCTCCTGCCATAATGAGATCGTCAGATTGCAACAAAAAGACACACCAGCTCTAATAAATAACAACTCAAGCTTTTAATCAGTAAAGGTATTCCTGTAAGAGCAGTCTCAGCAGTTAGCTACTGAAATCCCCCCAACAGTTTTCTTTATTTTTTTTGCTTTTAAACTGAGTTAGGTATTTATCGGAAGTGATGGCCCCATGACACTTTCGGAAGTCTCTCTGCAGCCTGATAGATTCTGTATAAATTAAGCTGCAGTAATGAAATTATCAATCCACAGGGAGTTCAACACATTGGGAAATGTCCTCATGTAACCAATTATGTAATCCCCAGGGAACTTCATTCATGATTGCTTCGAGTCACAATCACTGAGGCTGTGGAACAGCAGGGAAAAAAGAGTTAACCTTAGGTCTATGGGCAAGCACCTTATTAAGATTCAACTTAAAGAAAAGTTAACTGGAAAATCTTCCCAGGAGCTGTCCAGTCTTATAATGTCCACTTTTTCAAAAACTCTGCTTTAGGAATAGTTTTTCTCAGAGCATGGGGAGGGGTTGTGTTAAACCTTTGGCATCTTATTTCTGCTGCAAAAAATGTATTATAGATTGAAAAGGAATAATGGAGAAGTAAAATGCCAGACGCAGCTCACGTTGAGCTTGTGATCAACCAGAACACCCAGATCCCTTTCACATGTGCTGCTGTCAAGCCAAGTCCCTCCCATTCTAAATCTGTGCCTTTGATTTTTTTGTACCTAAGTATAGGACTTTGCACTTATCTCTATTGAAATTCATTTTATTTGTCTCAGCCCACCGTTCCAGCCTATCTAGATCATTTTGAATCCTGACTGTCTTCTTCAGAATTAGCAATCCCACCCAGCTTCGTGTCATCTGTGAATTTGATAAGCATCCCCTCTATGTCTTCCTCCAGGTCATTTATAAAAACATTGAACAACACCAGGTCCAAGTCCGAGCCCTGTGGCACTCCACTCGAGACTTCCCTCCACGTAGACGCAGAGCCATTTATGAGCACTCGTTGGGTATGATTTTTCAACCAACCATGAATCCATCCAACAGTTGCACCATCCAGCCCACACTTAACCAGCTTATCCTCAAGGATATCATGGGAAACTTTGTCAAATGCTTTACTGAAATCTAGATACACTATGTCCACAGGACTGCCAGAGTCAACCATTTTAGTAACTCTGTCAAAAAGGAGATAAGGTTGGTCTGGTATGACTTATTCTTGATAAACCCGTGCTGGCTATTACCAATTAACTCATTCTGTTCAAGGTGCTCACAGACAGAGCGTTTGATAATCTGCTCTAGAATTTCCCCAGATATTGATGTCAAACTGACAGGTCTGTAGTTTCCTGGGTCTGTCTTTTTTCCTTTCTTGAAGATCGGGACAACATTTGCCCTTCTCCAGTCTTCCAGCACAACACCAATACTCCAGGAAATCTCAAAGATTAGAGCAAGAGGCTCTGAAATATTTTATTTGTTTATTATTAAATTCTTATCCCCCCCCCTCCCCGCAGATGGGCTCAGGGCGGCTCACAATCAGGGCACCATGTGCCAAATATGAACATTTAAAAACAGAATAAAAACAGCCATGTTTAACAAGATAAAGTGCTCAGTGATGTTGGTCATTCGATCGAATCAAGATGGTGACCTATAAATATTACTCAAAACCCCAGTTTAGTGGTACCGATCCATCACAATACTGTGGCTCGATCTTTATATTGGGCCATTCCATTACCCCATTGTTACCATGAAGTAGTCGTTGGTGGTGATGGTAGTGGCGGCTCCTAATTGAAAGCCTGGTGAAAGAGCTCTGTCTTACAGGCCCTGTGGAACTGTGAGAGGTCCCGCAGGGCCCTGATCTCCTCCAAGAGCTCGTTCTACCAGGTAGTAGCCACCACTGAAAAAGCCCTGGCCCTGGTTGCCGCAAGCCTGGCCTCCCTGGGGCCTGGGGTCACTAATTGGTGTTGAGCCCCCGATCGTAGTGCACTCTGTGGTATGTATGGGGAAAGGTGGTCCCTCGGGTATGTCAGACCCTGGCCATATAGGTCTTTAAAGGTAAGTACCAGCAACTTGAAGCGAATTTGGAATGCTATTGGCAGCCAGTGCAGTGCTTTCAGCACAGGCCGGATGTGCTCCCATCTAGGGAGACCCATCAGCAGCCTGGCCGCAGCATTCTGCACTAACTGCAGCTTCCGAATTTGTGACAAAGGCAGCCTCATGTAGAGAGTGTTACAGTAGTCTAAACTCGAGGTGACCATCGCATGGATCACTGTATCCAGCTCGTCGCGGTCGAGGAAGGGAACCAACTGCTGAATCAGCCAAAGGTGGTAAAAGGCTGAGCCGTCAGTGGCTGCTACCTGGGCCTCCATAGTTAAGGAGGAATCCAGGAGCACTCCCAAACTCCTAACTTCTGACACTGGCACCAAAGGCACCCCATCGAAGGTCAGGAGAGGGATCCCCATCCCCAATCCACCCCGACTCAGGCACAGGGCCTCCGTCTTCTCTGGGTTTAGTTTCAGCCGGCTCAGTCTAAGCCAAACAGCCACGGCTTGTAGTGCCCGGTTCAGATCTTCTGGGCTGGAGTCTGGGCTGGAGCAGATAGAGCTGGGTGTCATCTGCATATTGATGACACCCTATCCCATACCTTCAAGCAATCTGGGCAAGGGGTCGCATATAGAAGTTAAACAACATCGGGGAGAGCACCACTCCCTGAGACACACCACATTCAAGCTGGTGTCTTTGGGACTGCTGTTCCTCTAGCGCCACCCTTTGTCCCCTACACTGGAGAAAAGAGGCAAGCCATTGATGGGCAAGCCCCTGTATCCCCGCATCAGTGAGGCAATGGGTCAGCAGCTGGTGGTCGACGGTGTCAAACGCGGCCGACAGATCTAACAATAACAGTACTGCCACACCGCCTCTATCCAGATACCTCTGGAGATCATCAGTAAGGGTGACCAGCACTGTCTCTGTCCCATGCCCTGGGCGAAAGCTGGACTGGAAGGGGTCTAAGGTGGAAGCGTCATCCAGGAAGCCCTGTAGCTGTATCGCGACCACCCTCTCAATTAATTTGCCCAAATAGGGCAAATTGGAAAACAGTCAATAGTTGGCCAATTCGGCCAGATCCAAAGATGTTTTTTTCAGGACATCTGCAATTTCTTTTAGCACCCTGGGATGCAAGCCATCTGGCCCTGGAGATCTGAATGTATTTAAGTTAGCTAGATGGTCTCTGACCATCTCCTTACTTACACTGGATTGGCAGTTCCTCCTTCCTTCATATGCCCTGCATTCTTCAGTTTGTATACAGCTTGCTTTATGGTTAAAGACCGACACAAAGTGAGACTTGAGTAATTCTGCTTTGTCTTCATCCCTTGTTAAGGTTTGACCGTCTTCCCCTAGCAATGAGCTTACCCCATCCCTGTTCTTCTTTTTGCTCCGAACATAGGCATAGAAACCTTTCTTGTTATTTTTAGCATCCCTTACAAGCCTCAGCTCCATCTCCGCTTTAGCCTTTCTGACACCATCTCTATAGATTCGAGCCTGCTTCTTATACTCACCCTCAATAATTTGTCCCTCCTTCCATTTCCTGTACATTTCCCTTTTTAGTCTCAGCTCTTTAGAGAGTTCGTTGTTCAGCCACCTCAGCTTCATTACCCATCGCCCACCTTTCTTTCTCACCGGGACAGTTTGCAATTGTGCCTTAAGAACTTCATTTTTCAGCATCTCCTATCCGTCCTGTGCAGACTTCCCCCCTCAGCATTTCCAGCCACAGGATCCTACCTAATATTTCTCTGAGTTTTTTGAAGTCCACTTTCCTGAAGTCCAGGATACGAATCCTACTATGTCCTGGTTTCACTTCCTTCTCTATGTCAAATTCCAAGCTGACATGGTCACTATTCCCCAAGGATCCCACAATGTTCACTTCATCAACCAGTTATTCCCTGTTAGTCAGGATTAAAGAGATGAAGTTGTCCACAAGACTATTCAAGAATCTGCAGGATGTCCCATGTCTAACAGAGTTAGATTTCCAGCAAATATCTGGATAGTTGAAATCTCCCATAACCACTACATCCTGTCTCTGTGAAAGTTTAGCAAGCTGTTGTACAAATGCATCATCCAGATCCTCCGGTTGGTTTGGAGGTCTGTAGTATATCCCCACACCAATATCCCCTTCTTTTTCCCCTCACTCTATCCTTACCCACACACTTTCAATAGGGCAACTCTTGAAAACCTGAATTTCAGTGCAAATGTAATCATTCTTGACGTACAGTGCCACCCCACCTCCTTTTTTGTTTATTCTGTTCAATTTGAACAAGGTATATCCTTCAATCGCTGTGCTCCACATATAAGACTCATCCCACCAAGTCTCAGTAATAGCTATCAGATCATACTTACTTTCCAATATTTGAAGTTCAAGTTCATCCTATTTCCCATACTCTGTGCATTAGTATAAAGACATCTCAGATTACATACATCCTTTCCTACCATAGGTCCCTTCGAATTTACCTGAAAATTACTGACCTCACCTCTCTCCCATTCATTTATTCTCTGGTCACTCCCTTTCTTGAACTTAGTGTTGGGATGCTGCACAATATCAGACGGCAGCTTCTTCTTGTTGTTGTTGTTCTTCTTCTCCTTCTTCTTCTTCCCCTCCTCCTCCCCAGTCTCAACCTGCTACCCTCACAGAAGAGGGGAATCTCTGGGTTGTGTAATGGTTGTCCATCAAGCATCAACCCAGCAACTGTTTCCAGCTCCTGGGAAGAAGGATTGGATACAAAGGAGAGACATAAACACATCTGGGATGGTCTAAAGTGCTAGAGTGCTCTCTGGTTAAAATAGATGCAAGAAGATGCATTTAAGATTTTAGCAGTTAAAAAAGAGGTTTTTGGTGCAAGCCTTCAAGCTCCAGTGTATTTGGGGCAGACTTACATGACAAAACATGTCCTTAATGAACCTTAATCCTATTAATGGGATTGTCAGTGCAGATTTGTCATTGAAAAGATGTTTTCATCCATGAGTCCTATAGTGGCTTCTCAGAGGTCAAACTATTTCACTGGAACTCAGAGCTGCATCAAAGGCCATGATGGTCACATGCGATTTGATAGAGACAGCAACTCTCTCTGTCGAATGGTTGAACATGCCCACATGGCTAATAGGTTGGGGGATGCAGATGCCTCCAGTGTGCATCTAGCCTCTGCAGTTCACATGTACTTATGGTGTCATCTTCTCTGGACCCCCTTTGTACTTAATTCTCCACGTTGCCATCATTGATGGCAACACAGCCAGCAATAAACAGAAAGAGTTGCACTTTTATCCAGAAAGATGTACTTGTTTATCAAGATAGATCCAGTTGGTCAGCCGTGTTGGTCTGAAGCAGCAGAACAAAGTTTGAGTCGAGTGGCACCTTTAAGACCAACAAAGGTTTATTCACAGTATGAGCTTTTATGTGCAAGGCACACTTTTTCAGATACATTGGAATGGCAGATGAGGTTCCAAACTTGTAGACAGGGATTTAACGGCAAATTAACATGTAACATGTTTAAGTTATGCAAAGTTGTTTAAGTTATGCAAAGTGAAAAACTAAACTAAAGTTAAGGTTATAAGATCAACAGTTGTAAAGCAATAAATATGTCAAAAGAACAGATAAATGTCTAAAGGCGTTTTTTCTAATTGTGGGAAGTAACAGAATCTTAATTATCTCCAGTCAGCTCGGTGTAATGTTGTCAGCAGAAATACACTGAAAGAAATACACTAAAAACACCTTTAGACATTTATCTGCCCTTCTGACATATTTATTGCTTTACATCTGTTGACCTTATAACCTTAACTTGTTGTTTAGTTTTTCTCTTTGCAGAACTTAAACATCATCATGTTATGTGTTAATTTGCCGTTAAATCCCTGTCTATAAGTTTGGAACCTCATCTGCCGTTCCAATGTATTTGAAAAAGTGTGCCTTGCACGAAAGCTCATACCTTAAATAAACCTTTGTCAGTCTTAAAGGTGCCGCTGGACTCTAAATTTGTTCTATTGTTTCTGAAGGTCAGCACTTTGCCTTGCCCTGACCTGGATGGCCCAGGCTAGCCTGATCTTGTCATATCTTGGAAGCTAAGCAGGGTTGGCCCTGGTTAGTATTCAGATGGGAGACCTCCAAGGAATACCAGGGTCATGATGCAGAGGCAGACAATGGCAAACCACCTCTGAACGTCTCTTGCCTTGAAAACCTTACAAGGTCTCTATAAGTTACCTGTGACTTGATGGCAAAAAAGAAAAGAAAAAAAGCACTTTGCTTTGTTTCTTCTGCTTCTTATTTAGTGTGCAAATGGTGAGCTGAGAAGGTCAGATATGCCTTTATCCAGCCTCTGAGGGTCCATCTGCACATTACAAAGTCCTCATATGTCTCGGGGGAAACACAAGGATTCTGCATCACACGTGCAGTGGGAGTTTTGTGCCTCCCGGACACACACAGGCTATATTCTGTGTGTGGCCACAGCACACAGGGAGAAGTGCCTGTCGCCCCCCACCCCCACACGTCTGCATTCTCCAGCTGCCCACTACTGGCTCCATTGGGAAACCTCTGTGTTAACCACACTAAGTAATGTGATTTTTACAGAGTAGCCTCTAGAAGCTTCATGGGACAGTTTGAGAATGTGAAAACCACAGAGGCCCTGGCTCCATCTGGGGTCGCAAACCGAAAAGAGCTGGGGTGTACCAGTGGAGGCACAAAACTAGCTCTCAAATGTCCGCTTTTGAAAGTCAAAGTATCTGATTAAAGGAGCTTTGACTTTTGAAAGCTTATACCCCGTCTATCTTGTTTATTTCTAAGGTACTACCGGACTCAAATCTCACTCTTCTACTGCAACACCAACAAGGCTTCCCTCTGAAACTGGGTAAAAGGAATGTAGTAGTCCCAGTGGAAGTACATGAACTTATTTTCTATTGACCTCCACACTGAGGTTTGGGAGGGGGGGATTGTGCTTGGAGCTGTCCATGGTCAGTAGATCCTGGTGTACGTATCTACAGCTCTCCTTTGCATACACACTTCCCTTTAAGAGGGAGGGTGTTGATCAGATCAAAACAAGTCATGCAACTGAGCTCACCTGGGGCTGCTGGATTCCAGACCATTACAGACTTGTAAATTCTTTTTCCGGTATTCAGTTTACTGGAAGCAATTCAAACGCCATCAACACAGCAAACCATGCATTTTACATCTCGTTTCGTGTATAACTTTATCAAAGTGGGTGGCATTGAAATGCCTATATCTAATTACAAAAATAAAATTCTATTATTAGTATAGGTATTTCAATGCTACCCACTTTGATAAAGTTATACACGAAAGGAGATGTAATATGCATGGCACGTTGTGTTGATGGCGTTTGAATTGCTTCCAGTAAACAGACACCCTGTGAGATAGGTGGGGCTGAGAGAGCTCTCTCGAGACCTGCCCTTGAGAGAACAGCTCGGAGAGAACTTATGACTGGCCCAAGGTCGTACCAGCAGCTGCATGTGGAGGAGTGGGGAATCAAACCCTGTTCTCCCATATTAGAGTCCATGCTTCTATCCACTACACCAAACTGGCTACCAGTCCTTCAGCTGTCTCCCTGAAGGGTGATCTTCAGATCTTCTTCATAAGACTGCTATAGACCTTGCATATTCTAACCATTTATACCCCACCTTTCTCATAGAACCCAAAGAAGGATGTATTTGGTTCTCAGGTGGACTGCTTTCCAGAGACTGGTACACTCAGACTCACCTTCAGCAAGGTTCCGGTATCCTGTGCCTTCTTACCAGAATCTGCATCCCTGTCCCTTTTTTTAGGGTCTGAGAAAACTAGGCCTGCTTAGGGCAATTGACCTTTATAAAGAATATCCATTACACGGCTCCAGTGGGATGTGGCTCCTCATTGTATGTCTGTAATGGAGAAGGCTGCCAAGCTCCAGGTAGGGCCAGGAGATCTCCCGGTATTCCAAATGATCTCCAGATGACAGCGATTAGTCCCCCTGGAGAAAACGGCTGCTTTGAAAGGTGTTCTCTATGCCATTAGACCCCCCTGAGGTCCCTCCCCTCCCCAAACACCGCCCTCCCCCAGGAATTTCCCAACTACGAATTGGCAACTTTAGTACCTTTACCTTTCATATCACTGAAAAGATGCATGGGACTCAGGCATAGTACCCACACTGCCACCTAGTGGTTTGGTGCTTAGAATGCTGCTGAACAGTGTGTACACTGCAGTATAGGTAGATCCACTTCCCTCCTTTTCCGATGATTAAACTTCCTAAAAAGTATCTTTTAAAATCGCATTTGCAGGTTAAGAAGTGTTGGCCTCTGGTATTTCCTTCCTTCCTTCCTTCCTTCCTTCCTTCCTTCCTTCCTTCCTTCCTTCCTTCCTTCCTTCCTTCCTGTTTCTGTATTTTTCTCTGTTAGATGCTGAGCTTGTGGCCTGAGCTTGCGTCCTTCAAGCTTTCATACAGGGTTTGGTTTTTATGCATCATGCACATCATTATGCTTGATGAATGCACTCCTTTATCTTTTCAACAGTGTCTAAAAAAGAAGGTACTGTGCATTTTCATTTATTATGTTACACTTTATCCCATCCTTCAGGGAGGACAGGACAGCATAAATGGTTTCCCCGCCATAAACACCTGTCCTCACAACAGCACCTGTAAACTGGGTTAGGCTGACAGGTAGTGATTGATCTGGGGCAGACTGGGAAATTAAAACGGGAAGAAGTTGGGGCTCAGTAGTACCACATAAGAACATAAGAAGAGTCCTGCTGGATCAGACCAATAGTCCATCCAGTCCAGCATCCTGTCTCACACAGTGGCCAACCTGGATGGCCAGCAACAGGGCACAGAGGCCGAGGCCTTCCCTGATGTTGCCTTCTGGCTCTGGGACTCAGAGGCATAGTGCCTGAAGTTCCCCTCAGTCACTGTGGCGAGTAGCTAGTGGATAGACTTACCCTCCATGAAGCTATCTAATCCCCTTTTAAAGTTGTTTGTTCATGTGGCCATCCCTACATCCTCTGGCAGTGAATTCCACATTTTAATCATTCTCTGCGTAAAGTAGTAGTTCCTTTTGTCTGTCCTGAACCTACTGCCCATCCAAGTTCTCATAGTTTTGGGAGAGAGAGAGAGAGAGAGAGAGAGAGAGAGAGAGAGAGAGAGAGAGAGAGATTTCTCTTTGTCAGCTCTCCCCCTTCCATGCTTGCAGAAATATTGAGGTCCTGAGGCCCTGGAGAGCTGCTGCCAGTAAGAGCATATAATGCTGACTGTGATAGACCCCCCCCCCAAGGGATGGATTCAGTATAAGGCAATATGCACTCAGTATGGTGCAGGAGCTAGCCAGGCTTCAGTGAGCACTTCTAGCTGCCCAAAGCCTGCCAGAAGAACGGTGCAGAAAATTTCTCTGTAAGTTAAATGGCCAGTCCACCCCCGGATCGATCCCATTAGTTATTATTGTTATATCCGATGAGACCTGGAACTGCAATACGTGATCAAAGATTCTTTGGGTTTTTAAAAAATTGTAAGTCACACCAATAAAATTTTTGAACTAGTCATAGTAGAATAAGATCCAGGGCGAGTGACTGTGAGCAGAGGGCCACCTTCCAGGAGGTGACGGTTTAAAAGAATTCATTAATCGCACCTTTGAATACTCCCAGAATTCAGCCCTCCAGTGAGAGTTTGAAACTCAGACAGCATCACACAGGAGATTTCATGTGAACTGGCTGAAGCTGTTTAATGTTGACTCTTACCCAATGGAAACCTCCAGATCAGGATGCAGTGCTGATCCTATGCATGCTTACTCAGAAATAACCCCCATTAAGTTCAGTGGGCTTGCTCCAACTAAGTATGCACAGGATGTAGCTGTTTCCTGAATATCTACTGTAAATCCATATTGATAGTGCTGGTTGGTTTGTTTCAGACAACGGCCATGTTGCTCAGCTTTACACAGTGAATCATGAAGGACCTGGCCTTTGTATACACACTTTTTACACTATTCACACGTGAAAGATAAGCACAAATGCCTCATTACCTCTCCAAAATGACAATAGCGAAAGGCCAACAGGAATAAGCACCCATGTTGTCATTATGATGTGTTTCAGAATAGGAAATGGGAATGTGGATCTGAATAAACCAATAAGCCTGTACTCTGGAAACCCTGGCTCTTTTGCTCAGTGATAGGGATCCCAGAATTACTCTAGCAATTGCAAAATCTGTCTTAGTCCTTTTAGCCCTTGCATCTAAAAAATAAGCAATAAGTGTTTTCCGTTGCTCAAGATTTGTAAATCAATGAGGTTCTATGGGCACAAAAGGAACAAAGGATCTGAATAAAAGTAGACACGGGGGGGGGGGTTCTGGGGGAATGTGCTGAAACGGAGTTCCGGAACCTCTTCGACAAAATTCTTTTTAAAATGTTTAAAAGTTTCTGAGTTTTCAGTATACCCATTGAGAACGTCAGTTCCCTCTTGAGAATTCTGGCACCTCTTTTTCTGGGAGTGGGGGGGAAAGCCCTGAATAGACATGAATGAACGAATGAACAAGTGTGTGTGTGTTCATTGCAGGAGTAGGCATAGTCCCTGAAGGGCAGAGAATCACCTTAACCTCTGTAAGGGGTAGAATACGGAAGCTGGTAAAGCCTGTAATGAGTTAGGAATCCAAGGTCCTCTTTGTTAAGCCCTGGGGGAGCAACACTGCTGAATTAGAATTCATCAGATATTCAGTACAATCTCATGTTGTCTCCTACCTATGAAGTTCTTTTGAAGAAGCACATTTTTGTACTTTGCACTGAAGAGGATGAGGAAACCCAAAAGGATTCCTGGAATGGTCCCTGTATCCCTTCTGGATCTGGGAAAGGCTGTTAGGTGGCATTTTATTGATTTATTTACTTCATTTATGCCCCGCCTTTCTCCCCAGTGGCGACCCAAAGCGGCTTTCATCGTTCTTCCCTTCTCCGTTTTATCCTCACGACAGCCCTGTGAGGTAGGCTAGGATGAGACTGCGTGACAGGCCCAAAATTCACCCCAGTAAGGATCCAGAGCAGAGCAGGGGATTCCAGTCTGTCCCCCCCAGATCTTAGTCTGCTGTGCAAGTTATGTTCTTGGGTAAATCTTAGTGGGGAGATTTTCATCTTCTGCATCTGGATTTGGTGGATTATTGAAGAATTAGAAACAGAGCTATTTTTGGGCAGGAATGCACAGGAACGGAGTTCTGGCTGGCTCCTGAGTTGGCCATGCCCAGCAGGAACTCATTAGCATAACAGGCCACACCCAACAGCAGAAACTCATTAGGATTGGCTACATTAGGGGTATGTGGCCTAACATGCAAAGGAGTTCCTGCTACAAAAAAAGCCCTGGGTTTTGACAATGAACAAGGTAAACAGAATAAGAAGCAAAAGGTGGGTGTGGCTGGATGACCACACTTTTAGTAACATGAGGGTGTGGCCTAATATGCAAATGAGTTTCTGGTGTTGGGTGTGGCCTATTATGCTAATGAGTTCCTGCTGGGCTTTTTCTACAAAAAAGGCCCTGATTAGAACCTGTATGATGCCCTGCTTGTGACTTCTGTGGGGGGCATGTGGCTGGCATGGGGGGAGAGATGTCTAGCCTGGATTCTCCTGTCTACCACTGTCACTTCTGGACTCTGGAATGACTCCCTGTGATTAACTGTGTCTTATGAGAACGGTAACCTCGTTTATACGGTGTGAAAACTTGCTTCTGTTGAGCAGGTGACAAAACAATGTGTGTGTCAAATGAAACAGAAGGTTGCCTTGGCCTGGGTACCTTAAAGAGCACCGTTTTGGGTCCGGCACAATAAATGTGGCCATTACTGTGCGGTTTTATTGTTCATTATTTTACTGCTCTGCTCCGACTCGTAGTCTGGCAAATATGATGTAGTGGAAAAAGGAATAGGCGGTAAATGCTGACTTGCAATGAAAGCAGGTCAGAAAAAATGACTCATGGTGGTTCTAATTGAGGGGAGCTGGCAACTTTGAAACTTTTAAGAGTGGCCAAATTCTTAAAGGACCGCTGATGCCTCACCACTAATCTTTCAACTTGCAGCTTCTCTACTCCCCAAAGCAAAGGCATTTCATTGGCCATGAAGCTACAGGTGGGGTGCATTTCTTCTGTGCAAGTGGATAAAGCAACTCTGCCTCAACAGTTATAAAGAGAAGGGGCTGCAGATTAGTAGTGGTCGGAGCATCTGCTTTGCATGCAGAAGGTCCGGGCTTCAGTTGCGGCAGCTGCACATTCAAGGATCTTGCACAGCAGGGATTCTTGGACCAAGGCTTTGGGGAGACAGGGCAAAACTAGGTGGACCAATCATCTGGTATGAGGCAACTTTGTATGTTCAGTTGTTCCTTTAACAGTATGAACAACAGGCACAGAGGCCAGGCAGCTTTAGTGAATTGAATCATTGAATTTTGATGACCTCTTGCTAGTCAAATTGAACTCCCAAGGCAGAGCACAGAATACAAAATACAAAATACAACTCTAAAAAAGAAATTGAAATATGTTTTAAAATGGATGGCTAATTCCTCTCTTCTCCCACCATTTTGTAAGCAGTTGACTTGCTACTAGGATCCCACTATGTCATTTTTGCATCATTTAGCTTGTTGTGTTAACACTTATGCATTACTTCAGTTCTGCTTTTAGACTTCTGGTTGGTCCCATACAGTCGATTGTACTGACAGACTCTGTGTAATCCGCCTTGAGTCCAAGTGAGAAAGGCGGACTATAAAGAACGCAAATAAATAATACATACCTACAAAATAGCACCTGCTTTTGACCCAGTTTGGTGTAGTGGTTAAATGTGCAGACTCTAATCTGGGAGAACCGGGTTTGATTCCCCACTCCTCCACTCACACCTGCTGGATGACCTTGGGCAAGCTGTAGTTCTGTCAGAGGTGTTCTTGAAAAAGAGCAGTTTCTGTCAGAGCTCTCTCAGCCCCACCTGCCTCACAGGGTGTCTGTTGTGGGGAGGGGAAGGGAAAGGAGTTTGTAAGCCGCTCTGAGACTCCCTTGGGTAGTGAAGGGTGGGGCATAAATCCAATCTCCTCCTCCTCCTCCTCCTCTTCCTCCTCCTCCTCCTCCTCCTCTTCTTCTTCTTCTTCCTCCTCTTTTTTAACTGAGCGATTGTTGATTTGAGTATTCTTTATATAATTATTTGATTTCTGTTGTCAGCTGACTTGACTCCTTTGGGGGCAGATGTACGTTATGTTTTAGTAGCCATAGCCTAATGTTGCCAACTCCAGGTTGGGCAAATTCCTGGAGACTGAGAATGGGGAGGGATTTCGGCAGGACCCGCCCTCCAATGCTTCCATTTTCTCCAGGGCAACTGATCTCTGAAGCCTGGAGAACAGTTGTAATCCCAGAATGACTCCAGTCACCACCTGGAGGTTGGCAACCATATTTCATGTTGATGTTTAGACATTTGTCCAATTAGGAGACCGTAGTCTGTTTCTGGGCAGACTAGATCCTTCGATACTGAAAGGAAGAAGTCAGAGGATGAGGAAGAAAGAAGGGCAGTGGAGAAAGTCGGGTGGCGGCTGAAAAAGGACTGGGGAATAAAACCATACATTAAGAAGCCTGGTGTTGTCTCTTTGACTGTGTTTTAAATCAAAATAAAGCAAGACGTATACGCCTCAGGCCCACTGAATAGAACCGAACAGGATTCCAAGCAGGCCTGTTTAGGCGGATGGCGCTATGTAAATAGCACAGTTCCTTTGGTGTAGAGATTAAGAGCGAGATTGGTGTATTGGTTAGGAGTGCAGACTCTAATCTGGGAGAACAGGGTTTGATTCCCCACTCCTCCACATGAAGCTGCTGGTGTGACCTTGGGAAGGCCACAAGTTCTCTGAGACCTGTTCTCTCAAGGGCAGTTCTCAAGAGAGCTCTCTCAGCCCCACCTACCTCACAGGGTGTCTGTTGTGGAAAGGGGAAGGGAAAGGAGATTGTAAACTGCTCTGAGACTCCTTCAGGTAGTGAAGGGCAGGGTACAAATCCAGTCTCCTCCTCCTCCTCCTCCTCCTCCTCCTCCTCCTCCTCCTCCTCCTCCTCCTCTTCTTCCTCTTCTTCTTCTTTCCATATTGAGCTAACCACATGCAGAGCACAATTCTGTGCCGATTTGTGCAAAATAAGAGCTTAACAGGCAAATCTGCATAATTTATGCCAGTCACAGAATTCCATTTTTCGTGGTACAGAAGCTGAGTCAAGCAGGCACACCATTGTAATGTGTTGTTCTCCTCCTCCTCCTCCTGTTTCTCTCTCTCCCCGCCCCACCTCTCAGAGCGAAATGGATGAAACTCAGATCCAGTTGGCCGGCGATGACGTCGACTTACCAGAAGACCTCCAGAAAATGGTGGAAGAAGATCAAGGAGAAGAAGAAGAAAAGGATTCTATTCTGGGGCAGCTCCAAAACATTCAGAACATGGACTTAGACACCCTCAAAGAAAAGGCCCAAGCGACTTTCACAGAAATGAAGCAAGCGGCTGAGGAGAAATGTTCCGTGATGTAACAGAGACTTCTCTAAAATCTGTGAATGAATGGCCCCCTCGGTCTGGGCAGCTACTCACTTGCTACCCCTCTGTGAGGATTTCCCCCCCCTCAAATAATTTTTTTTAAAAGAAGTGTATTTATTGGAAAATGTTGGTGGGTGGGGGGAGTGGGACTCTAAAAATGCAGCCGATGGTCCGAGACGGTGGTTGGAGTTGTGTGAACTGGTCCTCCCCAAACACTTTCAGGTGATGAACTGTGAGACAAGATTCACCTCCTCACAGTCACAGAAAGTGGCGCCTGGTTTTTGGCCACTGTGTGACACAGAGTGTTGAACCAGATGGGCCACTGGCCTGATCCAACATGACTACACTTATGTTCTTATGTGGAAACTGTTTCAGCTGCTTAAGCTGCATCTCCTTCCTGAGTTTTGAAAATAAGGGTCACATTTCTTATTAGGGGTAGTAGAACAGAGGTTTCTTAGACGAGTGACACTAAAGCCATTTGGGACCATGTCTTTATACAGACTTTGCTAAGCAGTAATAAAGCAGTTTCCCCCCCTAGCAAGCAGAGTTGTAACGGAGTTAAAGATCAACGTCCAATCTTACCATCCCCATAGATTTGGTAGTTTTTGAGAGGAAAGAATGGAATGAATAAAAAACATGCCAGGTACTTTCAGACCACTGAATGTTGGCAATTGCTTCACACACAAAAAGCACAGGGCTGCAGCTGTATTTATTTGCAAAATTTGTACCCCAGCCTTATCGATTGACCGATCGATTTGATTTATACCACTCCCTCCCCGCCGGAGCCCAATCAAAGCTACTAAGGTTGGTAACAGTTTAAACAAAGCATTATGAACGTTCATCATAAAAACGGTAAACCCAAAGCTCAAATACATGTGTAAAAAAGCAGAGAAAAAATTAAACAGGGAGGAAAGATCATTGAGAGAAAAGCAGTTGAAACAAACAGGTCTTCACCTGCAGGTGGAAGACAATGACAGAAGGGGTCAGATGAATATCCCCAGAGAGATATTTCCATAGTTGCAGTGCCGTGATAGAGAAGGCCCTTTCTCAGGTTGCTACCCACCTAAGCTCAGAAGATGGGGGCACATGAAGCAAGGCCTCAGGTGATTACTTTAGCGGTTGGGTCCAGCATCTTGAACTGGGACCAGAAACAAACTAGACGCCAGTGTAGATGTGCAAAGACTGGAGAGGTAAGGTCCATATGATCCACTCCACTCAGCATACCGCTTTCAAGTGAAATTTCCAAATACTTTTCGTACAGTTCTCAGATCTATAACTTCTACAGGGTTTAGGATGGCCACTTATTTTTCTAGTCCTACTTGCACACCTTTACAATAGTAATTTCTCAAAGAAAAAAAATTATGCAGGGTAGATTTTATTTCCTTTCCAGGACAACTGGCAGCTACTGCCATGCTGTTCTTGAGGAATTAGGAGGCAGGACTGTTTTTTAATGCATATTATTTTAAAACACCTCTTTATTTCCCTTTAAAGTGCCAACAAAACAAGAAGGGAGCAAGTTCTGAACAGTGAGAGGCAGAGGAGACTGAAGTGTTAAACTTCCTCTCATTTCCCTGTGTAGCCTGAGGAAAACTGAGGCTCTGAGTCAGTACAGAATGAAGGCCGGAAGGTATGGTTGAAATCACAATCCAGGACAACAGCACCACCGCTGCTACCTGCTATGACAGTTGGTACTTCTTGCTTGAAATATTTTTTTCCTCCATTAACAAATAGATATATTGTACCAATAACTAGTGGGAGGGAAGAGCGAGAGTCCAGGCGCACCTTAAAGAATATCAAAATATGTGTCAGGGGATGAGCTTTCGTGAAAAGCTCCTCCCCTGCCATATATTTTGTTAGTCTTTAAGGTGTGCCGGGGCTCTCGCTCTTCTCCACTGCTACAGACAGACTAACAGGGCTACCCGTCTCAATTGATCTCCTAGGAGGAGGGAAGAGGAGCTGTCAAGTGGGAAAAGCCTCAGTCCGAACTACAGGTCTGTGACTCCTTTTTTCAAATTGCCACGCCAGTCACAAAGATGACTAGTCTTGAGTTCCAGTCCATGTGCTGAATGTTGCTGATATTCAGAAGTATCAGGGAAAGGGGGGGGGGGAACTGTAGCTATTTTTATTAAACTGCTTTTCTTAGCATCTGCCTTGGGACCTTTTTGTTTGTTTGCTAAATATACCACAGATTTTTAGCAGTGTTTCTCTAATGCAGGGCTCCCCAACGGGGTGCTCGTGGGCACTGTGGTGCCTACCAACACCATCCCTGGTGTCCACCAAGTGTTTTTAAAAAGCGGGCGGGGGCAGTTAGGACTGTTGCCCAGCAGGGCTTCTGATGGGTCATTGGAGATCCAGTTGGTTGGGCAGATTCAAATAACGTGAATCACAGAATCATAGAGCTGGAAAGGACCTGCAGGGTCATCTAGCCCAACCCCCTGCACAATGCTGGAAGCTCACAAATACCTCCCCCTCCACATCCACAGTGACTGTTGTTCCAGGCCCAGAAGATGTCAAAAAACCTCCAGGATTGCTTCAGGATTGATGGTTTCAGCAGCAGCTGCTACCACAGTGTCAGTTTTATTCTCCTTCACTCCACTTTTCCAGTGTATTTTTAACAATTATCCTTCTTCTCCCTGCGCTTGGACTTCCTGTGTTTATGTGTGTGTAACCAACGCCTGCGGTGGCCCTTTTGCGGACTGCTTCACCTTCTGCGGCAGCCATTTTGTGTTTTTGCCCACCACCTCGTGTCAGAATTCCGAAGGTGCCAACAGGTTCAACAGGGTCAGGGACTCCTGCCCTAATATGACTCTCAAGCAGTTAGCAATGGGTTTGATTAAAAGCCAAGCCTGATTCAGCAAGGAATTGTACACGGATCGTCCCCCTGAAAAAGGTTAGAACATTTTAGCCTAGGGCAGCTTAAGATTTTTTTAAAGAAGCAACATACTGACGCTTTCCTAGAGCCAGAAGCAACAGCTACCTGCTGTCTCACGCAGATATAGGAAGGCCCACGCTGGGACAAAAACTCCCAACTTCAAGTATAGGCTCATGGGCTCTGAACTTGCTGAGACTGAGAGGGCATAAGATCTTGGGGTTGTAGTGGATAGATAGCTCAATGAAGGTGTCGACCCAGTGTGCTGCAGCAGTGAAAAAAGGGAAACTCTATGTTAGGGATTATGAGGAAACGGATTGAGAATAAAACCGCCAATACTGTAAAGCCCCTGTATAGATCTGTGGTGCAGCCTCATTTGGAATATCGTGTACCTCCAAAAGGACGCTGCATGGCTAGAAAAACTACAGAGGAAGGCAACCAAGGTGATTCTGGGTTTGGAGCAACTTCTCTGTGAGCCAAGGCTGAATAATCTGGGTCTTTTCAGTTTAGAAAACAGATGACTAAGGGAAGATATGATAAAATTATGCATGGGGTGTAGAGAACTGACCAAGAGAAATTTTTCTCCCTCTCCCCAAATACTAGAACTTGAGGGCATCCAATGAAGCTGATGGGCAGTAGGTTCAGGATGGACAAAAGGAAATACTACTCGACACAGAGAATGACTAAAATGTGGGATTCGCTGCCAGAGACTGTTGTGATGGCCACAGGGATAGATAGCTTTAAAGGGGAATTAGATAGATTCACAGAGGATGTCTATCAATGGCTACTAGCCATGATAACTGAGGGAAACTTCCATATTCAGAGGCACCGATCCTCTGACTCCCAGAGCCAGGAGGCCACATCAGGAGAAGGCCTCGGCCTCTGTGCCCTGTTATTGGCTCTCCAGGGGAACTGGTTGGCCACTGTATAAGACAGGATGCTGGACTAGATGGACCCCTGTTCTGATCCAGCAGAGCTCTTCATATCCTCTTGTAAAAACCGTGATTCCAGATGGATAACTGCTATCAGTCTGCAGTAGCAGAATAAAACCAGAGTTCAGTGATATCTTAAAGACTAACAAGATTTCACAAATCAGAGCTAATTTCATCAGCTGCATAGAAATATTACATTTTACACTAGATATTAGCTATGTATTACACGTAAATATGGGTCCTGTTCACAAATTATAATGGACTCACATACAATTTGTGTCAAGTGTGCATTTCACAGTTCTTTATACGTGTGTCGAGTAATTTTCCTGTCATAGTCAACATACATATAGCTGAGCATGTGATACAACCCCCATATTTATCCAGGGACTGGTCTATAATTTCATTTGTAAAGTGAATGAATGTTGGCTCCTTCTTACATACTGATGTTCACTGTAACTTTCAAACAAAATGTCCCCATCCAGTGATGGAACTCAAAGCCTCACCCTCTAAAGCAAGGTCTCTGTCCCGATTTGTTCATAATACAAGAATGGCCAGGGATGTAGGGTTCTAACCCATGATCAGTGTTCCCTCTAAGCTGAGTTAGTGTGAGCTAGCTGACAGTTTTTTAGCCTCCAGCTCACATATTTTTGTCTTAGCTCAGGAAGGAGGGCTCCAGAGCAAACTAATTTATGCAGCAGCCAAATCGCTTGCTCACAACTTTAATGCCAACAGCTCACAAAGTAGAATTTTTGCTCACAAGACTCCACAGTTTAGAGGGAACACTGCCCATGATGGGATATTTCTGGAGATTTGAGGGATGGAACCTGGGGATGGTGGGATTTAGGGAGTGGTGGCACCAAGCCGGTAGCCAGGATTCTATGGCTTGTTGGGCAAATTTTTTTCCCTGGTGGGACTGAAATTCTCAGTGCAGAAAGAAAAGCAATTTAGCCAATAGAAAGCTGTTACCAGGATAGATCTTTAAATTGCATGTGGTCAGCCACTCTTGATGGCAGTTCTCAGCTGCTGCAAGTTAATAACTTCTGCCAGCCTAAACAACAATTCTGATAACAAGCCGGCAAGTGGGAGTTATGACTTCTATAGTCAAGAAGGCTAACACTTAGGTGGAAGAACTCTCTTAAAAGAGACCAGTTTCTTGACACAGAGTTAGAAGGGGTCCTAGAGGTCACCTACTCCAACCCCCTTACTCAGTGTGGGAATTAGTCAACTACAGCAACCCACTCTGCTTAAAGGAGAGCACACCTTTAAAAAAATGTTTTCAAATGACCGAAAAAAAGCATTTAGAGGAGAAATTCATGTGGGGCTGTGCCTTTAAGAAAGGGGGCAGAGCCCCCCCAAAGCGCCACCATAGCTATGGTCCTGGGAGGGACTTCGGAGGGGTATAATGCCATAGAGGCCACCTTCCAAAGTAGCCATTGTCTCCAAGGAACGGATCTCTGTGTGGAGATCAGTTATAATTCTGGGAGATCTCCAGCCCCCACCTGTAAGTTGGCAGCCCTCCTGGGGAAGGAGATTCCAAAATGAAGGACAGGAGAGGCTCAAGAGGACTCTGAGCATCTGGAGTTAAGCATCCTTCAGCTTTATAGCAGTTGGGGATAAAAGATTAAGTGGTTAAGCCAACATCTTTAACTAAAGAGGTGGGTTTGAGGAGGGATTTGAAGGGAAACAAGTGGCACCATGGGGCTCTTCTTGGAGGAACTCCAGGCGTAAAAGCCAGAGCTATTTACGGGAAGCAAGAGTCTCCGGAAAGGAATGAGGGTGGTGGAACTCAAGGTCATAGGCTGGGAAGCAGCCAGAAGGGGCATTTTTCAAGACGAACATTGCATGGTCTGGAATCTGGATGACTAGAAAAGTCGTTGGGTTGAGCATAGGGTTGCCAGCTCCAGATTGGGGAATACCTGGAGATTTGGGGGTGGAGCCTGGAGAGAGCAGGGTTTGGGGAGGGGAGGGGCCTCAGCAGGGTATATTTACATAGAATCCTTCAAAGCAGCCATTTTCTCCAGGGGAACTGATCTCTGTCGTCTGGAGATCAGCTGTAATCCCAGGAGATCTCCAGGTCCCACCTGGAGGCTGGCAACCCTAGTGTAGAGCTGCCAAGTCTGGATTGGAAAATACTTGGAGACTTTGGGGGTGGATCCAGGAGAGGGGAGGGGTTTGGGGAGGGGAGGGGCCTCAGCATGGTAGAAGGCCATAGAGTCTACCCATCAAAGCAGCCATTTTCTCCAGGGGTCCCAAATACCCAAATCCCACTAGTAGAAAAAACCGTCTCCAGCTGACAGAGATCAGCTCCCCTGGAGATCAGCTCCCCTAGAGAGCCAGTTTGGTGTAGTGGTTGAGTGCATGGACTTTAATCTGGGAGAACCGGGTTTGATTCCCCAGTCCTCCACTTGCACCTGCTGGATGACCTTGGGCAAGCCGTAATTCTGGCACAGGTGTTCCTGAAAAAGAGCAGTTTCTGTCAGAGCTCTCTCAGCCCCACTCACCTCACAGGGTGTCTGTTGTAGGGAGGGGAAGGGAAAGGAGTTTGTAAGCCGCTCTGAAACACTTTTGGGTAGTGAAGGGCGGGGTATAAATCCAATCTCTTCTCTTCTTCTTCTTCATCAAAGATTGCCAAAACAATAGTAATAAAGGCTATTTGGAAAATGTTATGACTATGTGGACGCCTCCTATCAAGTTACACTGACTACATGGACTTTGTCTTATCTTCAATGGAGGAAATATTGTGTCTTATGCCTTATTGTATTTATAGTATGCATTAATGTTGTTGTGATACCACCAACTTTATAATTGTTTAATATATTGTTCTGGCAGTCTTTGACAGTGTTTTGTACTAGTGGAACTGGTATATTTGAGACTCCTGTGACACTAGTCTTTTCCCCCGTGTTGTTTGGATTTTCTCCAGGGGAGCTGATCACTCTCAGCTGGAGATCATTTGTAAAAGCAGGAGATCCCCAGGCCCCACCTGGAGGCTGGCAACCCTACCCTAGTTGGGCAATGGAGCTTTGGACAGGCAAGGAAGTACAGAGAGGGAAAGGACTTCAGGACTTAAGATAGAACAAGTCATCCCTGGTAGACATACAAATATCCATCAGACACTCTAACCCTGGTAAAGCCATCTTCTTCTCACACAGCTTCAGTTCTCTCCTTCCCTGCAATCAAAAGCAGCATCCAACTCGACTCATTGTAGAGGGCAAACCCACTCTGCGGAGATGTATGAAAGTGACTCCAATGGGCACTGACCGGCTTTGTTTATACTACAGCACCCAGCCAAGTAGATTTATTATCTTAAGTGGCACCTTACTATAATTATCCATTTTCTTAACAAGGCAGGAGCTGCTAATCTCTTAAGAGCCCAGAAGAGTTTCCAAGTATCAACTAATCCTTAAAAGTCCTTTACAAATCTTCTTGATGCCTTTATGACGACTTCGGGCAATATTTTCCCATGCAAATCAAATCATTGCAGACTTTACGAATAGAGTAAACACAAACTCGGGAGGAAAATGCCAGTTCTTCCAAAACTTTTATGGCAAAAGGAGACCCTGTGAGGGCATTGTTTTCTTCCCCGCCTAGGGTTGTCAACGGGCCTGGAGGAAAAAAATGTCCTGTCCCTTTAAGAGAGGCTTAATACGTAGAAATGGGCAGCTGAAGCTTGTCATGGTATGGAAGTAAATAACATCAAGTAAATAGCATCCTATTAAGCCTCTCTTAAAGGGACAGGATAACCTCTTTCTGAATCAGAGTTTATCATAATTCTTTATCGGGAAAACTCCCTTGAATTGCTGATATTTTAATACTTGCTGCCATGCTATCAACACAGAGTTTTGATCCTCTGATACTGGTTTTGTTGCTCAAGAGATTCATTCTAGAGTGTGAGATTGCTCTCACACAGTGGGTCTCAAACTATGGGTTGTGACCCAGATAGGGTTACCAGCCTGGCCCCCTGCAACTAGTGAGAGATTTGGAGGGACAGGACCCTTGAAAAACCCGTGTTGCGACATCACTTCCGGCAGAAACCTGGAAGTGATGTCACAGCTGCCCACAATGTTCTAGGAATTTCCCAGATCTCTCTGGTAGACAGGACAAAATACGTCTTTGCTAATTGGAAGCTTTGATTAACACACCACAGCCCTTTCCTGTGTGTTAGTCAACATTTTAACAAAAATTACATTCATTTCCTGTTTTGTATTTGACTATACAAAGCAGCAGTATCTGTATCTGATTACATCAGTGATGGCAAAAACAAATCGTTTCTCAAATTATTCCAAAAGATACAACAAAAAGGCTGCCAAAATCACCATATAATGATTTTTCCGGCATGGGAGAGAGTGAGAAGGCCCTGCTGGCAGCAACCTAGAAGACGTTGAGCTCTGTCTGAGCAGAGTCTGCATTCTTCTTGAATGTATTCAGTGGGGGTAGGGTGGGCCTGAGGCACAAACCTGAGGCACAGACCAAAGGGCTTCTGGCTCACAGCCTTGGAAGTTGGAAAAGACCAGCCCAGATGCCAAATCTGTTTAAATGGGTTTGTAATTCTGTGTAAGTTGCTTTGGATTCCTAAGCAGTGTAAACATGCTCCAATCAATACATGCAATCTCAAAACATAAATTCATAATGCTTCCATCTGCTGAGTCAGACCCCATGGTCTATCCAAGTCAATATTGTCTACTCTGGCAGCGGCACTCCCATGGTCTTAAGCAGAGGTCTTTCACATCACCTACTACCTGGTCTTGAGATGCCAGAGATTGAATCTTGGACCTTCTGTATGTCAAGCAGATGCTCTATCCATGAACAATGCCACTTCCAATATAATTTCTTGTATGCAGTCCCATACTTTGATGTATTTTCAGATATATCCATGATCCCCCCCTTTCCCCCACTGTTATTTTAGCATCTACGATAAAATCTCACACTACGGCATTCTCTGTTTAACATCATCTTTGAACAGTCTTACAACAGTTTCATCCAAAAAAAAAAGGGAAGTCCACACCTAATCATCTGATAAATAAGCACAATGCTTCCCTCGCTAGTTTTTGTCTGTGGCCACCAAATATGAAAAAATGGACATGAGCAGAGCGTAAATTCACTTTTTAATTTTTTTTCAAGAGTACTCATAAAATCTAATGAGCCAGTTTGGTGTAGTGGTTAGGAGCACAGACTCTAATCTGGGAGAGCCGGGTTTGATTCCCACTCCTCCACTTGCAGCTGCTGGTGTGACCTTGGGTCAGTCATAAGTTCCTTCAGAGCTGTTCTCTCAAGAGCAGTTCTCAAAAGAGCTCTCTCAGCCCCACCTACCTCTCACAGGGTGTCTGTTGTGGGGAGGGGAAGGGATTGTAAGCTGCTCTGAGACTCCTTTGGGTAGTGAAGCGCACGGTATAAATCCAATCTCTTCTTCTTAAGGTTTTTTCTCCTTGTAAGAAATATCAAAGAGCTCTCCTCACAGCAAGCAAGAATGTTCACTCTGTCTTGGGGAAACAGATTCGCAACTGGATCCTAAACAGAATGATATCCATCAGAGCCAAAAGACTTAAAAATATGTACATCTGCTTAGGACAACAATTTCTGTGTAGACCTACCTTTTGCATTACTTTATAAAGCAAAATGCCTTATCTAAAAGCATCGCACCAAACAAGTCTAAAGCCCTTGACCTTTGAATTAAAATGTGACAGGAACATCTTGAAAATCTTATTGAAAGCATCTGGCGGTTTAAAGGAGCTAATTAAATTCGTCAGCAGATATAGGATCAGCGTTTTCCTGGTTTAAAGGGTCAAAGGAGAAAGTACCATCGGGATCACCAAACAAGTGATTAGTAGGATCCCATCAAATTTAAGAATTGATGGGACTTAACAGGTCTGAAATATAATTATAAGGACTGTGGAGGGGGGACTTCTTGCTCAAAGTTGCATTATATACACATTGACAAGGTCAGACATTTAGCCACATTGGTCCATTATTTAAAAAAACAACAACAACGGGATATTTTTTTTAATGTGTAGCCATTAAGTTTAATTAAAGGGGTGTGATAGGTAGGAAGGACTCATATATAGGGATTAGATAGATTCATGGAGATTGGAGAATCTAGCCATGGTGACTGAGGGGAACCTCCATATTCAGCAGCACTAAACCTTTGAATCCCAGAGCCAGGAGGCAACATCAAGGGAAAGCCTCGACATCTATGCCCTGTTGTTGAGCATCCAGAAGAACTGGTTGGCCTCTGTATGAGACTACTGGTCTGATCCAACAGAGTTCTTCTTATGTTTTTATGTTTTCCTAAAAGACTCTCTGCCAATAACCATGTAGCAGGCAGATACACAAGAAGAGCAGCTCTCTACTGTATGGAGATGTAATAGGAGGCTGTACCTGTTGAATTTCTGCCTGTTCCCAGTCATTAAGACACAGCACCTCTAGAGACGAAAGTGGCAATCCTCTGAGGCAGGAGTCTGCAACCTGTGCCTCAAGAGCCATGTGTGGCTGTTTTTAAAAGAAAATGATTTTTTTTAATATTAAGGTATATTGGAGTGTTATGAATACCGTGGACTGCCAAAAAAGACAAATAGGTGGGTTCAAGATCAAATCAAGCCTAAACTCTCTCTAGAAGGTAAAATGGGTGAACTGAGGCTATTGTACTTTGACCATATGATGTGAAGACAGGAGTCTCTGGAAAAGACAATAATGCCGGGGAAAGTTGAAGGCAGCAGGAACAGAGGAAGACCCGACTTAATGGACTTAATCAAGGAAGCCGCAGCCCCCAGTTTGCAAGACATGAGCATGGCTGTTAATGAGAGGACACATTAAAGGGAAATGGAAAGGTTTCCTTTGCTCAAAAGCCAGTTGAATCCAACTCTAGGGGGCGGTGCTCATCTCCGTTTCCAAGCCGAAGAGCCAGCACTGTCCGATGACATTTCCATGGTCATGTGGCCGGCATGACTAAACACCAAGTTGCATGGAACGCTGTTACCTTCCCACCGAAGTGGCACCTATTTATCTACTTGCAATTCCTTGCTTTCGAACAGCTAGGTTGGCAGGAGCTGGGGCCAGAGACGGGAGCTCCCTCCGTCATGCGGCACTCAGGTCTCGAACTGCCGAGCTACTGACCTTCCAGTCTGAAGCTAAGTGTCTTAACCATGGCCCCATTAGAACACATTAGAGGATATTAATTCATCGGATTATCATAAGTCAAAAGTGACTTGACCACACTTAACACATACATATTGGAGGGGTGGGTGGGATGACAGAACAATTAGTTTGTGAAGGGAACGGCAGGCAAAGGTTTTTATGGGGCCAGAGAGCTTCTTACTGATGCTTTACAGGAAAGGAACTGATAGGTAAAGGTAAAGGTTCCCTTGCTCGAAAGCCAGTCGAATCCAACTCTAGGGTTGCGGTGCTCATCTCCGTTTCCAAGCCGAAGAGCCAGCGCTGTCCAAAGACGTTTCCGTGGTCATGTGGCCGGCATGACTAAACACCAAGGCGCACGGAACGCTGGGGAACAATTGCCAGTAGAAGTGTGAACCATACACAGATGGATGCCAATGCACTCAAACAACTGCACACGGTGTTCCAGTGGGTATCTATCACCTTTTGTGAGCCCTCATGCGTGCCCTTTCCTAACAAAGGATTCACAACAACCAGTGTTTGGGCTGTGAAGACTTTATGGACTATTAATCAACGTTCCAGACAACGCTCCCTCTAAGCTGCGGAGTCCTGTGAGCAAAAATTTTACTTTGTGAGCTACCAGCATTAAAATTTGATTTGATTTATTATATTTCTACCCCACCCTCCCAGCCAAGGCTACTGCATAAATTAGTTTGCTCTGGAGCCCTCCTTCCTGAGCGTAGACAAAAAATGTGTGAGCTGGAGGGTAAAAATCTGTGAGCTAGCTCACACTAACTCAGCTTAGAGGGAACGCTGCTCTTGCCCACTCCGGGTTGGGAAATCCTGGAGATTTGGGAGCACAGCCTGGCGGGGTGGAGTTTGGGGAGGGGAAGGACCACGGCGAGGGGTGGCCAAACGTGCTTAACATAAGAGCCACATAGGCCCCGGTCATACGGGCCAGAAAACGCGGGGGAGAGGCGTGGCAGTTTGCCCCGGAGCTAAATAAGGCGCGGTAGCCCGATCATACGGTCCACCGGGTTGCCACACTCCAGCTCTGCGCCCCGATCACACCGCGCTGCTGCAGCGCGGCAAAAAAGCAGCGAAGTGCGCATGCGCCATTGGGGGGGTGGGCCGCTGTCGGTGTCTTGTGTGTGCGCATGCGCTGTTCAGCATTGGTGCGCATCCCATGGACACTTACAACATCCGGAAACCCCGGGGACATGGGCGGGCGTCGGAAGCCGCGGGATACTGGCGCTCCCGCGATCAGACGCCAGCCTTTGCCCCGGGGTTTCTGGAAACTAGTACTTCCGACCTACTAGTTTTTAAATCCGCGTTTTCCACGGGAAGCCACGGGTTGGCCACGGGAGCACTACGCCTCCCAGATGTGCTGGTATGATCGCACATGGAAAGTCCGCAGGGCTCCCGTGCCTTCAGGGGGGCAAATGCTCAGTGTGGACGGGGCCATAGAATACCTGTCAGATGTTTGAGAGCCGCAAGACATGAACAAATACCACACGGACATTTTTATTGGAAAATATGCAGATTTGCTTTTTATTAACATTAAGTGAGACTGCCAAAAATAATAACAAAAGGGGTAAAAGCAGGTATCGGTCATATTTATTTGTCCAATGATATTCATTTGTTTGCTAATGATATTTAGCTTCCCCAGTTGCCCTGCCAGGAGCCACACAATATGTGGGAAAGGGCCACATATGGCTCCTGAGCCACAGTTTGACCACCCCTGGTATAGTGTCATAGAGCTGACCCTCAGAATGAGCCATTTTCTTCAAGGGACCTGATCTTTGTAGTCTGGGGACTGGCTGTAATTCCAGGAGATCGCCAGGGCTGAGGCTCAGTGGTAGAACATCTGCTTGGCACACAGAAGGTCCCAGGTTCAATCCCGGGCACCTCCAGTTAAAAAGAGCAGGTAGTAGGTGATGGCACGGACCTCTGCCTGAGACCCTGGAGGGCAGCTGCCAGTCTGAGGAGGCAATACTGGATGGACCGATGGTCTGATTTGGTATCAGGCAGTTTCTTGTGTTCGTGGGTCACCTGGAGGCTGGCAAACCTATGGGTAAGACTGGGCGTCCCTGTGGTTTAGTCCAGCAGGGCTCTTCCTATGTTCTAACTGTGAAGCTGTGCAGAGCTCAGGAGCAGGGAGGGGGGAGGAGGAGGGACAGCTTACCAGGGTCCTTGACGTGAGAACTGTTGCTGTTGTAGAAACTGCAGCCCTCCCCGGGATTTGCATTCCTCTCGCAGCTAATAGGATCCCCGGAGCTCAGAGCCGTCATCCCATCAAGCTAAACGTCTCGGGTGCCCACTTTTAAGCACCGTGAATTCAATTAGGCTAATTAGAAAGCAAGTAGAGAAGGATTGCATTAATATAGCTTTATAGCATGAAACGCCAAAAAAAAAAAAATCCCGTCTTCTTGGGGAAAATGGGAGGAGGGGGAGAAGGCGTGTGAATCCCGCACCGAGTCAACTTATTGGTTCAGCTAGAAACGGCAAAGGGAAATGCGCTTGCCATTTCTTTGGACTGCCTCAGTTCCTGTGACTATGCTAAATACAACAGGGAATATTCCCCCCCCACATAAACCAAGAAAAATGTTCCACTGCTGCATTTCTGCATTTCGTTTTATTTTGCTCCCCCAATGGGGACCCCAAACTAGGCTTGCCAGCCGCCAGGAGGGCCACAAATAACACCCACCGAGGGGAGACCATCCACAATTCACAGCAATATATACTCAAAACTGCATATTACATTCATTGAAGTACAAAGATGAATTAGTGGTCATAACCCAATAGAATGTATAGGTACATATCCAGCAGATTGCTCATGGCAATTAAACATATTTTGCAAAAAGAACATATTCACAACCAACATGTGGGCTCATCTGTAATTCCATACATAAATAGTGTCCATAAAGCTCCAAACAAAAAGTGCAGCAGAAGATGCCCAGTGTGGAAAGAATAACAGCCGTACGTCTCCCCCAGGTATAAACCGAGATGTTTCAATGATCTTCAACAGCATGTCGTTACTTCTAGAGAAAACCCGGAAATTATACCTGTCCTGTCTAGGAATCACCAGAAACTCTATGGTTTTACCATAAAGTTTCCAGTGCTTCCTAGAAAGGTGTGATATCATTTCTGGTTTTCCCTGGAAGTGGGATTGCCAGGCCTAGCAACCAGCAGGAGCTTGGTGGAAAGTGACATGTGGGTGCGCAGTACGGCATGTAACATGGTGTCACTTCCAGGAAAACCCAGAAGTGATGTCAAGTAGCTCTAGGAAATTTCTGGAAACTACACTTCTGGATTTTCCCTGGAAGTGACCTCACAGTACATGTGACACCTTTTCTCCTCCCTCCTACTGCTCAGAGGGGTTGCAGGAGTTGTCAGTCAGGGGCCTCCCACCATAATGGGAGACCTGGCAACCATATTGCCTGGGTAGGGTTGCCAACTCCAGGTTGGGAAATGCCTGGAGATTTTGGGGAGGGCGGGAGGGACCTGCATGTAATGCCACCTTCTCAGCCTGCCCTCGTTAAAAACCTCCTCGCCATTTATACCAGCACTGCAGCTGCTGAATTTTCCCTTCCCACTTCTCACTGTTCTTCTGCTCATTCAGGCGGGGATCCAGTATTCCCAGCCACTCTCCCAGGGTACACCAACTAATTATCCAAAACCCCAGAGACTCTGAGCACGTGCAGAGTGCGATTCCCCTCCACACAGGATCGGGTTCTGGCAGGATTTGTTTCAGTTTAAAGCAGCTGGGACTGGAGGGAGGCATCCCCCCTGGAGCCCCCGCTGCAGTCCTGAAACAACTGTCCTGGGTGGGATTCAGCCCTTGTAAATCGAGTGGGGCTTACTTCCGAGTAGACCTGCTACCCTGGTGTGTTCCCTCGTCCCCGTCCCTCAGGCCCTTCTCCTGATCGAAACCACCCTCTCTCCCGAAAGCGGAGCCCGGAGTAGTGGGGAGGTACCGAGAGCTCTCTGATCCCCAGGCGCCCCGGCGTGGACGAGGCTCTGTGCCTGGAAGCGCCCTCTGCACGTGCCCAGAGTCCCCGGCGTCTGTTTGATGATGTCCCTCCCCGGAAGGCTGGGCGAGCCCCGGCACCTCTCCAGAGCCCGGCTGCTGCCTTCCAGGGCGCCGCGAAGGCCTTGCGCGGCATCCAGCGTGGCTTTGCGCTCCAGCCCGGCGCCAGAGCCCCGCAGTTCCCTCCCGACCGAGCAGCACCCCTCCCGGGAAAGGCCTGCCTGCCGCCGGGGTCGGGGCGTCCCCACAGCTTTTCAAGACTGCTTCTCTAGGCAGGCAAACTAGAGCTGCGCTGTAGGGAATGACTCACACAGGTACCCCCCTAGACCAGTTACTCGGTACCCCCGGGGGCGGGGGGGCGCGCGTATAGGACCGCGGAGAGCGTGCGGGAAGGAGGGTCCTGCTCCTACGGGATGTTCGCATCATTCAGTGTGCCACGTCACTTAAGCCTTGACGCCTGGCTTCAGTTCCGTGTGTTAGACTTCTGGTGGCTTCTACAGCCCCGAGGTCTACTGCGCTGTGGATTGGACGCCCCATCCTGCTGGTTGTATTTGACTCGCTCTGCGCAATCCGCCTTGAGTCCAAGGCAGAAAGGCGGACTATTAAAGAAAAATATTTTTTTTAAAAAAATTATTTAAAAAAAAAAAATTGCCCCAAAAGGACTCTTGGAGATCCGGGAGAGACAGTCTGTGTTTTCAGCGAAATCGGATGGATGGATGGATGGATGGATGGATGGATGGATGGATGGATGGATGATGAGATAGACAGACGATAGACAGACAGACAGACAGGCAGACGATAGACAGATTGGACAGATGATAGAAAGACAGACAGACAGGATTGATAGATGATGATAGATGATCGATTGATTAATCGATTGATTGTTCGATAGATAGAGACGGATAGAAAGATAAATAAATAACTGGGAATGAAAGCAGGGGACAGTGCAGCGAACCACAGAGTTCTTGACTACAAATGGATGGAGGCCCACCTTCCAGAGGATTTGCCAAGGGAAGCATCAGAGGGCTGGAAAAACAAGCCGAGCGGCTTATTGGCGAGTCGGTAGGCAAACGGCGCTCTTCGCGAGGAAGAATCAGCGACTGCTCCCCGTTGGCTCCATCCAGCTCCGACAGAGGCGAGGGGGTGGCGCGGCCGAGAAACCGGCTGGACGTTCCATGGCCGGGGAGGGTAAAACCGGTTTTGCCGACGGGGTTAAATCGGCTTGTTTGGTGTAGTGGTTAAGTGTGCGGACTCTGGGAGAACCGGGTTTGATTCCCCACTCCTCCATTTGCACCTGCTGATGTGACCTTGGGTCAGTCACAAGCTCTGGCACAGCTGTTCTTGAAAAAGAGCAGTTTCTGTCAGAGCTCTCTCAGCTCCGCCTACCTCACAGGGTGTCTGTTGTGGGGAGGGGAAGGGAAAGGGGTTTGTAAACCTCTCTGAGACTCCGAGTGAAGGGTGGGATATAAGTCCAATCTCTTCTTCTTCTTTTTCTTCTTGTTGTAACCTGTGTGTGGCTGAGTTTCAGGGCGTTTCCTTCCCGCTTGCCTCTGTATTTAGGATCAGTCCCCAAACTGTAGAACTCGCAGGGAAGGCCACAGGGAATGCAGCGGGGGGCGGGGGGGAGGCGCCGTCCAGCCAGCCCCAGCGGGTTTATGGCGACCCCGCCCCCTTTTCGTGCTTTCAAGGGGAGGGGGCTGATTTGTCTTTGCCCGCCTCTGGCGCTGGAACCTACCCAGGACTTGCTTGGTGTGGCCTCTCCCACCCAAATACAAACCAGGGCTGGCCCTGCTTAGCGCCCGAGATCGGGCTAGTCGTCGGGCCCGTCCAGGTCCAAGCCAACGCTCCCTCTAAGCTGTGGAGTCCTGCGAGCGAAAATCCTGCTTTGTGAGCTCCTGGCATTAAAGTTGTGAGCGAGCGATTGGGCTGCTGCATCAATTAGCTTGCGCTGGATCCCTCCTTCCTGAGCTAAGACAAAAATGTGTGAGCTGGAGGCTAAAAAACTGTCAGCTAGCTCACACTAATTCGGCTTAGAGGGAACACTGGTCACAGTAATCTTCGATTTAAAAGGCAAACCCTGGCGGCAAGGGGCGAGGATTTCCAGATGCGTGCCCGGCTTTAAGGACGCGCCAGTCTTCCAGAGACCAGTTCGCTCCCCCTTCTCCCCTCTTCCCTGTTCGTTGTGTTTATCCCTTTACCTTCATTGAACGACCGAGCAAGTGATTAATTGCTTAGCAGTGCGATCCTAAACAGAGTTACACACCCTTCTAGGGCCATCGACTTCAATGGATTCAGAACAGTGCTCCAGAACAAAGTTTGGATTTGGTGGCACCTTCAAGACCAACAAAGTTTTATTCAAGGTATCAGCTTTGGCGTGCATGCACATTTCTTCAGATACAGGGAAACTTCCTCAAGCCTTACATATAGGTAGAAGGGGCTAGTTGCCAGGAGGGGCTAGTTAGAGTCAAGATGCGAGGAGTATAGCTAAGATTGGCTTAAATTAGCATACAGATAAAAGAGTTAACGAACAGACGTGAGAACTAAGTTTGAGTCTATTGGCACCTTTAAAACCAACTAATCCTGAGTACAGGAGAGAACTGAGTGACTTAGCCTGTGTAGTGAGATAAGAACTTGAGATCTCTGTTAAGCCCTGGGGGTTCCATCGTCCTGAGTGTTGTAATAATTTGTAATCCAGCAATCTCCCCTTCCAGTCTGTTTCTCAGATTCCTTTAGGACTGCACTGTCCAAAAAAGGCGGACTGTGCCATTCTATGCAGAGTTACTCCACTGATTAAACCATCAATGGACTTCCTGGAGTTAAGTCTGCGCTGGATCAAAAGGAGTCCAGCGTCACCTTAAAGGCTAACGAAATTTATTCCAGGTGGGTAGGCTGTGTTGGTCTGGAGCAACGGAACAAAGTGTGAGTCCAGTGGCCCCTTTAAGACCAACCAAATTTAATTCTGGGTATAAGTTTTCACGCGCAAAGCACACTTCTTCAGATACTGATGAAGTATGCATGCACGAAAGTTTATACCCAGAATTAAACATTGCTGGCCGTAAAGGTGCCGCTGGACTCACACTTCGTTCGAAATTTATTCCAGTATAAACTTTCTTGAGCCACAGCTGATAAAATAGATTGTGACCCAGAAACCTTTGTGCGGGAAAGAACTTCGCTCTGTTTAAGGCGCCACTGGACTCCTGTTTAATGTTGCTTTCACAGACATTCCCCAAGGGGAAGCGCAAGGAAACGTCTCGCCCTCTCCGGAGGCAGCAGCATTGGGAAGGCCTCTGTAGTCCTCGGGGGCAACTGGTTAGTCGGTCCCTGTGCGAGACAGGATGCTGGACTAGATGGACCGTTGCTGGGGTGCGGCAGAGGTCTTCTCAACCACTTTAGTCTAGCTGGAAACCAATTATTTTTGCAAAGGCGGAGTAGTTCATTTCTAGGGAGCTTTTGAAACTCTCCCAAACGAGCCTGCTTAGCTTAGAACTACGCCGCTTCTATCATCTGTTTCCCGTTAATTTCGGGTCTAAATTGGTTTATATGTTTTGTTTATTTGCCTTGATTATAGTCCGCCTTTCTCGCTGGTGGGACTTCAGGCGGGTTACACAGAGCGAGCCGGCAAGATGGGGCATTCAGTAAACAGTGCCGTCGCATCAGGGTTGTAGAACCAACCAGGAATCTTGGGGAAAAAAACACAAAGCTGAAGCAAAGAATGAATGTAAAGAAAACACGTTCGATGATGCCAGGTTACAGAGCAGGACTCGATTTACAGCGAACCATACACAGTAGAAAAGACGACCACAGTCCCTAATAGTCCACAGTCCGCAGTCACTTTGTGGATCTTAATCCGATTCGCTCCTGCGGGCCAGGATCCGGATAGCTTCTCTTGCCGAAAGTCGTCGCAGGAGATACAGTCACCTCTTTCCCCCCGCCTAAAGCGATTAAAAATATATATATTGTTTTTCAATCCCATTTGATTTTTCCCGAGGAAGATATTTTGCACGAGGTCTGCGTGTCTCCTCAACCAGTTTCTTCGGACAATCGACTTGCGCTCGGGTGGGGAGCTAGTCGCAGACCCTCCTCGGGAAATCGGTTCTCTGTTTTTACTTTACTTTTCTCTCCCCTCCGACGGGAGGGAGTCACTCCTGATTCCCCTCGCGCCTAAAGTGCCTCCGTGCCGCGTTTGTGGGTGTGTGTGGGGGAGAGTCTCTCTTGGCAAACACGCCCCCCCCCCCCAGCCAGCCAGCCCCCAGCCCTCCCCCTCCCCACTCTCCGGGCTGGTTGATTTCCGCGTGTCAATTTCAGCCCCGAGGGGGCGGGCCTGTGGGCGGCTCGCAGGACCGCGGGGAAGGCGCCCGAAGCTGGGGAGGGCGGGGGGGCTCCATTAACTCCGCTGCTCTCCGGCCCCCACGTCGCACAGAGCTGCAGCAGGCCCTCCGGATCGGGAGCCACCACCCGCCAGGAGGGGCCGGGCCAAGGCGTTGCCGCCCCCCCCCCAATCCAGGCACACCGGCCGCCGCCGCCAGCCACGTCGAGGGAGGCCGCCCGTCGTTGTGGCCCAGCCTCCTCCTCCTCCTGCGCCGGGAGAGAGGTCAGCGCTGGACGGCTGATCCGCGGCTCTTCCAGGCCAATCCAGCTTGTCTCTCGGAAGGAGACGGCCCGGCCGGGGCTTAGCTCAGAGCCGAGGAGGACTCCAGCCTTTCGCCTCCTCCTGCTGCTGCTGCTGCCCTCTGACAGCCGAAGCGGGGAGGGGGAGCCGTCGGCCGGCCAGGGCTGCGCCAGGTCCTCCCCTGCGGCCGTCGGAAGGCGCCGGGGCTTCCAGAGGCGCCCGGCCCCCGGGGAGAGAGCCCGGGAACGGGAGGTTGGAGACCCCCGCTTGCTCCCCCGACGCCCGGCCAGGCCTCCTCCATGCACCTGCAGCAGAGCTCCCTCCTGAACATGACCGACGGCAGCTTCTCCCTCGCCGGACACTTGGTCAGGAGCCCCGGGGGGAACCCGTCGCGGCTCCACAGCATCGAGGCCATCCTGGGATTCACCAAGGAGGACTCGCTGCTCGGCACCTTCCAAGCCCCGGAGGAGGCCGGCGGGCCCCCCAGGCCGGTGGAGGAGGCGGTGGAGAAGAGGAGCCCCCACGATTGCTTCCCCAAAATGCAGGCCGAGGAGCCCCGAGGGGGCCCCGAGCTGGGAGACCCCACTGCCCAGGCCTTCGAAGGTGAGAGGGGGAGCAGGCCAGGAGGCTGGGGGTCTGCCACTCAGGGGGGCATCCCGGCAACCCGGTCCATCTGGAGTGGAGACCCTCTGAGAGGACCTGGACATCCCCAGGGGGAAAGGGGGCTGGGTGCGTCAGTATGGAGGGGCGTTGGTCACCTTGGTCCCAGACACACATATGGTGGGGATCCAAACCCACATATGGTGGGGAGGGAGGGAGGGAGGGAGGGGTGACGTTTCTTCAGACCACAACAGGCGCCTTAGCAAGGTGTGAGAATCTCAGTAAGGAAGAACAGCCCCAGGGAAATAGTTACAGGTGGGCAGTCCTGTTGATCTACGGTAGAAAAAGCAAGGGCAGAGTCCAGCGGCACCTTAAAGACCCACAAGATTTCTGAGGGTCAGAAATCTCCTTCAGTGACCCACAAGATTTCTGAAAGTCTGAGAGTCAGAAATCTCCCTTAAAAACCCACAAGATTTTCTGAGAGTCAGAAATCTCCCCTGAAAACCCACAAGAGTTCTGAAAGTCTGAGAGTGAGAAATCTCACCTGAAGACCCACAATATTTTCTGAGGGTCAGAAATCTCCCTTGAAGACCCACAAGGTTTCTGAAAGTCAAACAGCTCTCTTAAAGCTCCGCAAGACGTCCGAGGGTTAAAAAGCTCCCTGAAAGACCCACAAGATTTCTGAGGGTCAAAAATCTCCCTGAAGAATCTGCAAGAGCTCCAAGGTCCAGGCTTTCGAGAGTCAAAAAGCTCCCTGAAAGACCCACAAGATTTCTGAAAGTCAAAAAGTTCCCTTAAAGATCCGCAAGCATTCCAGGGTATAAACTTTCGAGGGTCAAAACTCCCTTTGTCGGATACCAGTCGGAAGAGCATCTAAGGAAGGGGGCTTTGACTCTCGCAAGCTTTACGCCCTGGGAATCTCATGGGTCTTTCAGGCGCTCCTGGAGTTGAATCTTGCTCAACGCCAGGGAAAGATAAAGGTGGAGAAATTCGCAAATAGAGTCCTTTGGAGGTGTCTGGAGTCCTAATTACCGAGGCCTGCTGAGTTCCTTCCCAACACCTGCTCTTGAAACCCAAGTGAGTATAAAGGATCGTAACTTTGGCAGAAACAGCAAGGCGGTCGAACCAACAGGCCATCTGCGTTTCTCTTTCTAAACTACGGCGCCACTACGGTGTGGGACTCCCCAGGGGTGCAGAGCTGTGTGCGCTTCCTGGGGAAATTGTCCCACTTGACTTCCAAGAAAACATGTTTCGCATCAGGTTGGTCCTTGAATGCCCGCACTGTCCACACCAGTGGTGTTTGCTTCTGAGTAGAACAGGGCAACCCTCAGCAGAATCATGGCCTTGAAAGGCCTCGCTGCCCCCAAGGGATCTATCGAAAGGCAACCAGATGAGAGTAGCAAGAAGTTGGTGGATCACCACTGTGGCGTGTCTGCCCCCCGCTTCTTCTGCCTCGGCCCCACTTAGTGTTTCGCGTCCTGCCAATAAGGCAGAAATCCTCCTCTTTCTCCCTCTATGGGCCAACTCCCCAGCTCTTTCCCAGAACAGGTTAAATACGATCTTCGAAGCATCAGCCCATCAAGCATAGACAGTGTCAGGAAACCTTTCGGCCACTGTAGAATGTGCAGGCACGTAAGAGTAGCTCCACTGAAGTCCTTGGATTTTTTCAAGGGGGGCTGTAGCCTCTCAACCTGTGGTCTCCAAACCTCTTGAGGTGAAGGAGATCTGCGCCCCAACCCATAATATGTCGACCCAGAATGCTTGGATTTTAAAGACAGAAGTTCACCAAGGAAGTGCAGACAGCTGCCAGTGTGAAACAGCCATTTCTGCCTAGGGCCAAGAGCTTTTCCCAGCCTCCCAATACACCTCTCCACCAATGTTCCCTCTAAGCCGAGTTAGTGTGAGCTAGCTCACAGTTCTTTAGCCTCCGGCTCACACGTTTTTGTCTCAGCTCAGGAAGGGATGGCTCCAGAGCAAACTAATTTATGCAGCAGCCAAATTGCTCGCTTGCAACTTTAATGCCAGTTGCTCCCAAAGCAGAATTTTTGCTCACAGGTCTCCACAGCTTAGAGGGCGCACTGCTCTCCACTCTGCCCCAACTCTTCTTGTGAGTTTCCAGACCTTTCTCATCAGTGCCAGAAACAAGAATGCTGCATTGGTCTGATCCAGTGACACAATTGTTTTATGGGCAGTTTGTCACTGCACCGTTTTGCACACGGCTGCGTGTCTTTCCAACATGGGGATGACCAGTGGCAAAAATCAGAATTTGTGCCAGTGAAGAAAGGTGACCGGCTTCCTTGTGCAATTCAGTGGAGGGGGAGAGAGCAGTTACCTGTGTAGAGCAGTTGTGTGAATCGGCCTCTGTTCACTTTGATTTCAAAAGGGCAGACGGCAGGACCGGAATCTTATGCACTCTTACCTGGGCTCTATTGAATTCAATAGAACTTGCTTCCAAGTAAACACGCACAGGATGGGGTAATTAAGATTATAGCACAGAGGCAAGTTGAACTGAGAAGAACAGGATTTACAGCTATATGACTGTTTAGGGAGTAGCTGTGACTCAGCCGTAGAGCATCTGTTTTGCTTGCAGGAAGGTCCCGGGTTCAATCTCACTCATCCTCCGTTAAAGAGCTCAATTCACAGGTGATGCAAACGACCTCTGTTTGAGACTCTGGAAGGCTGCTGCCAGTCTGAGTAGAGTGGACTATGCTGATCTTGCTAGGCCAAGGGTCTGACTCAGAAGAAGGCAGGTCCATGTATTAATGCTGCTATCCTGGCAGTTGCATCTTTATTTCCCCTTTACTTAAAACACACACACACACACCGACAGCAATGTGCAATCCAAAAGGATAAAACAACAACACACAAAATTAATGAAATCATCCTAAAAGCAGCTCAAATTGTTTAAAAAGGATTATTATTTAGCCCGTTTTTTCCTTAATCCCACCAGTGAGCTCAGGAGTTTGTTGTTGTTGTTGTATCATCACAACAGTCCTGTGAGGTAGGTTAGGCTGAGACACAGGGACTAGTCACAGGTCTCCCAGTCAAGGTAATGGCAAGTTGAGATTTGAATTTGGGCCTCCCAGATTCTTCGGTGGCACTCTAACCCCCGCACAACAGTGGCTGTTTGAGAGAAGTGGAGAGATGGGACCTTTTTTTGATTCAAAGAAATGGGCCATCGAGGACTACAGTTCTGATTGGAAGCAAATCCTGTAGGAATCAATGCAGTCGCAAGCAGGCTGAGACGAATCGGGACGCAGAAATCAGCTTCGGTCTCCGTCACCTGGCATAACTGATTGGCAGGCTGGGCTTCACCTTTCCCTTCTTGGCCCTCAGATCCCTACTGTCCGAAACGCTCCGAGGAGTGCCTGAGCCCGGAACTGCCCGCCTGCAACAACAGCGACGGGAAGCTTTCTGATGAAGACCAGCCCAAGAAAAAGCACCGGAGGAACCGTACGACCTTCACCACCTACCAGCTGCACGAACTGGAGCGGGCCTTTGAGAAGTCCCACTATCCCGACGTGTACAGCCGTGAGGAACTGGCGATGAAAGTCAACCTGCCCGAAGTGAGAGTCCAGGTAGGAAACGCAGGGTGGTCTCCAGACTGAGCATCACCAGTGAACTCTCGGTCCCTTAATCCTCTCCCACTCCTGGTTTCCTTCCTTAGGAGGCCTCAGTCAAAGGCAGCCTCAGCTTGCTAATCCAGTTTAAAGAGCTCTCCCTCTTTTCTGTTTTTTTCCGTCTCCAGGAGATAATTTCTGACTCGCACATATGCTAAATGATGTGTAAAGAGATTTCCCTTAATCTGTTTTTTTAAAAATTTCACATAGTAATCTCTCTCTAATTATCAGCGTTTGGTTTCAGACCCCTTTGGCTAACGCTCCTCTTGCACGTAGCACCCCCCCCCCAGCACATAGAACATATGTGCAAGCACCATTTACAGCATGCTGGTGCACTTAATTGAAGGTCCCTGCTGATTCGAAGGTCTGAGGTGGAAGAGTAGAAACATGTGGCGAATGAGAGATGTAGCAAAAAATATAGGACGTGTCTTGGTCCCCTGATTTTCACATGGATTATAACTGGGGAGGAGACATGGAAGAGATGGTAATACCCGTGGACTTTCTCATAGTTTGAAAGCTGGGCTTCGCTAAGCAAGTACTAACCTTTCCATGATGTTTGTGCAAGCGTTTCCCAGTGTTCTTTGTCTTGGCTATTCTCCTGCTTCTCTTTCTTCATCTATCTATCTATCTATCTATCTATCTATCTATCTATCTATCTATCTATCTATCTATCTATCTATCTATCTATCTATCTATCTATCCATCCATCCATCCATCCATCCATCCATCCATCCATCCATCCATCCATCCATCCTCTCTCTGTCTCTCTATCTTGTTGTTGTTGTTGTTGTTCAGTTGCATAGTCAAGCAACTCTTCACGACCCCATGGACCACATCACGCCAGGCCCTCCTGTCTTCCGTCTTGCTCCGGAGTTTGCTTAATTCCTATGCAGTATTGTTCTTTGCAGCATCGGACTTTCCTTTCACCATCAGACACATCCACAGCTGAGCGTCCTTTTGGCTTTGGCTCAGCTGCCTCTCTCTTTCTGGGGTTACTCGTACTTGCCCTCTGCTCTTCCCCAGTAGCATATTGGACACCTTCCGACCTGAGGGGCTCATCTTCCGGCGTCATATCTATTAGCCTTTTGTCACTGTCCATGGGGTTTTCTTGGCAAAGATACTGGAGTGGGTTGCCGTTTCCTTCCCCACTGGATCACGTTTTGTCTGAGTTCTCTGCTGCGGCCTGTCCATCCTGGGTGGCCCTCCACAGCATAGCCCACAGCCTCATCGAAGCATGCAAGCCCCCTCATCACATCAAGGCAGCGATCCATTATGTAGATAAGCACACTGCAAGATGGATCTAGTCACTGAGTCAAAGATACAATGTGGGATGTTGGGGTCAGGGGAGGAAAGATCCACAGAAAAATTTCAAGATTGGCTCTTGAGTATGTGCATTATGTGCCATCACGTTGCTTCCAATTTATGGCGACTCTCGAATTAACAAGACAGTGTCTCCCAGGTCTTGCAAAATGAAGGCCCTTGTGGCTTCCTTTATTGAGTCACTCCATCTCATGCTGGGCCTCCCTCTTTTCCTCCTGCCTTCCACTTTTCATACTTCTTCAGTATATTCAAGGGTATATATATCTCTTGAGAATATACAGCTCTTGTGTATATACCTCTTGAGTATATTCAGGATTCAGTTGCAAAAATGTATCTCGAGAATTGTCGGTTCTATCTTTCATAAACTATAACAATGTTAAAAGTCAGTCCCTTTAAGCCGATGGGTTTCTGCCTTTGGTAGTCATAGCAAGGAGATTGGGCCTGTGTAGTTGTTTGGTACAGTTTGGTGTAGTGGTTAAGTGCATGGACTCTAATCTGGGAGAACCAGGTTTGATTCCCCACTTCTCCACTTGCAGCTGCTGGATGACCTTGGGCAAGCCATAGTTTTGTCAGAGCTGTTCTCTCAAGGACAGTTCTGGAAAGAGCTCTCTCAGCCCCACCTACCTCTAAGCTGAATTAGTGTGAGCTAGCTCACAGTTTTTTAGTCTCCGACTCACACATTTTTGTCTTAGTTCAAGAAGGATGACTCCAGAGCAAACTAATTTATGAGGTAGCCAAATTGCTCACTCACAACTTTAATGCCAGTAGTTCACAAAGTAGAATTTTTGCTCATAAGACTCCACAGTCTAGAGGGAACATTGCTCACAGGGTGTCTGTTGTGGGGAGGGGAAGGGAAAGGAGTTTGTAAGCCGCTTTGAGACTCCGAGTGAAGAGTGGGGTATAAATCCAATCTCAATCATCTCCTCCTCCTCCTCCTCCTCCTCCTCCTCCTCCTCCTCCTCCTCCTCCTCCTCCTCCTCCTCCTCCTCCTCCTCTTCTTCTTCTTCTTCTTCTTCTTCTTCTTCTTCTTCTTCTTCTTCTTCTTCTTCTTCTTCTTCTTCTTCTTCTTCTTCTTCTTCTTCTTCTTCTTCTTCTTCTTCTTCTTCTTCTTCTTCTTCTTCTTCTTCTTCTACTACTACTACTACTACTACTAGTAGTCATACAGTATGTAGAAAAATATGATCAACCAGTGATATGGGTGCTCCTGAAATCTGAAACCCTGGGGACTGGGAGTGACAGTGGAGGGAACAGCACACCCCTTTATCCTTAGATGTCTGTCTATCTGGTTCATTTTTATCCCAGTCATCCTGCAAGGAATTTCGGGCAGCACAAATGGCTCTCCCTTCCTCGCAACAACCCTGTGAAGTAGGCTAGGCTGAGAGTGTGTGGCTGACTAAAGATCACCGATTGAGCATCTGTGGTAGAGCAGAGATTTGATCCTCGGCGTCCTGGATTCTAGCCAGACACTCTAACCACGACACCACACTTTCATTCCAGTGTTCCCCTCTGATAGGCAGATTTCTTCGGGGACTTGCCTGTTAATTAGAACAAGCCAGTCTGCTGCGTTCGTCTTCCAGAGACTTGACTAGTTACTGATGTCAGGAATTCTGTTACCAGTCATTCCTGATGCCCGGATCAGCAGTACGGGGACACCCTGACCTTCTGCAGGCAGTGCAGACACCGTATCACGTGACCTTTGAATGCAAGCATTTTTCTGAGCCTAGACATCTTTTCATTCTTCCTTTGCTCCAAAATATGGATCATATGGAGCCGTCCCCTCTTTTCTTAGAAGATAATAGCAGCCCTATCACTGTTTTAGGTGCGAAATTTTATGCATCTGTGATAGGTTTTCGCAGCCGTTCAAATCGGGTCTGGCTTTTTAAAAATACTGTAGTAATCTGCTTAAAACTCATAAATTCAGAAGCAATACAAGGTAGAGAGGTGATATATTGAGGACATAAGGGGGGGGCACTCCATCTCTTCTCCCAGACACCGAAGACCCCCCTCCGAGCAGCCAGAGTGAGCTGCCGTTTCTCTCTCCGCCGGCTTGCCAGTCCACCCCCTTCTTCTCCATAAAATAAAATGGAAGAGAGGAGAACCATGTAAGCGGCTTTAGGTTCCCATTGGGAAGAAATGTAGTTAATAATAATAATAATGTGGTCTGTGGCACACCTGAAAACTATAACAAGTGAAAAGGTAGTTTCAGCGAGTAGTCATGCTGGTCTGCTGTAGAAGAGCTAGATTCAAGTCCAAGAGCACCTTAGAGACCAGCAAGGTTTTTGCGGTATGAGCTTCCAAGAGTTTGGTGTAGTGGTTAAGTGGGCGGACTCTAATCTGGGAGAATGGGGTTTGATTCCCCACTCCTCCACTCGCAGCTGTTGGTGTGACCTTGGGCAAGCCATAGTTCTGTCAGAGTTGTTCTCTCAAGGGCAGTTCCTGAGAGAGCTCTCTCAGCCCCATCTACCTTACAGGGTGTCTGTGGTGGGGAGAGGAAGGGGAAGGAGATTGTAAGCTGCTCTAAGACTCCTTTGGGTAGTGAAGGGTGGGGTATAAATCCAATCTCCTCTTCTTCTTCCTCCTCCTCCTCTTCTTCTTCATTTTGTCCGTGAAAAGGGCAGGGGGGCAGATGGCAGAACCAGGGAGCAAACATTGAGGAAGAGCATCGTCTATATTCTCTCCCACTGCATTTGGATGATATACAGGTCCGTGTCTAGAGACAGCAACACCGCACGGTGGTCTTGGGTCTAAACAGAGGTCCTGTACAATTGGGCTGCCCCCTTTTTGTTTCAGAGGAGCAAAAATGTGTCCTACATCATCTTGTGCCATTTTCTCCATGGAATATATGTGTAGAGGAGCTCCATGTATCATCACTGGAGCACACACGAGGCTCTGGGTTTCATTTGGCATCAGCTTGAGGTTCACCCTTCTCCCTGTATTTTTTTTTAACCTTAATGCCACCCCAACTTTTGTGACCAATCCAGCAAAACTCATGCATATCTTTACAAACTTAATGTTGTTTTAAACTGTAAATATAATTTATGGCTTTTATTAACTGTGAATTTTGTAAATGGCTCTCTTTGATTTACACTGCCCTGAGCCCTGTTTGCAGCTGCTGGATGACCAGTTTGGTGTGGTGGTTAAGAGCGCGGACTCTGATCTGGGAGAACCGGGTTTGATTCCCCCACTCCTCCACTTGCACCTGCTGGATGACCTTGGGTCAGTCACAAGTTCCGGCACAGCTGTTCTTGAAAAAGAGCAGTTTCTGTCAGAGCTCTCTCAGCCCCACCGACCTCACAAGGTGTCTGTTGTGGGGAGGGGAAGGGAAAGGAGACTATAAACTGCTCTGAGACTCCCTTGGGTAGTGAAGGGCAGGGTATAGATCCAATCTCCTCCTCCTCCTCCTCCTCCTCCTCCTCCTCTTCTTCTTCTTCTTCTTCTTCTTCTTCTTCTTCTTCTTCTTCTTCTTCTTCTTCTTCTTCTTCTTCTTCTTCTATCATATAGGGGAGGGCAATTTAGATGATAGATAGATAGATAGATAGATAGATAGATAGATAGATAGATAGATAGATAGATACATACATAGATCTGTGCTAACACTTAGCCCCATTCATGCCATTCCTTTTCCTTCTCCAACCCTGGGAACTATAGTTGTGCGAGGAGGTTATAGACATTTAACAAAAATTACTCAGCAGCCTCAACAAACTACAAACCCCAGAATTCTTTGAAGGCAACCATGACAATTAAAGTGGTAGCTACGTTTGTAATATAGATAACACCTGTGACCTTTAGCTATATCTGAAGAAGTGAGCAGGGACTCACAAAAGCTCTTACCCGGCCACAAAATTTGTTAGTCTTTACGGTGCTGCTGAACTCTTACTTTTTTCTGCTGCTACGGACAGACTAACAGGGCTACCCATCTCAATCTATCTCCATGGAAGGCACCCCATTTAGCCGTACAGAATGGAAATCCGTGAGCCTTGAAGTCCCTGAAGAAGTGACTCATGGAAGCTCACACCCTGCCACAAATTGTGTTAGTGTTTAAGGTGTTGCTGGACACTTGCCCTTTCCTACTGCCCTTTACCTTTGCCATGGTGTCTCCATGAGTTTCCTGGTGGAACGATGGTCCAAATTTGCTCAGAAGGCATGGCTGATTGTTGAAAAACATGTTCGAAACAGCGAGCATGTACTTCAGAAAAATGGAAAAGAAATGCAAGCCATTATTTAGCTGCTTTCTGGAGCTAGATCCTACTGTGGGGGGAATAATAAGAAATACCGTTAGTGAGAGGGTCTTAAAATGCTTAACTTTCCCTGGATTGGGCTATTTGTGAGTTGTATTGAACACGCACTATAAATGCTTCTCTTTTCTGTACTCCGTTCCTTCAGTTCCCACTGCAAAGAAGAAAGTTTTTTCTTTCTTTCTTTTTCCATAATTGTAAGACGGAGGGGGTTTGGGTTGTTTTTTTTTTTTTAAACGGCTTAATTAACGCTGAATTATCTTTAATCCCTGGGTCATGAAAAAGTTTGAAAAGCCTGAAATATTTACTAGTCATCTGTAAAAAATGTGGGAGGGTTTCCAAAACTGGGGTGGGTTTTTAAAAAGCTGCCTCTAAACGGTTGGAAAAACAGTACTAATTTTATCCCATCAAATGGGTAATGAGAACAGATTTAGGTTTATGGGCTAAAGGTTTTTTTTTTTTTGATGGGGGGGGTGGGCGTGAGACAAAAATTGCCTGGAAAGGGGTTGTCTTTAAAAAGATCAGGTTTGGACTCAATTAGGGAGCTCAGGAGTCTGGGCAGGTTTAAATCTTTTAGGCAATCCCTCCCGCCCCCAAACTGGTGTGTGTTGCCAACCTCGGGCTGGGAAATTCCTGGAGATTTGGGAGTGGAGGCTGGGAAATTCCTGGAGATTTGGGAGTGGAGCCTGAGAAGGGACCCCAACGGGTATAATGCTATAGAGTCCACCCTTCAAAGCCGTCACTTCCTCCAAGGGACCTGATCTCTGTAGTCCGGAGACCAGTCGTAATTCTAGGAGATCTTCTCCACCCCTCCTCCCCCCAAGGCTGGCAAACCAATGCGTGACAGGTTGCTTTACGGGTGAGCTCCCAAAGGTAAATAGAAAGTAAAATTCTTCTCCAAAGCACGGCTCCCTCTAAGCTGTGGAGTCTTGTGAGCAAAAATTCTGCTTTGTGAGCTACTGGCATTGAAGTTGTGAGCGAGCGATTTGGCTGCTGCATCAATTAGTTTGCTCTGGAGCCCTCCTTCCTGAGCGAAGACAAAAAAGATGTGTGAGCTGGAGGCTAAAAAAACTGAGCTAGCTCACACGAACTCAGCTTGGAGGGAACACCGCTCCTAAGAGCATTCTTGAATTTCAATGTTTTACTTGACCTTAAATATTTATTTAGGGCTCAAAACAGATCACCACACTTGGGTTATTTACTTTGGAGTTAGGTCACCCTCGCTAAGGTTGTTCAGTTACATCAGTAAACAAATGGGTTTGGATCCAGGCCATATTGGGTTGCCTCCAAAGATACCCTACAAGGAAGATTCCTTCCACTCATGGAAAATAATCTTCTACTCACAGGGAGGATGGGAAATACCTGGAGATATTGGAGGTAGGGTTTGGGGAAGGGAGAGACTTCAGTAGGGTATAATGCCATACAGTCCACCTTCCAAAGCGGCCACTTTCTCTAGATGAACCGGCCTCTGTCTTCTGGATATCAGTTGTAATCCCAGGAGACCTCCAGCCACTACCTGGAGGTTGGCAACCCCACAGGTAGGCTGTTTTGTAAACAGAAAGGCACACTTAGATTCAACCCTATGGTTTGCATCCTACCCACTGTGTGCTTATAGCATTCCGTGCATCTGAAATTTGAGTCCTCAGACCTACCCTGGCTAGAACACAAGCCAATTGGGTGTAGTTGTTAAAGAGTCAGAGTTGGGGTTCACTTAAGGTTGCCAGCTCCAGGTTGGGAAATACCTGGAGATTTTTTTGGGGGGGGAGCCTGAAAAGGGCAGGGTTTGGGGAGGGGACTTCAGTGGGGTATAATGCCATAGAATCCACCATTTTCTCCAGGTGAATCCATCTCTGTCGCCAGGAGATCAGGTGTCATAGCGGGAGATCTCCAGCCACCACCTGGAGGTTGGCAATCCCAGTTCAAATTCTATTCAGCCACGAAGCTCATTGGGTAGTTTGGGGGCTACGTTCTTTCTCTCAATCGACCTCAGAAGATTGTTGTGAAGTTTCAATGCTGGGAGGAAAGAATCTTTGGAGAAAAAAGACATCGAATGTAAATTTGATTTAAGCAGACAGGCAAATTTAAACCAAATTTGCATTCTGTGTCTGTCTGTGCTTTATTACCCACATAAAGACATTCCCAAGAGACTTGTTTAAGTCACTTGGGAAAATACACTTACATTTGATCTCTTGAAGGAGCTCAGAGTGGCCTGTTTGGGTCCCCAAGCGATTTCCCCATCCATAGAGTAAATAGGCCGAGACCTGCTGCAGTACCCCAAGTGGTACAGTCCAGTGTTTTCAGCATTGTTTCCACATAGATTTGTCTCCTGAGGAAGGGCGGAGTAGAAGAGAAGGAGAAGAAGAGACTGGATTTATACCCCGCCCTTCACTTGGAGTCTCAGAGCGGCTTACTCCTTTCCCTTTCCCTGCCCACAATAGACACCCTGTGAGGTAGGTGGGGCTGAGAGAGCTCTGACAGAAACTGCTCTTTTTCAAGGACAGCTGTGCCAGAACTTGTGACCGCCGCTGCAAGTGGAGGAGTGGGGAATCAAACCCGGTTCTCCCAGATTAGAGTCCACGCACTTAACCACTACACCAAACAGTACTGAAGCAGATTCTGGAGAATGTTACCTTGGACAACAGGGGGAAGCAGTGAAGTCTGTATTTACGTGATTGTACTATATTTTTATAATAGCCGATATGTTCCTCACTATTGACCTCTGAGGAAGGCCTATGTAGGCCGAAATGCGTCAAGTCAGATTTATAAGCCCTTGTGTTTTATCGTTTGTTAACGTGTGATTGGGCCCTTATATAATTTTAAATTTGTGATTAATAAATACATGTATTTTTATATATTTCCTTCATTAAGTTTTTAATATTGGCCCCCTTTCTTATATTTGATTAACCTTTGTCAGGTTCTGGATTCTAGGTTTTAGGTTCAGTTTTTGTCCCCTTCCCCTTTTTGTCCTTGTCTGTCAGACCTGGCCATTTCCCAACTCCATTTCAAGACATCGTGCAGGCCCCCCCCCCCCCAGTAAAATGCAGCCATCACCTCATGGACCGGCACCAATGGCTATTTGGGCTAGCGCTGCCAACCTCCAGCTTGAGCCTGGAGATCTCCTGGAATTACAATTGATCTCCAGGTGACAGAGCTCAGTTCCCCTTAGGGCTGCCAGGTCCCGCCTAGCAAATGGTGGGGGATGGGGGGGATTTACCCAGAGTAATAGAGAGGCTCAGGCTACATCACCAGCTATGTGGCAGTGTCAATTCTGGCATGTGCAGGAAGTGATGTCATTGCTTTGGGATGTCCCAGTGACACTCTGGCATTTGGGCAAAAACTCTATAGTAAAAATGTCTTCTACCAAAGAGTTTTTGCTCAAATACCAGAGGGTTGCCCAGATGTTGCTGATGTAATCACATCCCTTCCAGTACATACTGGACTCTATGGCATTGTGCCCAGCTGAGGTCCCGCCCCTCTCCAAACCCTCCCCTCCTCAGGTTCTCCCCCCCAAATCTTCAGGGATTTCCCAACACAGAGCTGCCAATCCTAGTGAGGGTGGAGGACAGGCCAGACACCTCCAGACTAAGTCAAGCCGCTGTGGTGTTTTTTAGCACCCTTCTCTTTGTCCTCAGCATTCACTTGGGTGGTGTGACCAGAGAAAGACCCCTGCCAATGGTGAGCTGAAAATGCATATGCTCTGGTCTCCTCTATGGTTGTACATTTGTACATCAGAAACAGAGGGCGAGATCTTGTTCAAGGAAGCTCACCCACCATTACTAATCTTTTCATCACCTTCTAGAAGCTTCCGAGGAAGCCCAAAGTTCCCAGCTGCAGAGTCTGAAAACCACCCAGAGAGTCTTGGCCTCGAACGGTCAGGTTCAAATCCCCACTTATTATGATACTTCACTGCAAGCCACTTGGCTCAACCTACCTTGCCAGGTTGTTGTGAATCGAAAACAGGACGACACCCCTGTATGCTGCCCTTCATTCGCTTTGTTGATGTGCAGCGGAGGTAAAGAACGACCCACGTCACAGGCTTGTTATGAGAATCCGTCAGACTCACGCAAATAAAATTTCTAAATCGTGTGCTGTCCAAATACTACCCACTGACTGAGAAACAATCCCGCTTAACTCACATAAGATTGCAGCTCCATTTTATTTTAAAGCCCCGTAGCCGCCAGTGAAATTTTACTGTGAATATGCTGGATTTTTGTAGGCTGTAATGTTACATTTTTAAATGCACAATCAGGATTGTAAAAAAATTTCAGGCATCTTGTAACCATTTAACAGGTGCTCGGACCCTTCCCCACCCCCAAGTGGAGCAGGTACATTTCCAGGAATAACGGGGTTTCAGAGAACAAAAGGGACTTATTCTCTCGTCCTCTCTCTCTCTCATATATATATATGATATTTTGTTCGAACTTACTCTATTTCAAAAAAACTACACCACTTATAACAGCTATTTATGATGGTGCAACAAATGCTAAACCAGATGACAATCCAAATGTTATCAAGATTCTAAAAGAAGGATATCATTGTAGAGAAACTCAGAATACAAGTGCCGTTTACAAATGGGAATGACCCATAAGACTCTGTATGCTGAACTGGGGAGTGCTGGTTCTGCATTCTTCCCTACACGAAGAAGACTTGGGGCCAATGTTCCCTCTAAGCTGAGTTAGTGTGAGCTAGCTCACTGTTTTTTAGTCTCCAGCTCACAGATTTTTGTCTTCGCTCAGGAAGGACGGCTCCAGAGCAAACTAATTGATGCAGTAGCCAAATCACTTGCTCACAACTTTAATGCCAGTAGCTCACAAAATAGAATTTTTGCTCACCAGACTCTACCGCTTAGAGGGAACATTGCTTGGGGCAGGGCATTTTCAGTGGACGAAACCATAGCTTTGGAGCAGATTGCCCAGAGAAGTGCATTGGATACAGTTGCCAGCTCTAGGTTGGGAAATACCTGGATATTTTGGGTGTGGAACCTGGGGAGGGTGGGGTTTGGGGTGGGGAGGGGACTTCAGTGGGCTATAATGCCATAGAGGTCAGCTTCCGATGCAGCTGTTTCTTCAAGGGAACTGATCTCCATAACCTGGAGACGAGTTATAATTCTGGAAGACTTCAAGCCACAAATGGACCACTGTGGTTAACCAAAGGTACACCCTGCCGAAGTTCACTGTGGAAAAAATTTGATTCTATTACAGTTACAGTCCACAAACTTGCTTCTTCTTTTGTTCCTTTATTTTACGTCATTCAGTGTTGCTGCTACTTCCAAACAACCTCCAAACACCAAACAACGACGGATTTCCTAGGCAAGTATTCCTAGGCAATGCTTTGTCAGGTCGCTTTTATACATGGAGCCCATACTCTTCGCCTCCTGCTCTGAGTTAGTCTTGTGTTTCCCTTTTGGTATGAGAGCCAGTGGATGCCAAAGGGGAACATGGGATTAGCTCAGAGCAGGAGGCGAAGAGCATGAGCTCCATGTATAAAAAAGCGACCTGACGAAGCATTGGGGGAAACGGAATACTTACCTAGGAAATCCGTTGTTGTTTGGTGTTTGGAGGTTGTTTGGAAGCAGCAGCAGCAGCAGCAGCATTGCACGATGTAAAATAAAGGCACAGAAGAAGAAGCAAGTTTGTGGACTGTAACTGTAATAGAGTCAACTTTTTTCCACGGTGAACTTTGGTGGGGTGTGCCACCTGGAGACTGGCAACCCCGGCATTGGACCACTTCGGTGGATGGAATGTGTGCCCAGAATGGAAACTTTCTTCTTACTGTAATTCCTCTCTCTCCCTCTATCTTCCGTGCTGTTTTGCTAGCAGTTGTCCGTGTTTCGTTTTTTATTGTTTAAGCTGTTAAATTGTGTTTGTGTGTGTGTTTCTCTGTCTGAGGGGGAAGTGGGGGAGACTGTGTATTTCCTTAGCTGCCTTTCAGGTTGCAAGACTAATTTACGTCTAACTAGCTAATCAAATATTGATACCCATTTATGAAAAGCTCAGTCTCAAACTGTGTCGAGCGATCAGTTCTATTTTCTTGAGACATCAAGAAAAAGGTTCAGTAGAAGTGACCGAGTACTAAATCATCCTACCCAAATGACGGTGGGTGGTTTTCTGTACTAAAAGCAAAAAAGTTAAACTTATGCCAATGGTTCTATATATAGAGATATAGGGGGGGGGGACTATAATCAGCCAGGAAGGTTCCTCCAGGGAAACAGCTAATCATTTTGAGAATATATCAGGCTCTGGTTGTTGTTGAAATTAATCAACAGCAGAAGGCTGTGGTGCATGACGTGCGCAGACCCACAATACATAATCACTTCATGCCTTACTTCCTATGCGGTCCCCCTAAGCCTGGACACCCAGAAGTACATCCTGTTGAACTAAATAGGGATTTAAGGTAAAGGTTTCCCTTGCTCGAAAGCCAGTTGAATCCGACTCTAGGGGGCGGTGCTTATCTCCATTTCCAAGCCGAAGAGCCAGCACTGTCCAAAGATGTTTCTGTGGTCATGTGGCCAGCATGACTAAATGCCAAGGTGCATGGAACGCTGTTACCTTCCCACCGAAGCAGTACCTATTTATCTAGCAATTTCTTGTTTTCGAACTGCTAGGTTGGCAGGAGCTGGGGCCAGAGATGGGAACTCACTCCATCACACAGCACTAGGGTCTCGAACTGCCGAACTACAGACCTTCCAGTCTGCAGCTCAGCATCTTAACCTCTGAGCTGCCGCGGCCCCTTGAACAGGGACTTACTCCCTAGTTAAGTCTGCTTAGGATTTCATCCCTGGACTCAGACTGTTCGGACCATATAGCTCAGTGTTGATCATTCCGCTTGGCATTGGCTGCCCTGCTCTCAGGAAGAGATGGCCCCTTCCAGAGCTTGTTACCTATCCTTCCGCTCGAGATGCAAGGGACTGAACCCGGGACCTCTCCTGTTCTGCACTGCAGGCCTCCACATCTCTGTACTGTGTAGTCCTGTTATCACCCACACCCATACTGCCCGTCTGTCGGGAGCCCAAGGGAACCAAGGGCTCCTCCACTCCAAGGAAATCGGAGGCATTGTCCTCTGCATCCACTCACCAAGTCAGCAATACACATGATGCTTTTACGACGATGCCTCCAGATCGGGGGGCCAGCTGCCCACGGGAGACGAGAGCTCTTCTGCCCCTAGCACTTGTTGCCTGCTGGTGCTTAGGTGGGCGGCAGGAGGAAACAACCCAGGCAAAATGGAGAAGTGTCATCGGCCTTCCCGGTGTGATGACATTGCTTCTGACAGGACCAGGAAGTGATGTCAACACACCAGGTGATGATCAACATATGACTCAAACTCTATGGTTAAACTATAGAGTTTGGAGTGAGTGCTAGAGCATCATGTCCAGTGCAATGCTGTCACTTCTGGTTGTCATTGTGTCATTGTGCTGGGGATGCTGAACCCAACAGAGGTTCCCCACTGCCCAATCTCCTATTTGCCTGGCACCCCTAATGGCTGGTCAGATGGAAAAGAACCCAAAGAATGTGGTGGGTAATGCAGGGGGTGGCAATAGGAGGGCTAGTTTGGTGTAGTGGTTAGGAGTGTGGACTCTAATCTGGGAGAACCGAATTTGATTCCCCACTCCTACAAATGCAACTGCTGGCGTGACCCTGGGCCAGTCACAAATTCTTTCAGAGCTGTTCTCTCAAGAGCAGTTCTCGAGAGAGCTCTCTCAGCCCCACCTACCTCACAAGGTGTCTGTTGTGGGGAGCGGAAGGGAAAGGAAAGGAGACTGTAAGTCGCTCTGAGACTCCTTCAGGTAGTGAAGGGTGGGGTATAAATCCAATCTCCTCCTCCTCCTTCTTGCGATGGCTGGCAGGGACTGGCCCTTTAACAACCCACTGCCTGACAATCAGCTGGGAAGCAGCCTTGAGCAGTGGTGGGGAAATGGCGGAATGAGTCACAGCTGAAGTGGGCTGATGGCATCTTCCCACAGGAATTGCTCAGATCGCAGGGGAGTTCCAAAGGGGTGTAGCCTCCCAAGGGACTGTCCTCAAGATGGGCCAGGCCTTTCATGATGTAAATTGGCCAAGGAGGACGTACCCTCTCTTGCTCCTCAGGCTGAAAGAAGCAGGGCTAGGAGAGAGGTGGAGCAAATGGCTGACGAAAACTCTCTCTCCTCTGAGTCTGAGGCCTGCGGGAGGGTACACAGGCCAGGAACTGCCAGACATAGGTGGGGCATCTACATCTTCGTAAGACAGCCAGCTTAGTGTAGTGGTTAGGAGCGCGGACTCTAACCTGGGAGAACCGGGTTTGATTCCTCACTCCTCCACATGCAGCTGCTGGTGTGACCTTGGGTCAGTCATAAGTTCTCGCAGAGCTGTTCTCTCAAGGGCAGTTCTCTCAGAGCTCTCTCACCCCTCCTACTTCACGGGGTGTCTGTTGTGGGAAGGGAAAGGAGATTGTAAGCCACTCTGAGATTCCTCAGGGTAGTGTCTGTTGTGGGGAGGGGAAGGGAAAGGAGATTGTAAACTGCTCTGAGACTCCTTCGAGTAGTGAAGAGTGGGGTATAAATCCAATCTCCTCCTCCTCCTCCTCCTCCTCCTCCTCCTCCTCCTCCTCCTCCTCCTCCTCCTCCTCCTCCTCCTCCTCCTCCTCCTCCTCCTCCTCCTCCTCCTCTTCTTCTTCTTCTTCTTCTTCTTCTTCTTCTTCTTCTTCTTCTTCTTCTTCTTCTTCTTCTTCTTCTTCTTCTTCTTCTTCTTCTTCTTCTTCTTCTTCTTCTTCTTCTTCTTCTTCTTCTTCTTCTTCTTCTTCTTCTTCTTCTTCTTCTTCTTCTTCTTCTTCTTCTTCTTCTTCTTCTTCTTCTTCTTCTTCTTCTTCTTCTTCTTCTTCTTCTTCTTCTTCTTCTTCTTCTTCTTCTTCTTCCTTCTTCTTTGCTGGTGAATAATGTCAGTAACAAGAAACCACACTTTCTTTATGTTCTACTAATTCTTAACTTTGTTTTTTTGCAGGTGTGGTTCCAGAACCGGAGAGCCAAATGGAGAAGGCAGGAGAAGCTGGAGGTGACTTCTATGAAGCTGCAGGATTCCCCCATCCTCTCCTTCAACCGCTCTCCGCAGCCCTCCACCATCGGGACCATCAGCAGCAATCTGCCCCTGGAGTCGTGGCTGAGCCCTCCCATGTCCAACAGCAGCCCCCTCCAGACTCTGCCGGGCTTCGTGGCTTCCCCGCAAAGCCTGCCCAGCAGCTACACCCCTCCCCCTTTCCTGAACTCTCCTCCCATGGGTCACACTCTGCAGCCCCTCGGGGCCATGGGGCCCCCTCCACCCTACCAATGCGGGACCAACTTTGTGGACAAATTCCCCCTGGAAGAGGTAGACCCTCGGAATACCAGCATAGCTGCGTTACGGATGAAAGCAAAGGAGCATATCCAGTCCATGGGGAAACCGTGGCAAACGATTTGAAGGGGTGTGTCCCCCGCCGATGCATGTTACCTCTTTGGGAAGAGAACTCATTCTGTGAAGATCTGGCAGATCTTCCTTTGGACAGACAGATGATTGGCATCAAACCATCACCTACGTAGAAGGGAACTGAGCACTAAACAGAGGTTATTCTGCCCTCTTGTTGCCACCCCCTGCATTACCCACTGCATTCTTTGTGTTCTTTTCCATCTTCTGCACAAGATCTAGAGTTTGATTCTAGTTTTCTTTGTTTGCTGTGTATGTGGGTTTTTTTTAATGATCTAATCATTGGATAATCCTGACTCCTCAGCAGGATATTTAGTTGTGTAAGGAGCTATAATAGAGACAACGAATAAAAAAACCCTTTGTAACCCTCCTAGGGGTATTTTATAACATTAAAGCACAAATATTTTCAGAAGGTACCTTCGACCTGTTAATTGAATCTCCCCCTGAATATAGTTCTTAAAAGGCTTCTGGGTCCTTAGTTTTTTTTATTCTCACAAATAAGCACGTTGTTAAGTGTGTGAAGATCTCGAGCAAGAGATCTGCATTTTCTTATGTGTTGGGAAATTTCTGCCCCACCTGTTTGAGGCAGTTAACAAGATGCATCACCTTAAAATTAAAACATACAAACAAAAAATTTAAAATAGACCAAATTTACTCCATCGCAATAGCATTGTATTTCTTCAAAGGCTCACTGCAAGAGCACAACATGGAGAGCCCTTTTCAAAGGGCCAGAGCCCCAGGCAAAAGGGCTCTTGGGTTTCCCAGAGAAAGTCCTCACCCAGCAGGCAGATGGAGCCACTAGGACAATCTGATCAGAGGAGGATCTAAGCAGGTATGTATGGCTCCTTGTGATTCAGCTGTGGCAGTTTGGAGTCTAGATCAGTGTTCCCTCTAGGCTTGCCAAGGACTTACCGCGTGGGAGCGGGGGATGGATACATCCTCGCAGGACCATCCCCGGGGGAAGGACAGGTGCGGAGCACCATGCTGTCGCCAGGAAGTGACGCTAGGTGACGCTCTGGGAATGCAGCTGGAAACTTGATGGTACCATTGAGTTTTCAGCCCCATTGCCAGAGCGTCGCCTGGCGTCATTTCCTGGCGACGGCATGGTGCATTACAAGGAGGACTGGTCTGGCCGGGGAGCATGCGTCCCCCGCTCCCACGCGGTAAGTACTTGGGAACCCTAGTTCCCTCTAAGCTGAGTTAGTGTGAGCTAGCTCACAGTTTTTTTTGCCTCCGGCTCACACATTTTTGTCTTAGCTCAGGAAGGAGGGCTCCAGAGCAAACTATGCAGTAGCCAAATCGCTTGCTCACAACTTTAATGCCAGTAGCTCACAAAGTGGAATTTCTGCTCGTCAAAGACTTCACGGCTTAGAGGGAGCATCTATCCATGCAACAGAATGAGGTGGTAAAATCCTGAGGTGGCAGACTATTTACCACTTCAGAGTCGTGTCCTGGATTACTCCGGTCAGGTCTGATTTGGATATAGGCATGGACTGAGGAAGTCTTAGCAAAATAGGACAAAGTTTGAGTCCAGCGGTATCTTTAAGACCAACATGTTTAATCCTGGGTATATGTTTCTGAGGGCATGCACAAGAAAACTTATACCCAGAATTAAACTTGTTGGTCTTTAAGGTGCCACCGGACTCAAATTTTGTTCCGTTGCTTCAGACCAACACGGCTGACCACCTGGATCTATCTTAGCCATATAGTTAGCTTTTCTATATCAGATCATTTAACTCCTGGCTAGAAGAACACCTCAATAGCATTTTAGGTTCATTACAGGTACAGCACACAAGTGAAAGGAGCTACGGTAGCTCAAGTGGTTAAGACGCTGAACTGCAGGCTGTGGAAGGTCAGTAGTTCAGCAGTTTGAGACCCAAGAGTGCCGCATAACGGAGTGAGCTCCCATCTCTAGTTCCAGCTCCTGCCAACCTAGCAGTTCGAAAGCAAGAAATTGCAAGTAGATAAATAGGTTCCACTTTGGTGGGAAGGTAACAGCATTCTGTGCGTCTTGGCATTTAGTCTTTCCGGCCACATGACCACGAAAACGTCTTCGGACAGCGCTGGCTCTTCGACTTTGAAACGGAGATGAGCACCGCAACCCTAGAGTCGGATTCGATTGGCTTTCGAGCAAGGGAACCTTTACCTTTACACAAGTGAATACTACTAGAAAATCTCTGCTTCAGCTGTAACCTTTTACTAAACCATTCCTGTTGTATTCGAAACATTGACTAAATCAACAGAAAATTATACCATCCATCATTGTTAAATAGATAACTAAACAAGAGCAATTACATGAGTCCATAACAGTATCTTACCCCAAAGAGAAGCAGGTCACAAGCAAGGATCCCCTTCTGAGAAGAAGCTGCCAATCAGTTCAACTTCCCACATTAATAGCTTTTTAACATCATGTCCTAACAATGGCTAACTGTCCCAGTTAACAAAGGATGCACATTCTCGACTAACTACTTATCTCACAACTTCAAACACCGTGCAATGTTATCTATACTTGAAATGTCTTCTTGAAATATAAATAAACTATTAGATCGTTCTTGCTATTTTTTATCTTAACCAAGTCCATTGAAAAATAGTGATTATCTTTTGGCCCTCAACCAATACATCCATCTTTGAACCCTCTTTCTGTGAGGCTGGACATTTCTTGCTGTTCTCAGACACTTCTGTACTTAAAGGTAAAAGGTTCCCTTGCTCGAAAGCCAGTCAAATCCAACTCTAGGAATCCAAAGAATCCAAAGACCCAGCGCTGTCCGAAGACATTCCCGTGGTCATGTGGCCGGCATGACTAAACACCAAGGCGCACGGAACGCTGTTACCTTTCCACCGAAGTGGTACCGATTTAGCTACTTGCAATTTCTTGCTTTCAAACTGCTAAGTTGGCAGGAGCTAGAACAAGAGACGGGAGCTCACTTCATCATGCGGCACTCTCGGGTCTCGAACTGCTGAACTACTGACCTTCCATAGCCTGCAGTTCAGTGTCTTAACCACTTGAGCCACCGCAGCTCCACTGTACTTGGGCCTGAACAAATAATAGATATGGGTTAGATGGGTTCTAATCTACACAAGGCAATCTAATTGTGTTACTTGTTTCTTGGCCTTCTTCAAGTCTATTCTAGGCTGCCTCTCTAAATTCCCTTTTAGGCATGTTTTGGCCAAGCTATTCCTGTTTCTGTGTATAGAAAAGTACTGTTTTGCTCAAGTCCAGGAACTATATTCCTGGCTATATCCACAACAGTTCAAGAAAGGGAGTCAAATTTTTAACACTCCTATCTATAAAATATTCCTTGCAAGAAGAAACCTAGCGCAGCAGGAAAAGGCCCTTTCCCTTGATGCACTAGTTTCCTACATGCGGGTGTGGGGATATTTTACATGAGGAGCATTCAAAGGTGTGATTCCCCTCCATCACCAGTGTCAACCGGTGTGATTCCCCTCCATCACCAGTTCTCTCTGCTTCCTCATTCTACCGTGCATATAAACCTAGGCCAGGTCCTTGTGCACCACCATTTTCTGCTGCAGCATCGAAGAGACTCAACATCAGAGTTGAGATGTTGCATACAATGGATCTTTGTAGAGGAACAAGAACTTTTTATCCGGAGGAAGCTTCATGGATAGGTTCTTCTGTCTCCAACTTAATGACTGTCAGATCATTTACTATTGTCACTAGGAGTCAGGACAGATTCCCCGCCCTTTGGATCAGACTAGCTCTAATCTGAGAATGGAGAAGGTAAATAGATGAAGCGGCCCTGTATGTGTGAAGCTGCCCTCTACCAAGTCAGACCATCTTACTTAGTATTGTCTACTTCGGTTCTCCAAGGCTTCAGACACTGAAAACTGCTGCCTGAGATTCCTTGTTGTTGTTGTTTTAAACATATTTTATTGAAATTTTCAATAAATGAAGTACAGGTAAAATAGCAACGCCATAAGTAACATGTGACACCATGCAAAGACTGTGCAAATACAATGAACAGATAACCTAACTATAAACAAAAAGCCATCAAACAGTTATGGTATCTTACAAATTCGAGAGGACAAAGATCCTTAAAAGGAAAGTAAACTTGTATAGGAATACTATTAACACAAGAACATTTTGACTTTAAACAAAGACCATTTCTCACAAACTAATTGTTCCGCATCCATCTTTTCCAGAAAAGGGAACCATTTATCTAAGGGGTCTAAAACGTCTCGCACCAGCATAGAGCGATCTGTGTAGGCTGAAAATTGTTCCATGGTGAAGAAATCCCACACCTTTGCATGCCAATGGAATTCCTTGGTCTTAAGATGCCATGGACTGAACACAGAACATGCTGCATAAACATATGAGTTTTGCTAATGTCCCACATCCCTAAATACTGTAGGTAATTGTATTATTGAAATATTGCTAAATACTTAAAATGCTAAAGCCTAGATTATTGCCTCTCCGCTTGATTGCTTGCTCTGGTCCTCCTCTAGATCTAAATAAAAGGTTTGCAAGCTTTTGTTCTTGAAGGGTGCCTTTTCACTGTTGACCTATCTGCCATGGAAGCCCCATGAACTTCGAAGGATTCTACAGTGCATTTTGGGCTAAACAGTCATTTTGTACAGAGCTGAGCTTAGTGGCCGAGAAACTGTCCGACTATGAGAGCACATCCTAGAACGCTCCTTTGGAGGGGATGTGGCTAAGTAGCAGGCAGCGGTGGCAATTAGTGTTGCCAGCCTCCAGGTGGGGCCTGGAGATCTCCCGCTTTTACAATTGATCCCCAACTGACAGAGATCACCTCCCCTGGAGAAAATTTGATACAAAATCACAGCACTGAGGCTGTAGCACTGTGTAAAAAATACAGATGGACGTGTAAAGTCCTAAAGATAATCTATTTCAAAGTTTATAAACAGCTAACATTTAATAAAGGTAAAGGTAAAGGTTCCCTTGCTCGAAAGCCAGTCGAGTCCGACTCTAGGGTTGCGGTGCTCATCTCCGTTTCAAAGCCGAAGAGCCAGCACTGTCCGAAGACGTTTCCGTGGTCATGTGGCCGGCATGACTAAACACCAAGGCGCACGGAACGCTGTTACCTTCCCACCTAAGTGGTACCTATTTATCTACTTGCAATTTCTTGCTTTCGAACTGCTAGGTTGGCAGGAGCTGGAACTAGAGACGGGAGCTCACTCCGTCATGCGGCGCTCTCGGGTCTCGAACTGCTGAACTACTGACCTTCCACAGCCTGCAGTTCAGTGTCTTAACCACTTGAGCCACCGCAGCCCCTATCATTTAATACATTTATATATATTCAATATGGTCCACACAGGACTCCTTAAACAGCGTAAATACATTAGAATACAGTCAAACTCTCTTCCTGTACAGCCAAGGACTTCTTGTGGCTAATATATTCATACATATTCAATATGGTCCACACAGGACTCCTGGAGAAAATGGCTGCTTTGAAGGGTGGACTCTATGGCATTGTACCATGCTGAGACCCCTCCCCTCCCCTCCCCAAACCCCACCCTCTCCTGGCTCCACCCCCAAAGTCTCCAGGTATTTTCCAACCCAGACCTGGCAATTCTCAATGAGCACCCACATATAAGCTCATTTCGTCCCAATCTTCCTCAGGAGTAATCCTGTTGTATTGAAAGATGTCAGCCTCTTGATACAGCTCAGCATTATGTTAGGAGCAAATCAATGCTTAACTTCTTCTTTATTTTCTTCAAATTATCCTGGGAAAAACCCATGGTATTTAAAATGAAAAGCAACATGAAGCTGAATGGAATATTATTTTTTAATTTCTTTCTCAATACAACAGGATTGCTCCTGAGGAAGACTGAGACGAAATGAGCTTATATCCGGGTTCTCATTGAGAATGATGGACTTTTCCTTGTCATATTGTAAAGTTTTATTTATAATATAATATGATCTTTACTAAACGTCCTAGCCATTCGTATCACAGAGTTTACTTGTTTGTTGTATTTTCTACAGGAGAGCTGATCTCTGTCAGCTGGAGATCAGTTGTAAAAGCCGGAGATCTCCAGGCCCCACCTGGAGGCTGGCAACCCTAGACTGTGATTTGGAAGGGATGACTCACAAACCTGCTGAGCTTCCTCTTCTCCTGAAACTCCGCCCTCCCCAGGCTCTGCTCCTAAATCACCAGGAATTTCCCAAGTTGCAGTTGGCACCCTACTCATGGTTCTTGCAAGGAGTCACAGAAGTGTGTCAGTGCGCACGCGTGTGTATTTCTGGAGTAAGTAGGGCTGACTCACTAAATCAGTAAATTGGTTGTTGTTGGAACATGCCATCCAGTCACAGTGGACTTATGGTGATCCTGTAGGGTTTTCCAGACAAGAAATGCCATTGCCTGGCTCTGCATAGCAACTTTCAACTTCCTTGTCAGTCTCCCATCCAAGCACTAACCAGGGCTGACCCTGCTTAGCTTCCAAGATCTGATGGGATCGGGCTACCCTGGGCCACCCAGGTCAGGGCAATAATGAGCTAGATTAATTAATTTAAAACTTTTGATTAGCTTTTTTAAAACTTTGGAAGAAAGCATCAGCATCCTCCTTACAAATTCTGGTGGGTTCCAAATCCCAGTCTAGGGTTGCCAGCCTCCAGGTGGGGCCTGGGGATCTCCCGCTTTTACAACTGGTCTCCAACTGACAGAGATCAGCTGCCCTGGAGAAAATGGCTGCTTTGAAGGGTGGAATCGATGGCCTTGGACCATGCGGAGACTCCTCCCTTCCCCTGGCTCCAGCCCCAAAGCCTCCAGGTATTTTCCAACCCAGACCTGGCAATCCTATCCCCGTCAACTGTCACACTGTCAGGAATCACACTAGCTAACAAGCAAAACATCCAAAATGCAAAATATATAACAGACAACCAGTCATTTAATAGGGTAGGTAACCACAGCAAAGCTTGCAGCCCCTGTCCCAAATAGGTGCTAAATGTAACAGTAACCAAACAGGCCTGAACCAGATTTTTGTGCTTGCCAGCTATGCAGAGTTTCCACATTCAGCTCTGGAGCAACAAAGCACATGCAAAAATCTGTACAGTGTTCCTATGGCACCAGGCAGTTTGTTTTAAATACTCGGGTGCCAGACTATTTCAGTTTTAGAGGTCAGAGATAGCACTGTGAAATAAGGCCAGAAACAAATGGGAAAACAGGTAAGGGAACGTGCACAAAAAGCCATCCATTCCACACCAACGATGCACAAATCTGCCCGTGTGCTCCCGTGCTGAATTGGAAAGACACAGTCGGAGTCCGACGAGTTAATGAACATCTGTCTAATGCATTTAAAACAGGGAATACAGGGCTGAGTACCTTAGCGCCTCAGCAATTCCAAAGCTGTATTCTCCCATAACCAGGAAGGGCAGAAGGTCTTATACCCCAAACGACATCACATATTGTTTACACATTAAAGAGTCTCTAACTGGTACCAAGTAGTTATCATCTATTATGTACTGAGATCGAGGCAGCGTTCAAACAAGTGATTTCTTTATTCATACAAGCATAATTTAACTCAGTGCATCTCTCAGTGGTGTCAGTAATTAAACTTGTTTACTTTGTCTTCAGAACACTGGGAACATTAGAGAACACTGGGTCCCTTCCTGGGATCGCATGTGGAGAGCTAGCCGATAAGGGCTGTGAATCACATTAAACTTTGCTATTGGTGGCCTTGCAACTTCTAAATAGCGTTCCATTCTTATTGCATCCTAAGAACTTTATATACACAAGGTACAGTTATAAAATATATTCTATTATAAGCTTCTCTAATCAAAAGATTCTAGATTACATACCAAGATCTGGATCTATTTTAATTAAACTTTTGAAGGCACTGTGACAGCTGTCAATATGTAAACATGTCAGAGGAAATGTCAGACCCCACATTCAGAAATCACATTCATTCTTCCCTTGTCCTATACCAACAACCCATCCCCAAAAGTGAAATTGGGCAGAGGTGGTGTTTTCTGTGTCTCAGTCATACAAGACGTGAGAGAACAGTAGCTTCTGTGGATATTCCATTCGCTTCGCGCAAACCAGGAGTGAGATATATATAGCCACTATTCTGTGTAAATTGGACCACATGTGAATTTTCTGTAGGGTACAGCTTCTGTTTGGTATGGGACCTACACACTCCTGATATACTTGGACTGCTAGGCTCCCTTTTTGCATGAGGACTCCAAGGAACAGAGAAAGCAAGCTCGTCTGAAAGCGACATCCTGAGCTCTCTAACTATTGTTCTTTATATCAAAGAATGTGTGAGAAAATATATTTTTTTTGAAGTGGGTTTACTAGAAAGATTCCAGCAGTTATTTTTTCTAAAGGCATTTTCGCCCATGGATTATGCTGGGATAGATCTATAAAGCAGCAATGAAATCTATGTGAGCAACAAAGTAGATGTTCTAGATTTTGTCCCCTACAAACTACATTTGTGTGTGGCACAAGCCTGCAAGAGAGATTCAAGCATGCTTTTAAATATCAAGTGCATCGATATTTTAAGGATGTTTTTAACACACTCAAAAGGCACTCATGAGTCTCTTTTGTGCCTATGTAGATGTTGGAATGTGTGATGTAAAAAAAATAAGAAAGAAAATAATTTTAAAATCAAATATATATTCTAGCTGATGGAGGTTTTTACATTTGTGGGACAGGGGAAACAAAATGTTCTTTCATTGTTTACTGACAATGGCTTTCCTGGGGAGTTGAACTACGGGTCATTAAGGCCCAAAACAGTCGAAGACCAGGATGTCTCTTCAGGTCTCTCTCAGGTCTTTGGCAATGCTCCCTCTAAGCTGTGAAGTCTTGTGAGCAAAAATTCTACTTTGTGAGCTACTGGCATTAAAGTTGTGAGCGAGCAATTTGACTACTGCATAAATCAGTCATCCTTCCTGAGATAAGACAAAAATGTGTGAGCCGGAGGATAAAAAACTGTGAGCTAACTCACACTAACTCAGCTTAGAGGGACCACTACCTCCTCTATCTCAATTTGTTAGATGTGAGGGAAGTGGATACAGTGTGGGATGAGGCCTTTTCAGCCAACCAACATACCCCAGTTCTGGAACTACTCTTTCCTTCGAGAAATCCCCTTCATTCCCTCAGTCCATGTCTTCCATCATCTTGTGAATGCGTTTTTGTTTCCACAGTTTTAAGGCATTTCTGACCACATCCTAGAACTGCCGTTTGTAAATTATTTTTATCCTAGTTTCCCTGTGGAGATTCCCTCTGCTCTTTCTGAAATCACTGCTTGATCTTGCTGTGTTGATACTTCGGTATGTTTTTTGAAGTGTCGCAAAATATTTTGTAACTGGTCCTGAATAACAGAATAGTAAGGCTCATACGTATTGAAATAAGCAAATCACTCCCAGCTTGTTTGTAAACTTCTCTCCCTTATTGAATCAAGCCAATTTGGAAAGACGGAAAAAACTTCCAACATTTGTTTGACCAGAGGCCTTAGTGGAACAGGGAAAAAAGGTTATTTTTGTAACAAACACTGTATGCAACTTTATTAATGTCATATGTGAAAAATGCTGTTAAAAAAACCCTTTCATGTTCTCTGATAGACCCTTCTATTTTATGCCAGCTAGCATTAGCAGTAATAGACTATTACTACTAGTAGTAGCAGTAATAGTCTGTTAATAGTCATAGTAGTATAGTTGTAGTGGTAATTGCAACAATAATATCCTTTCTCTTCCCTCATGTTTTACCAAATTCCTTTCAACAGAATCCACCTTCTGGGTTTGAAGATTGCATAGAATGCTACAGAAATCTGTCAGCTTTATTGACTCTGAGGAACAAAGTTTGGGTCCAAAGGCACCTTTAAGTCTGCCTGAATTTCACATCTGCTTTGAGCCGTGCACGATTGTCCAAGCCGTAGAAATTAAAAACACAGCATTTTTTATTTTCCATTATCTCTGTTACCACATCTAATAGGGCTGAGAACCTTTTAAATAAAACACTCCTCCCCCTTCCCCCCGCCCCGGCACAGGGTGCTTTACACACTCTGGAAATTGTGGCAATTAACGTTTCTCATTAGGGGAAGGAGCAGGGCTCACAAACCCCTTCATTGTCTCCCAGGGGGACGGTTCAATAAAGACGGGGAGACCTCTTCTTTCAACATTTTCCACTCATTGTGGACAGACAAAGGGAGGCCCCTAATTATATTTTCACAATCTGTGCGTATCTTTAAGGGGCCTGTCAGGAACAAGCATGTCATCTTTGTTCGGCTTCGTTTCAGGGAGCTTTTTAACCTTAGACAGCAATTTCTTCACATCCCTCACCGACGGCCTTCCCCACAATGCTTTCCCCCACGTTTCCCAACTTGAGAGCTTCTTTCTCAGATAATAATAGGAATCACTGTATTTTGAAAACAGCCTCTCTCCTCCTTCCTTCTCCTTCCAACCCTTTGGGCCTTCCCTTTTCTCTTCTTGTAACCAAGTCGACAATCCCAGAGCGGTTGAAAGACAATTCAGGGCATTGGGTGGCTTGCAAACAAACACAAGAATTGTGTGGACTTTGTTAAACAAGGCCCTGCCGGACTGAAAACAAGACTTTTTGGTGGTTTGGGAGACTGCAGGTTCTAGCATGACGTTAATCTCTCACATGGCTTCTTCTGAACACAGTTCTCTAATGATTTGCTGAAGGAACCTGGCTGGGATTTGAATTCAGAGAGACCAAACTCTTATCAGATACACACGGGTGAAGTAAAAAAATGCCTTTGTTGGCTTCAGCTTTGGAGACTTCTATGGCCCAGTGCCAGATTAAGCTATTTTTGTCTTTTCATTATCGCTCGGTGGACTGATTCAACTTTCCCCAAAGTAACGGGTAACAACAATGGACGTGATCGAGGCAAAATAAATTGCGTTGAGCAGCACTGAAATCAACAGGACTTAAAAAGGGGCTTAACTTGATAGGACGCCAGTTGGTGAAGTGGTTAGAGTATCAGACTACAACCTGAGAGATCTTTGTTTAAATCCTCGCTCTACTATAGAAGCATGCTTATTTTATTTATTTCCTTTATCCCACCTTTCTCCACAGTAGGAGCCCAACATGGCTTACGTCATTCTCCACTCCTCTTCTTTTATCCTCACAATAACCCTGTAAGGTAGGCTAGGCTGAGAGTGCACGACTGGCCCAAAGTCACCCAGCAAGCTTCCATGACACGAGTGGGGGTTTACACGTATCTTTGGGACCACCTCTCTGACCACCTCTCTTGGTATACCCCCCCGGAGAGCACTGTGCTCAATAGGTCAAAATCAGCTGGTGGTCCCTGGCCCGAGAAACATCCGGCTGTCCTCAACCAGAGCCACGGCATTCTCCGCCCTCACTCCAATGTGGCACAACTCTCTGCTGAACAACGTCTGTGCCTTTTGGGACCTAATACGGTTCTTCAGGGCCTGAAAGGCAGAGATGTCCCGCCGGGCATTTGGATGAGGACAGCGATGGCTTTGTCCCTTCTGGCACTCCCACCCCCTGCCGCCCTGTGAGGCCAGTGATGCCATCAGCAAATTTTAATGCCATCTTTTAGTACTGTTATGTTGAAAAAGAAGAAGAAGAAGAAGAAGAAGAAGAAGAAGAAGAAGAAGAAGAAGAAGAAGAAGAAGAAGAAGAAGAAGAAGAAGAAGAAGAAGAGGAGGAGGAGGAGGAGGAGGAGGAGGAGGAGGAGGAGGAGGAGGAGGAGGAGGAGGAGGGAGGAGGAGGAGGAGGAGGAGATCGGATTTATATTCCACCCTTCACTCGGAGTCTCAGAGCGGCTTACGAGCTCCTTTCCCTTCCCCTCCCCACAACAGACACCCTGTGAGGTAGGTGGGGCTGAGAGAACTCTTTCCAGAACTGTCCTTGAGAGAACAGCTCTGATGGAACTATGGCTTGCCCAAGGTCATCCAGCAGCTGCAAGTGGAAGAGTGGGGAATCAAACCCGGTTCACCCAAACTCACTCCTTTTATTGGTTTTAATCTGTTTTTAACAATGTTTATGTGAGATCAGATTGTACACAGCCCTGAGCCCCATTCCTCCTGGGGAAGGTGGTCTAAAATCAAATTTAATAACAACAGCAACCTGGGAAAGGTTTCCCAGATCCTACTCCAACACTTTAATCTCTGCTTACGACCTTGGAACCCCGTCCCCAGCCTCGTCTACCTCACAGGGTTGTTGAAAGGTGGTAAAGCGGAGGAGGGGGAAATGCTGCAAACTGCTTTGGTCCCCACCCACTGGGGATCAGTTGTAATCCCAGGAGATCTCCAGCCACCACCTGGAGGTTGGCAAGCCTCAGACCAGCCCTTACTGTGTTTCAAAAAGATGTTACCATTTGACATTGGCCTCATTTCTGAGGAAAGACTATTCCACAGTGGAGACCGGTGGCCTTTGGGACTAGCCCCTCTTCTTGTTTTCCTTTCAGTTCTTAGCTTTCTTCATAGACAATGAAAAAATATGCATTTTCCCTTCTGTTGAAAATAAATTCAAATCTTTCCATAAAAGCTGAGGATGGACACAAAATGGTTTTTTCCCCCTTTATTACAGGAGATTCTTAAAAGTTACGTTCATGTAATTTTTCCCACACTGACTTGTTGCGTTGTTAAGATCCTATTTGTAAGGGGGATTTTCCTTTCCTTTTCTTTTTTTATAAACATCTTCTCTTCCTTAATTGGGTGCTGAGTCTAATAATCCCGCCTCAGCTTGTTAAATGTACAATGGCAGTCAGAGTTAATGACCCATTAGTGATTAATTCCTTAACCAGCATCTAATTGCTTACTGTAAAAGCTTTTCTTAAAACTGGATTAAATCATCTGGATCCTTAACCACTTCTTTACTTTAATTTTGCCAAAGGCTCTTAATCAAGGGAGCGTGCTTCCCCCTTTTCTGGAGTTACTCTTTTCCTTTCAAACTTAAACTCTTGTTCTGTGGACAGGAGAGGATCTTTAAGCAAGAACAACTAACACTATTGCAAAATATACAGTTTGAAATGGGGGGGAATCTCAACCTTAAGCATGTTGGCTCAGATGAAAGTCCCACACAGCATTTTAAGTCTCTGTGCTGCAATCCTAAAAAAACACTTTCCTGGAATTAAGCCCAATTAAATAAAATTACCCTTACTTCTGAGGAGGATAGCTTGTTAGTTGAAGTGATCAGTGGCATTCACACATGAGATTTCTGGCTGAGGTAAACTGTTCAGAAAGCCACAGGTATCATAAAGAAGGAAGAAAATCAGAAGGAGAAGGAGAAGAAGAAGAGATTGAATCTATACCCCACCATTCACTACCCAAAGGAGTCTCAGAGTGGCTTACAATCTCCTTTCCCTTCCCCTCCCTACAACAGACACCCTATGAGGTAGGTGGGACTGAGAGAGCTCTGACAGAAACTGTTCTTTTTCAAGAATAGCTCTTATCCGAACTACGGCTTGCCCAAGGTCATTCAGCTGGTGCAAGTGGAGGAGTGGGGAATCAAACCTGGTTCTTCCAGATTAGAGTCTGCACACTTAACCACTACACCAAACTGGTTCTCCAAACACTTGGCTGAGCATTAGGGTTGACAACCTCCAGGTGGGGCCAGGAGATCTCCAGGAATCACAATGCCAGATGACAGATATCAGTGGCCCTAGAAGGAAATGGCAGCTTTGGATGATGCACTTTGTGGCATTATATCCTACGGAGACCCCTCCCTTCCCCAATCCTCTCCTTCCCCAGGCTCCAGCCACAAAATCTCCAGGAATTTTCCAACCCAGAGCTGGCAACCCTACTGTGCATCCAGTGATTGGATGAACTTGGCTGTCTCTTATCAAGCAATCCCCAGAAAGAAACTTTGAAATGATGTACCATGGTCAAGCCATACTGCCTACTTGGCAGGCCAAGTCGAGAATTCAAACATGCTTCAAAAATCACACATCTATATCACTGGGAAGGTGTCTTCCAGCAATATAGATCCCTCTGTTTCATCCTGTGTTGGAAAGATATATTGACAGCACAGATGCAGGACAAAGATGATGTACTTAAGAACAGTCAGTAAGAGTAAAGACTCAGGGAAGGAAAGTAGCTTTAAGGTATTACTGTAAGCTGAACTATCAAGGTCAGCAAAACACTGTCTTGTTTCGACCAAAGGACTTAATCAGTTTCTTTCCAAGCAGACTGATGTCAGAGCAAGCAAGACACTAGGCACCGTGATTAAATATAAAAGCATATTTGATCCCTGTAGATCTCCTGCTAGATCTGCATATTTGATCCTCTGTAGATTTCCTGTTATCAGTATGGTTATAAATGACAGAGCTAAATCCACACCCCCGTGAACTTCAGTAACACCAAGAGTGAGCTCAGGAAACCACAGTGATTTCTCACTGTGTGTATGTAAAAACATATTCATGTCCTCCCAGATTTAAAACAAATTTGAATTCTACAGACTTCTGAAATTATCGTTCTTGCCCTGTCGATAGGAACATAAGCTTTCATGTGTAAGTCAGAGGAAAGAAATGCCCTTAGCCCAATATTTAGTAATCAGATTTGGTTTAGGCCTATGTAAAACAGGAAGATCGGATTTATAATACAAGGAAGGTCATTTTACAGACTGTCACCAGTGAGTGAAGCGTTCCTCATGAGGTAAAGATTGCTCCCTCAGTGGGAGTTATACAGGGCCTACCCACTGTAAACACCTCAGTAGTAACTTTAAGACTGGTTGTTTAGAAAATGCTATAATGTTTTAAGATGTTCAGATAGTCGACAGGTCTGTGCCTTATGTGGCAGGAGCTCTTAGGCTAAAAATTCCATCTCCTCAGCACCTCAGCCTGCAAATATGCTTCCAGCTGATCTCAGAGAGGCTGTAGAAATCCTGAACCAGTGCCTGGGAGCAGTCTTGCAGTGGATGTCGGCAAATAAACTGAAGCTTAATCCTAACAAGACAGAAGTGCTACTGGTGAGCGGAGGTTCTGACTCGGGATTTAAGGTGTCACCAGTTCTGGACAGGGCTGCATTCCCCTTGAAGGAGTAGGTCTGTAGTCTGGGGGTGCTCTTGGACCCAAGCCTACAGCTAGATAAGTAGGTGGACACTGTCACCAGGAGAGCCTGTTACCAGCATTGACTGGTTAGGCAGCTATGGAGATTCCTGGGCAGAAAAGATCTGGCCACTGTGGTGCATGCCCTGGTTGTATCTAGACTAGATTACTGCAATGCACTCTACATGGGGTTTAATGGTTTAAAATGTAATTATGATTTTATCATATGTGTTTTAAATCGTTAGCTACCTTGGTTATCCTGAGGAAAGCAGACACAAATTTTGTAAATAAATAAAATAAAGTTACCTTTGAATGTTATAAAGTAAGGCTGCTCCAAGATTAACATTTTTTTTCATATGTTTCACAAAGATGGTTTGGTTATTTATCTGCATTTAAAACTTTTTAACCACTTTTCTCTCAAAAATGGATCTGAAGTGGCTCACAGTAGAGTTTTAAAAAGCAGCAATAAAAACACAAAAAGTGACAGTCCAGATAGATTTCTAGAGAAATGGTTGTGGTTATTGCATATTGGAATGATGAAACCTTGGATAAAGTTGTACTTTGTATATTTTTGCATCAAATTTGAATGCTGGTGGGCATGCCCAGGCATAGCTCAATTTTGGAACCCGGTTTATTGAGAATATCAATACAATAACAGGTTTTCTTATCGCAAACAAACAGGAATTGCTGTTGTTGTCTCTTTGGGAGAATTGTGATTTGCTAAGTACAAAGAAAATATTAATTATTTTTTTGCTGGCAGCAGCCAGGTCCTGTATTGCCATCAAATGGAAAAATAACTTACCCCCGTCAATTTCGCTCTGGTACGATAGGATTCGGCAATTCTATGTGACGGAACAGATTGCTTATAAGAATGTTCTGAATGACAATGCAAAGCAAAAAGCTCAATTTCCAGGAGTTTGGTACCCATTTTTAGTGTACATGACAGCTAATGGTAAAGTGCCGAAAAACATTTACCCCCATTGACCTGCTACAATTGTAAGCTGAAGTTACCCATGTATTTTGTTAGCAAGCTGCAGTTCTCTTCTTATTTCAAACCAACTGTAAACCGTAAAGCTTTGTATTTTCTATTGTATTTTCTAATGTAATGCTTGTTTGATAAAAATGATTTTTAAAAAAAGATTTGAATGTTGGTGGCTCAGATATTTTACATTTTAATTAATGTGGTGGTGATGGAAAGTACCATCAACAGATCACTTCTGGTGACCCTGTAAGGTTTTCAAGGAAAGAGGCATTCAGAGGAGGACTCCCATGTATGCATCACGGAACCTCTTGGAAGGAAAAAAAGGGGGAGGGGATTAATATGTAGTTTAATAAATCTGAAATATTTCCTACTTCAAGAAGTGACTATAAGGAGATTCCCCCATCCCCCCTGAGCAATCGAATTTCAAGCTACCCTCTTCATTAAACAATCAAATGCAGAAAGTTTTCAGCCAGTGCTAGGAATTTTATGTAAGGGGTGAAGATTTTTATTTTCCAGATTTGTTACATTAAATTCACTCAACTGTGAAGGAACTGTTATTCCTTTAAAAAAAAAAAAGAATCTGCTAGAATGGCCCACGAGGGACTTTTTACTTTGCAGCTCATGATTACGAGGCTTCTTAATAGGAACGTGGTTATAATTCTTAGCATTTGGTGTTTAAAGCACTTCACATACATTACTTCAGATAATTCTTACCATTACTATTACTGGTGCTGTTGTGCTCTTATTTCTGCTGCAGCAGAGTGATGTCTGTGACATAGCCGGTGCTTCAGCTTTTCTCCTTGAGACATTTCTAAAAACAAAATTGTCGGAATCATTTTTATTCCAACCAGGTTATGTTAGCTAAGAGTGCCACCTGGTGGAATATGCTAGAAATTGGTCAGGACAAATGTATGGGTGGTGTACGAATACTTTCTTAAATGGCCAGAGAGACCTTATAAAAAGGGGAAGGAGAAACGGATAATGTATATCCTGTTCAAAGACTGACGTCGCCCTCCAAAATCGATTGTCACCTGCCGTACTGGGGAGAAGAGGCAATTTATAAGGCAGGTTGGCATCTAGTAACAAATGAGATGGGAGTTTCTGTCACATAGCAGCACAAAGGGATGTACATTCAAATATTTCCAGGCTGAATACATATCTGAAAAATACTTTGTTGGTATTTTTGGGATATAGTGGGTATTTGGAGTGATATTCGGGTTTTCCTGAATATTGGTAATAGGATCCCGAAAAATTACAGAAATATTCAGTAATATTCAGGGATGGCATTTTAAGGCTCCCAGGTCTGTTTTCTTCCATCTTATAGGTTTCCCAGGCAACATGGGGGGGGCGGAGTAAGGCAGCTCTTCCAGACCAATGGGACCAGATATTAGGGGGAGCCATGGAACTGTTTTCTTGATCATTGTGATTCTGTCACAGTACTCCGTGGCTCTCTGAGCATGGGCAAAGAAGATAAAAATTAGGCCTGCAGCATAATTCCATTTCACAGAAGTGACATTAGTGTGTGTGTGTGTGTGTGTGACAGACAGAGAGTGTGTTTTGTCATGTCCATGCCTTTGTACTGGCTCGACAGGGTGGTTTGGGCTTGAATTCTCTGGTATGACAATGATTGGGTTGGGCTTGTCACATTGGCACTGGATTCTACTTGGCTTCTGTGGTCTGACATTGGTTCTGTTGAGCTTGCTGCACTAGTCCTTGCTTAAGTTGGTTGGTTTGGGCTTGCCACTTTGGCCTTGGATTCTGCTTGGTTTCTGTGGTTTGCCATTGGTTCTGCTGGGCTTACAAAGGTGCCCCCTGCTTAAGTTGGTTTGACTTGGATTCTCTGGTTTGACATTGATTGGACTGTGGTTTTGCTGGGATTATCTGGTTTGACATTGGTTCTGTTGGATATGTTGGTTTTGTTTGCATTCAGAGGCTTTTGACCAGTGGTTGTTCTTGTGAGTTTGGCTATTGGATTCTTTGTCCTGAAGAAAGCATGGATTCCCACCGAAGAAATAATAAACACAAGGAGGGTGGCTTGGGCCCCATTCAGGAGACTGTGGAATTGGACCCCTTAATCTCATACACTTGAAATTTGGAGAGTCCTTAGTGAACAAAATGCAATTTTGGTGGCATTTTCTTGAAAAACAGCCACTCCTGCCCCCTTTGGAATAGTCCCCCATAGGGAATAATGGACCTGATAAATTTCAGAATTCAAAAACATCAAACAAACCCAAATTCCAGAAAGGTATTGAGGACCCCAGATATTCTGAAATGCTGGTATGGATACCCTTCCTAAAATGTCAATCCCAATCTTATTTTAAGTGTTCATCCCTAGCCAGGTGTTCTGAGTAAACTGAGTGCTGAGAATTTGCCTAGCAGTAGTTAAGGTCAACCTGGTCCCTGGGATGCCCAGCCAAAGTTACTGTGACTCCTTGTCACTCCTTAGCTGCCATGCTTGAAGGGGCAGAATCTCTGGTTCCCACACTGGCTCGCCCTTGTGCAGATTCTCTGGTATCACAAGCACTGTTCAGTAAGGGAGACGCTGAAAGCACTTTTGCAGACGGGGTTCTTCTTTAAACGATTCCAGAAATGTCTGTAAAAAGCAGATCCATGCAGGGGTCATTTCGTAGAAAAAGAGGTGCAGGAGCTCATTAGCATAACTCATTAGCATAACTTATCTGCATGTGCCACACCCCCTGACATCACCAGAAGTGTGTCAGAAGGCAACACCCACCACTCAGGCTCCACCCCTAGGAACTGTCTTTCCGCTCTGGGGGCTGTCATTCCAGTCCCAGAGTAGCCTATCTGGACTCAGGAGGAATGCTACATGTGCTGCTTTGCGCTCCTGCCGGGAGCTGGGGGGCCTGTGCTTCTAACTGCCAGAGCTCTGCTCCTGTGCGCTCCTGCTCCAAATGACCCCTGGATCCGTGGATCCTAAACTTACAGATAAACTCAGAAGCAGCTGCAACTATGGGGAGGGGGGAGAACACGTGACGGGAGGAAAGGCAGACTCTGGCCATTCAGCTTACCAGCACAGTTCCCAGAGGGCTGCTGTCCTTCACAGGGGTTGCTTGACTAAGACTGGACAGTGGCAATGCAGGAGGAGGTGATGAGTGGGTCCAACCCCCATATTTGTCACCAGCAGTGGGAGGGCTTCTAGTGTCCTGGCCCCACTGCTGGACCTCCTGATGGCACATGGTATATTTTGGCCGCTGTGTGACAGAGTGTTGGACTAGATGGGCCATTGGCCTGATTCAACATTGGCTTCTCTTATGTTCTTGTGTTCTTAGCAGCTGTCTGAGTTAAGGGGAGGTGCTGTGACTCAGTGGAAGAGCCTCTGCTTGGCACACAGAAGGTCCCAGGTTCAATCCCTAGCATCTCCAGTTAAAGGATCTGGCTGTAAGTGATGTGAAAGACCTCTGCCTGGGACCCTGGAGAACTACTGCCAGTCTGAGTAGACAATACTGACCTTGATGGACCAAGGGTCGGATCCAGTGTAAGGAGTGTTCATGAGCTGAGCAGCCCCAGGAGATGCTCAGCTTGGCCTGCTCCTGGGCCATTGTTATGTCCCAGTCACTTAAAGTGAGAACATGTGCAGAGGCATGACTAGAGGGAGGGAGGTGTAGCTGGCACCCCTTTCCTTTCTTAGTAAGTGAGAACCTATCCCAGATGCCGCACCAGCTATACAGAGATTTTGTTCATTTTGCACAAGGAGTAAGAAGCACCTGGCGGTCTCCAGGAAAGGTGAAAGGGCATGGCTCAGTAGTAGAGCATAGGCTTGGCATGCAGAAGGTCCCAGGTTCAATCCCCAGCATCTCCAGTTACAAGGATCTGGTAGCAGGTGGATCAGAACAACCTCTACTCAAGGCCCTGGAGAGCTGCTGCCAATCAGAGTAGACAGTGCTGATCTTGATGAACCAGTGGTGTGAATCAGTATAGGGCAGCTTCATATGCCCATAGGACTGACAGTGGACATTGGCTGGATGTGTCCTGTTTTGCTAACCTATCTTAACCAGTTCTAAGACCAAATCACCCATGTGGTGATGTGTTTGTGTGTTCGATTTGCTGCACAGTCTCACACAGATCACATAGATAGCCGTCTTCCTTTCCTTCATCTGTAAAAGTATTGAAAGTCTGACTTGCTTGTTGCATATTGGCTACCTTTCAACTAGAGGCAACAGCTTTCTCCTACCAATCCTGATTGGTTCTCTGGGAGAGAAAACCTAGCCAATGTGGGGGCAATTCAGATGGTGTGCTTGGACACTAGATGTGTCTGAGGACACCATGGGGTTTTTTCCATTTGCAAACTGAACAGAACTGTGGAAATGTTTGGGACCCTCCTGGTCATGAGGATTGTGGGCCATGCAATGTTAAAATGCTTTTTACTTCAAGGATAAAAAGTTGCTCAGAAGTGGGGTTTTTTTTGACAAAGTGGAGACCTTAGAAAAAATCAGAAACTTGCATGATTCTACTTTTCATGGGTTTTGCCGTTTTTAGATGGAATCATAGAATCACAGAGTTGGAAGGGGCCATATGGTCAAGAAACAGAAGGGCTGAATATGTAACCTGAAGAGGAAACAGCAGACAGAACCAGCTCTGAGTCTGCTGAGCATTTCAAGATGCAAGGTCTCTCTCTCTCTCTCTCTCTCTCTCTCTCTCTCTCTCTCCCCCCGATGCAGGGGAGTGGACCTGCTACCTTATCCTGGATGGCCCAGGATAGCCAGATTTCTTCAGATCTTGGAAGCTAAGCAGGGTCAGGCCCTGATTTGTACTAAGATGGGGGACGACACAGAAGACCGGGGTCACTACACAGAGTCAGGCAATGGCAAACCATCTCTGTTCAACTCTTCCCTTGAAAACCCTACAGGGTCAACGCAAGTCAACTGTGACTTGATGGCGCTTTCTACCACCAACAGTGAATCTGCTAACCCACCGGCTCTGCTTGGATATTTGTAAAATAAATCCTATAAAAACACCATAACTCTCTAAAGTCTTTTGTCTAAAGAGAGCCAACGAGTTCAACACAGCTTCCTGAATGTCTTGCCTCTCAGAGGAGAGAATGTCTAACTCTAGTCCTGTCCATTCTTTACGATTTTGGTAATCCAATATGTACGGTTGCCATTTTGTGTGAATGCATTTGCCAGCTTTGGTGCTTGTTATTGGAAACCCAGATTTTGGAGGCCGTGTGTTTGTGCATAGTAAAGTCGGAAATTACACACATTGAAAACGCACAGAGTTTTTGGCTAAAGATTTTGAAGAACTTCCTAACAGTCAGAGCTGTTCTTCAGTGGAACATGCTTCCTCGGGAGGAGGTAGGCACTTCTTCTTTGGTGTAGTGGTTAAGTGTGCAGACTCTAATCTGGGAGAACCGGGTTTGATTCCCCACTCCTCCACTTGCACCTGGCTGGATGAACTTGGGCAAGCTGTAGTTCTGATAAGAGCTGTTCTTGAAAAAGAGCAGTTTCTGTTAAGAGCTCTCTCAGCCCCGCCTACCTCACAGGGTGTTTGTTGTGGGGAGGGGAAGAGAAGGGTAAGCCGCTCTGAGACACCTTTGGGTAGTGAAGGGCGGGGTATAAATCCAATCTCTTCTTCTTCTTCTTTGGAGGTTCTCAAACAGAGGCTAGATGGCCATCTGACAATGCAGATTCTGTGAACTTAGGCAGATCATGAGAAGGAGGGCAGGAAGGGTTGCATCACTGCTTAGTTCTTGTGGCCCTTTCTTACACACCCAGAGAAATGCTGATTGCCACTTTAGGGTCAGGATTCAGAAGCAATTTTTATCCAGGCCAGTTTCGCTGGAGATCTTTGAGGTTTTTTGTCATCTTCTGGGAGTGGAACAGGAGTCACTGGGGGTGTGGGGGGGGATCCCATATTGGTGAATTTCCTGCATTGTGCAGAGGGGGTTGGACTAGATGACCCTGGAGGTCCCTTCCAACTCTATGATTCCATGACTTATTTACACAACATATTTACTGTGTGTATTGGAACAATCCTGTTACATGGGGTTAGAATGCCAAAATCATAATGTCTAAAAGGGGGTTTTGATTGCCATTTACCTGAATAAAAGGAATAATCATGGTTCTTCCTCTTTTTAAAACATTTATTGTGAATGTCGGAAATGTTAAATTATTGCAACATAAAAGCTAAAATGATTGGAAAGAGAAATGGTGAAGGAACATCCGAGGACTGGAAGACTCTTCATTGACAATTATTTACAACAAAGCAGTTCAGAGAAGGGAAAAGGCTGCCCGGAAAGGGGGGGGAAGCCACTGAAGAGTGTTAAGTGGAATACAAATGAATGGGTTATTTTGCATCAAAGAAATCTGATTAACACAAAAGATTTTTGTTTAATCAATCATCATATACAGTTAAATGCTTATGAAACCACAGTCTCTTAAGGATATCCTTCTGTGCCTTCGGTGTCAAGGAACGGTTGTTTCAGCTTGGAGAACTCTCTTTCCTCTCCATCGCTTGCAGCAGATAATCCATCATCTGATTAACAAACAAACAAAAACAGCGAGAGAATAATATTTGGAGAACTGTCTTGTAAAAAGACACCGGATAGTTCAATACACATTTATGCACAGAGCACGACTTTGCGAACAAAAGCGTCATTTCTGAGTGTCGATGGCTTTAATGAACATTAATGATCTCATTCAGTTCGCTGACTGCCGATAAGGTTGGAAAAGTCTTTGCATCTCAGATAAGCAGGGAGCCAACTGTTGGGGGGGGGGTGTTAGAGACACGTACTTCTTACTAGAGCCATGGATCGAGGCCAGCTTGGGCTGCAAAGCCATTATCACAATATAGTCAGTTTACATAATTTTAAGAATACAAGCAGCATTTTTAGTCCAGGAGATTGTACATAGGGCATGTTTCAAGTCCATTCCAGAGAGATTTATACCTTGGAGGGCTGGATTTATACCATGCCCTTCACTTGGAGTCTCAGAGCAACTTCCAATCTCCCTTCCTTCCTCTCCCCATAACAGACACCCTGTGAGGTGGGTGGGGCTGAGAGAGCTCTGAGAGAACTGCTCTTGAGAGAACAGCTCTGAGAGAACTGTAGCTGACCCAAGGTCACCCAGCTGGCTTGATGTGGAGGAGTGGGGAATCAAACTAACTTTAACAAACTAATCAAACTAACTTTAACACTCACGTCTTTAAGACTGCTGTTGTCCTCCGCCTCCCAGGCATTCTTGGCGGGAAACGGCAATTCTTCCCTGAAAACCTGAGCGCTTCGGCTGTCATTCGCCTCCAGAAGCCGCAGGAGCTTCTTCGCCGTCTCCTCCCAACGCGGGTCCTCCTCAAGCCTCCTGATGTCATCCAGCAGCAAAGAAAAGGGTGCCTTGTTTTGCTCTTCATACATGTAAGGGAAGTCGCCAGCGCTCTTCTTCCCCATGAAATGCCCTGCAAGTGTAACAGGCAGAAATGAGTCCCAACGGCATGATTCTAACCTTGAGCAAGGTACGGCTGAACTGAATAAGACCGCATCAAAACTGGCTTCCACACGAAAATGGGATTTCCCCTCATTCTTTTTTTTAATTAGAAAATTACATTAATTACAAAAATGTAATTGATCACATTAATCACACCAAACATTCCATATAATTCTTCAGCGTGAGATCCAAACCCTCCTGCCAACACTACTGAATATATCTTGCCTCTTCCACCAATTACGGTCAGACAATTAGATATATCTAATTTCTTTGACCTGTCCTATTGGCCAGTATCTGTTCCACCAACTGATAAATGGAGTCCAAACTTTAACATACAAGTTCCCGAGAGCCCTTTTTTCCTTCATAGATCTTAACGTATGCTGTTATTTTATTCATCAGAATCACATGCCCATTACTTTACATACCCAGTCATCTAGGCCCAGCAGATACAACTGCCTCCGGGCCTTGGGGAGCATTTGCCTCGTTGCTACTGATAAGTTTTTAATTAGGTATTTTTCCCTTTCCAAGAGGACGGGATTTTGTGGTTTCCCCATATTGCCGGTGCAGCTGCAGATAAAGCACCGCAGCAGCCAGGCTTCCATAGAGCAGGTTTCCCTACAGAAAGTGGCCACCTCCCCTTCCCTGGTGCCACCAACAGGGCTGCCAGTCTCCCAGTGGTGACTGGAGATCTCCTGGGATCACAACTGGTCTCCAGATTACAGACATCTTTGCCCCTGGAGGAAATGGCTGCTCTGGAAAGTGGGCTTTATGGCACAGGCCCAGAACTACAGTGGGCATTTTGGGGCTCTGCCCCCTCAAATGTGAGGAGGAGGAGAGGAGGAGGAGGAGATTGGATTTATACCCCGCCCTTCAATACCCAAGGGAGTCTCAGAGCGGCTTACAAACTCCTTTCCCTTCCCCTCCCCACAGCAGACACTCTGTGAGGTAGGTGGGGCTGAGAGAGCTCTGACAGAAACTGCACTTTTTCCAGAACTGCTGTGCCAGAACTGTGGCTTGCCCAAGGTCATCCAGCAGGTGCAAGTGGAGGAGTGGGGAATCAAACCCAGTTCTCCCAAATTAAGAGACCGTGCACTTAACTACTACACCAAACATGCCCCACAACAGCTGCTACCCCTCTCCCCCTCCCCTGCTGTCCCACAAAAGTTCTCCATGCCTCACCAACCCAAAATTTTTGGCTACAAGGTTACTTCAGCATTATAGTCCATGGAGGTCCTGTCCCTCCCCAGCTTCTACCCTCAAACATTCAAGAATTTCCCAACCCAGAGCTGCCAACCCTAGCCCCCAAGGCTTTTACTATTTCCCCCCTTTAAATTGGCACTAGAATATGTTTATGTTGATATACTGCTGTAACAGGAGGTATGGCATGACATCAGGGAACCAGACTCTTTTCTGTAAACTCTTCGAAAACACCAAGAGAGTCAGCTGAATTTCCAGCTTTGGTTTTTTTCTTTTTTAAAAAAATGGTCTCTAGGCCCCGGCAAAGATATGCCTTTTCCCTCAGATCTCTGCCAAGGAAGGAGCGGGAGACTGTTTTTTTCAAAAACTGAAAGCTGGGAATTCAGAGAACTTTCTATACGTATGGTTACAATAATATATCAATATATTCTAGTGACAATCTATTTTTTTTTAAAGTCTCCGGGGCAGGGGAAAGAAATGGCTGCCCCAGGGACTTGGTCAGGGAAAATTGCTGCCACTTGGGCCAGAAGATCCAAATTTTCCCACCCGCACAAGAGCCGCTCAGACTTTACTGTGGTGTTTTGAAGCTTCAGAGGAAAGCAAGTTTGAGAAGGGAAAGTCTGAGAAGGGAAAAGTCTGAGAAAGGAAAAGCTTGAGAATGGAAAAGCCAGGGAAACCCCAGAGGCCTAAGTGGAGGCCTTATACCAGTACAAACTGCAGAGCAGGGGTCCCCGACCACCCACGCCTTTCCTATAGCCCATCAAGCACTTTTGGAAAATAAAAGGGCCAGCTGGGGCTTGGCTGTGCAGATTAAAAGGCATCCTGTGAAACAGAGCTTCTGCCTGAAACCTTGAAGAATTGTTATTGACATTATACCTAACCAGGCTCCCTCACATTTGTGGTTTGTTCCAGTGCTCCCTCTAAGCTGTGGAGTCTTGTGAGCAAAAATTCTACTTTGTGAGCTATTGGCATTAAAGCTGGGAGTGAGCGATTTGGCTACTGCATAAATCAGTTCGCTCTGGAGCCATCCTTCCTGAGCTAAAACAAGAATGTGTCAGCCGGAGGCTAAAGAACGGTGAGCTAGCTCACACAACTCAGCTTAGAGGGAAGGTTGGTTAGTCCCCCCACTCCTGCGGTAGCCATTTTGTGATTGCACCCAGCACCCCATGTCAGAATTCCAAAGGTGCCTGCAAGCCCCCCAAAAGCTGGGGACTCCTGCCCTAGAGTAACAGCAGCCCTGGCTGTGTGTAATCTGTGATTCTACATAGTACAGAATCTGTTTCCTACATTCACTGAGAATGGAGTACCTGGACATAGAATTCTGTTTTCTGAAAACCTTAGCATGCTTCTAGTCCTCATGACTGCAAAGAAATGCAAGAAAGTATGTCAGCACTGCAGTCCTTAGAGAAATCTCGAACAGGGTGGCTGAATGAGATCTGAAGGGCTGGAAGTGTGGAGGATTTCAGTGCTCTGAAAAGACCCTTGCCTCTTCCCATGACAAGCAGAATAAACCAAGCGAAAATGCAAATAGTATAAACTTTTCTGGGTAAGCGTGGGTGAGACGGAATATTGAGGATCTCAAGTGCATGAGACACATGGCCCTGATCTTCATGTTTATTTTTCTAACCAGATTCACCAGCAAAGCAAACCACCCAATGACAAAACAGCCAAGTTTCTAGCCCAGCTGAATAAAAAAAAAGAGAGACATGTTATTTCTGACTCAGTGGTGGCATTCTTAGCATCTCACGCCTTCTTTGGGCACTATCTTTCCCCTTCTCTGTCTTAGCTTTTACATTACTCCTTTCTTTCTCGCACATTCCAATTAAAAAAAAAAAAATAAAGCAGACAACGAGAAAGAATGAACATACCTCCCCCTCCACGGTGTTGAAGATCTGCCTTCAGACTCTCTGCCACTAGGGTTGCCAGTCTCCAGGTGGCATCTGGAGAGCTCCTGAGATCACAACTGATCTCCAGGCAACAGAGATTAGTCCACCTGGAGAAAATGGCTGCGTGGAAGGTGGACTCTTTGATATTATACCCCCCTTGAAGTCCCTCCCCTCCCCAAACCCTGCCTCCCCCGGCTCCACGCCCAAAATATCCAGGTGTTTCCCAACCCAGAGATGGCAACTCTGTGCCACATTAATGCAGTCTGCGATGAGAGAGGGCAAGGAGTTGTTCCAGTTGGCAGCAGAGGAGAGGACCCGAAGCAACAGGCTTAAATTACATGCAGAAAGGTATCGGCTGGATATTAGGAAACACTTTTTCACGGTCAGAGTGGTTCAAAGGTGGAATCAGCTGCCTAGAGAGGTGGTGAGCTCCACTTCACTGACAGCTTTTAGGAAGAGGTTGGACAAATATTTGTCAGAGATGCTTTAGGCTGGTCCTGCATTGGGCAGGGGTTGGACTAGATGGCCTGTATGCCCCCTTCCAGCGCTATGATTCTATGAGAATAAACCATACCCAGATACTCGTTTTGCATGCTTCTAAACAGGGCAAGTTACTCCAGTAAATACATCTTCAAAGTTTCTTTGCTGCTTAGAAAATAGCCATACCACCTGTGGCAATCTTGCCCCCAAATCCTAAATATACTTATTCAGGATGCGCCACCAGTTTCGGCTGTGGCTAAGTGCTCTCCAGGCTGACGTTTAACGCCATGTACACAACAGTACTTCCTTGTACTTTGCATTAACTAGTCTACGAAAGAGACTGGGTCTGTCATTCCCAATCTTTAAAAGTGGATTAGAGCCCCCACTTTGCCCATCAGTATGTACTGAACAGGCTGTGAATAACCTCTCCGTCTCATTCACCGCGGAGAAAGGCTGCCAGAGGTAACGGATCCATGTCAAATCTTCCTGAGTCTGTACCCAAAGGAGACGAAGAACCCAGTTATACCGGCGTTAAGGGCTTTGTGCAATTTAAGTTAATGGAACCGAACAGACATAAAATCCAAAGGACTTAAAAGTAAGGCAACTTCCTTGGTTTCACCTTTGAGGGGGGGAGGGAGAATAGCTACTCTCACGTGAAAAGGTGTACCAGTAAAAAGGACACACACAAAAAAATCTGGAGAGAAAGCCAGGTTGAGTCTTGCGGTGCCTAAAAGACGTAACATAAGAGTCTTGCGGTGCCTTATAGATCAACAAATTGATTCGGGCATCAGCTTTCTTGACCCAGAGAAAATGCGTCTGAGAAAATGGACTCTGGCATATTAAAGCGTACGAGGTAACCAGTGTTTTAGCCTTCAGGGCTCCACAAACACTACTTGGTATTATGTGTTAAGACGCTGAACTGCAGGCTGTGGAAGGTCAGTAGTTCAGCAGTTCGAGACCCGAGTGCCACATGACGGAGTGAGCTCCCGTCTCTAGTTCCAGCTCCTGCCAACCTAGCAGTTCGAAAGCAAGAAACTGCAAGTAGATAAATAGGTACCACTTCGGTGGGAAGGTAACAGCATTCCGTGTGCCTTGGTGTTTAGTCACGCTGGCCACATGACCACGGAAACGTCTTCGGACAGCACTGGCTCTTTGGCTTTGAAACGGAGATGAGCACCGCAACCCTAGAGTCGGATTCGACTGGCTTTCGAGCAAGGGAACCTTTACCTTTACCTAAAGCACTGGCAGGTTGCAGCCAGTTTATGGTGACCCCTCATGGGGTTTTCAAACGAAGAGACGTTCAGAGGTGGTTTGCCATTGCCTGCCTCTGCACAGCAACCCTAGACTTCCTTGGTGGTCTCCCATCCAAATATTACTCAGGGCCGACCCTGCTTATCTTCTGAGATTTGATGAGATTGGGCTAGTCTGGGATAGCCGAGTCAAGGCATTAGAAAGAGCCAGTTTGGTGTAGTGGTTAGGAATGCAGACTCTAATCTGGGAGAACCGGGTTTGATTCCCCACTTCTCCACATGCAGCTGCTGGTGTGCAGTGTTCCCTCTAAGCTGATTTAATGCGAGCTAGCTCACAGTTTTTTTAGCCTCTGGCTCACACATTTTTGTCTTAGCTCAGGAAGGATGGCTCCAGAGCAAACTAATTTATGCAGTAGCCAAATCGCTCGCTCACAACTTTAATGCCAGTAGCTCACAAAGTAGAATTTTTGCTCACAGGACTCCACAGCTTAGAGGGAGCATTGCTGGTGTGTGACCTTGGGTAAGTTATACATTCTTTCTGAGCTGTTCTCTCAAGAGTAGTTTCTGTCAGAGCTCTCTCAGCCCCGCCTACCTCACAGGGTGTCTGTTGTGAGGAGGGGGAGGGAAATGAGATTGGAAGCCGCTCTTTGGGTAGTGAAGGGCAGGGTATAAATCCAATCTCTTCTTCTCCTCCTCCTCTTTTGGCATTATGGCCCCAGTAAAAAGAATCAGTTTCATTCATTCCATTATCTTTTCACGGCTGACAGACAGACAGGGCCACTAACAGTGGATACGCGTACAGTGCAATTCTATGTAGACTTACTACAGTCTAAGACCACTGAATCCAATCAATTTTTCCTGGAGTAACACAGCACATATTTGTACTGTTACAACCCATTAGTGACATTTTTATTTTATCTAATTTGTACCCCACTTCTTCCTAATGGTGACTCAAATTGGCTTACACTGTGTGTCCCCCCCCCTCCATTTTAACCTCACAACACCTCTGCGAGGAGGGTTAGGCCAAGAGTGTGTGACTGGCCCAAGGCCACCTAGCAAGCTTCCATGGCACAGCAAGGACTCGAACCCAAGTCTCCCAGTCTGGCACTATAGCCACTCCACCACACTGGCTCTTTCTAAATGAGCTTGAAAGGGGCAGAGATAGGATCAAGCAGGGACAACTGGCTCCCATCGATCAAATATGCTTCCAAATGGAGAGACACACTGTGCATTTTTCAGCCAACAGGAAAAGTATTAAGCATCCTAGGAGATGTTGATACCATTCCATGCAGCTAACATTTACTTTGTGTGCCTGTGAAGCACCATCAAGTTGCTTCCAGCCTATGGTGACCCTATGCTTGGGGCTCTTCAGCTTGGAGAAACGACGGCTGAGGGGTGACATGATTGAGGTTTATAAGATTATGAATGGGATTGAGCAGGTTGAGAAAGAAGTACTTTTCTCCCTTTCTCACAATACGGGAACTCGTGGGCACTCCATGAAATTGCTGAGCAGTCGGGTTAGAACAGATAAAAGGAAGTACTTCTTCACCCGAAGAGTGATTAACATATGGAATTCACTGCCACAGGAGGTGGTGGCAGCTACAAGCATGGACAGTTTCAAGAGGGAATTAGATAAACATATGGAGCAGAAGTCCATCAGTGGCTATTAGCCACAGGGTATAGATGGGAATTCTCAGTCTGGGGCAGGTGATGCACTCTATTCTTGGTGCTGGAGGGGGCAGCAGTGGGCGGGCTTCTGGTGCCCTGGCCCCACTGCTGGACCTCCTGATGGCACCTGGTATATTTTGGCCACTGTGTGACAGAGTGTTGGACTAGATGGGCCATTGGCCTGATTCAACATTGGCTTCTCTTATGTTCTTATGAACTAGTGTCCCCCTAAACATCCTATCCTTAACAGCCTTGCTCAGGTCGTGCAAACGGAGGGCCGTGGCTTCCTTGACGGAGTCCATCCATCTCATGCTGGGCTTTCCTCTTTTCTGCTGCCTTCAGCTTTCCCCAGCATTCCTTCAGAGTTACGAAGATAACTAATAGTGGGAAGGGGGATGCCTCTATCACACCACCTGCAGCTCTGCAAAACATATGATCGCCCAGACAGCCCTACTATTGGAGCAGCTGGAAAGAATCATAGAGAATCACAGAGTTGGAAGGGGCCACGGAGGCCATCCAGTCCAACCCCCTGCTCAATGCAGGGTCAGCCTAGAGCAGGGGTGGGCAAACTGCGGCTCGGGAGCCACATGCGGCTCTTTCACACATATTGTGTGGCTCCCAGCAGGGCAGCTGGGGAAGCGAAGGGGAGGCATGTCTTTGATCCCTCCCTCCCTCCCTCCCCCGTCCCTCCTATCTATTTGCTTTCTTTGTTTCTCTCCCTCTCTCTTTCTTTCCACCTCTTTCATTCTTTCTTTCCACCTCCCCCTCTTTCTCTCTCTCTTAGACAAATAAATATCATTGGACAAATAAAGATCATTATCGATATCTGTTCTTACCCCTTTTGTCTTTATTTTTGGCAGTCTCATTTAATGGTAATAAAAAGCAAATCTGCATATTTTCTAAATAAAAATGTGCGCGTAATATTTGTTCATGTCTTGCGGCTCTCAACCATCTGAAATTTATTCTATGTGGCTCTTACGTTGAGCAAGTTTGCCCACCCCTGGCCTAGAGCATCGATGACAAGTGTTTGTCCAGCTGCTGCTTAAAGACTGCCAGGGAGGGGGAGCTCACCACCTCCTCCCCAGGCAGCTGATTCCACTGCTGCACTACTCTTACTGCCAGAAGCGCTACTCGGCTCACAGTCATTGCCAATGCCGAGATCTAAAGGCAGACATCACTCGCCACTTCAGCCTCCATAATCACAGGACTGTGTGAGTAAACTCAGGGTGATTCCACATTAAACCTTAAATCCTGGCCCAGCCCTGTCCCTGAACATACATTCTACACTACACTCGAGTTCATCCTTGTAATTATCTCGGGATATTTTTTGTTTCCACATTACATTGAGGTCAACCCCGGTTTCGCCCCACACTTGGCCCGGGATAAACGGATGCTGTTATAACCAGGGATGAGTGCAAGGTATTGTGTCATAAGTTGAACTGTGGTAAAACGAGGGATGAGATCCAAGAGCGGAAAGGACCTCGCTGAATAAAGCTGCGGAAAAAGGGGACACCCCAGAATCACAACAAGCCCTGCAGGCTATCACCACGGACAGCTCCGTGCATGCAAAGGTTATGCTAGGTGATCTGGGACCCAAGAGGGATTGGTGTCGTGGTTGAAGCGCGGGGCTAAGACCCGGGAGACCGAGGCTCAAATCCTTGCTGTGCTTGCCGGGTGACCTTTGGTCAGGCACACACTCTATCAGCCTAACCAACTTCAGAGAATAGTTTCAGAAGGGAGCCTTGTCCGTCTGCGATAGAGCTGCTAGATTCCAGTCCAGGAGTCCAGTAACACCTTAGAGACCAACAAGATTTTGGGGGCATAAGCTTTCATAAGAACATAAGAAGAGCCCCGCTGGATCAGACCAATGGTCCATCTAGTCCAGCATCCTGTCTCCCACAGTGGCCAAAATGTTCCACTGGAGGGCCAATAACAGGGCATAGAGGCCTTCCCCTGATGTTGCCTCCCGGCTCTGGGATTCATAGGACTAGTGCCCCTGAATGTGGAGGTTCCCTTCTGCCACCATGGCTAGTAGCCATTGACAGACTTATCCTCCATAAATCTACTAATCCCCTTCTCAAGCTGTTTATTCCTGTGGCCATCACTACATCCTCTGGCAGCGAATCCCACATTTTAAACACTCTCTGTGTAAAGTAGTATTTCCTTTTGTTTGCCCTGAACCTACCGCCCATGAGCTTCACTGGATGCCCTCAGGTTCTAGTATTTTGGGAGAGGGAGAAAAACTTCTCTTGGTCAACTCTCTCCACCCCGTGCATAATTTTATAAACCTCTAGCTTGTGTCCCCCCCCCCCCTTAGTCATCTCTTTTCTTTCCTAACAGGGAAGGTACTCCAGTCCCCTAATCATCACGGTTGCTGTCCTCTGTACTTTTTCCAGCTCAACACCAATGAAGGGAGCGTTGACTCTTAGAAGCTCATACCCTGAAAATCTTGTCGGTCTCTAAGATGCTCCTGGACTCAAATCTAGATATTCTACCTCACAGGGTTGCTGTGAATGTAATACAGAGGAAGGCATACGGATACCCTCAGCGACTTGAGTAACGGCCAGATAAAAGTGTACTAAATGGAAAAGAAAAGAGCTTCAAGCTCACATGTGCGAAAGAGCCCAATAATTTCCTGGTTCGCACATCATTTATGCTTCCACAAGCTCTACTCAGGGGAAGGCTGGGATTGCTTGCAGGGCTGACAAAACAGATTGCACGAACCGTCTCAAAGGTAATAAATGAAAAGAAGACAGAGACCAGCAGCAAATAATTCCACAGGGGCAGCCGTGTCATTCGGATGCTGCAAAAAAAATGGAACGGAGTCTTCTTGTGACATCTTAAAAGACTAACCTGTTTTTTAATCACATCATAAACTTTCACGGATTGTGAAAGCTTATGCTAGGATTTTTAAAAGAAACTTAAGTCTTTCTGGGGCCACGAGATTCCTGTTTATATTACAGTGGAAAGGGGAACAGACAGTCACTCCCCGGTTTCCCCCTGCAACCAGATACGTCAAGCCTCTGTGACTGATGGTTACCCTAAAAACTTAAGAGAAGCTTAGCTGGATCAGACCCGCGGTCCATCTAGTTCAGCATCCCGCAGGAGGGTGTGGCTCGGTGCATCTGCTTTTGCATGCAGAAGGTCCCAGGTTCAATCCTCGGCAACTTCGGCTAAAAGGATCAGATTGTAGGTGATAGGAAAGAACTCTGCCTGAGCCCTGAAGAGCAGCTGCCGGTCAGAGTAGACAATACTGACCTTAACAGACCAAAAAGGTCTGATTCAGTAAAAGGCAGTTTCATGTATACTTTCTGGTGGGGATATGTGCTGGTCGGCAGTACAAGAGCAAGATTCAAGACCAGGAGCACCATAAAGACCAGCAAGATTTCCAGGGTGTAAGCTTTGACTGTGGAAAGCGTATACCCTGGAAATTTTGTTGGTCTTTATATTTATTATTTATTTATCTATTTAACTGAAAGCCAGCATGGTGCGGTGGTTAAGAGTCGTAGACTCTAATCTGGAGAACCAGGTTTGATTCCCCACTCCTCCTCATGAAGGTGACCTTGGGCCAGTCACAGTTCTCTCCAAGCTCTCTCAGCCCCAAACAAATCCAGCTTGCCACCTAGTGGTGCATAACGCAAAAAGAGCTAGAACTTCCGGCTGCCAGACAATCTTAGGATCCCCTGGCTGTACTACACCCCCTGCCATACAATGATAATGATAATATAATCTGTTTAACTCATTTATACCCCACCTTTCTCCTCCATCATTTCTCCTCTCCTCCATTTTATTCTCACAACAACCTTGTGAGGTTGGTTACACTGAGAGTGTGCGATTGGCCCAAGGTCACACAGTGAGCTCCCATTGGCACGAGTGGGGATTCAGACCCAGGTCTCCCAGATTCTAGTCCGGCGCTCTTAACCACTATACCACACTGCCTCTCTGCTACTGGATTCAAATCTTGCTCTTCAGGTATACTGCTTCCTACAGTGGCCAACCAGGTGTATCCAGAAAACCCACAAGCAGCAGAAGAGGAAGACGAAGAGTTGGATTTATACCCCACCCTTCACTCAGAGCGGCTTACAATCTCCTTTCCTTTCCCCTCCCCACAGCAGACACCCTGTGAGGTAGGTGGGGCTGAGAGAGCTCTTTTGAGAACTGCTCTTGAGAGAACAGCTCTGACAGAACTGTGGCTTACCAAAGGTCATCCAGCAGCTGCATGTGGAGGAGGAGGGAGGAATCAAACCCGGTCCTCCAGATTAGAGTTTGCTACTCTTAACCACTACACCAAACTGAAGATAACAGCCCTCCCTGTACTTCTTAGTTACTAGGACTAATAGTCATGGATAAAATTGAATCGGAAAGCCATGTAGGCTTAGATCACCTGCTGTCATGCCCTGATAATTCTTCCCCATAGGTTTTGTACTAAGCATCTAGTCTGGTGAAGAATTCCGGGGAAACTCAAGATCTTGCACCGATTATTTGGTGTCATTTTGTGTTGATCCTAATCTATGTTATCCCACTCTTGTTTCGGGATTGTTCTGTGGACCTACACAAATCCTGCCTTATGCTGGACACAGATGAATCCAAAGTGAATTATCCTTCTTCAGAGGAAGAAAGCAGCAATGGCGGGATCTACCCAACGCCACACACATCTAGACAGAGCAGTTTGATAGAAAGGGAGGGGGCAGGACCGAGAAGGGCAAAGCGGCCAGTGGGTAATGCAGAGCTAATGGTCACCGCAGCAAGGAAGGGGCCAAATTCCAAGCCCCTCAGTCATCATAAGGACATAAGAAGAGCCCTGCAGGATCAGACCAAATAATCCATCTGGTCTAGCCTCCTGTCTCACACAGTGGCCAATCAGTTCCTCTGGACAGTCAACAACAGGGCGTAGAGGCCGAGGCCTTCCCCTGATGTGGCCTCCTGGCTCTGGGATTCAGAGGATTAGTGCCTCTGAATGTGGAGGTCCTCCTCAGTCACCATGGCTAGTAGCCATCGATAGACTTATCCTCCAGGAATCTCTCTCATCCCCTTTTCAAGCTGTTTATTCCTGTGGCCATCACTATATCTTCTGGCAGCGAATCCCACATTTTAATCACTCTCTGTGTAAAGCAGTATTTCCTTTTGTCCATCCTGAACCTACTGCCCATCAGCTTCGTTGGATGCCCTCAAGTTCTAGTATTTTGGGAGAGGGAGGAAAAACCTGCTCTTGATCAACCCTCTCCACCCCACGCACAATTTTATAAACCTCTTATCACGTCCCCCCTTAGTCATCTCTCTTCTAAACTGTAAAGGTCCAGGATCTTCAGCCTTTCCTCATAGGGAAGGTGCTCCAAACCCCCCCCCAAGGTTGCCCTCTTTCTCCAGCTCTGCAACGTCCTTTTGGAGATACAGTGACCAGAATTGTACACAGTATTCCAAGCAAGGCTGCACCACAGCTCTACACAGGGGGCTTTACAATATTAGCTGGATGTCCATCAGTCCCTTTCCTAATAATTCGTAACACAGAGTTTGTCTATTCCACCACTGCAGCACACTGGGTGGTCACTTTCTTTGAGCTACCCACTAAGACCCCAAGATCTTTTCCCCTCTCAAGTTTCAGCAAGTTCAGACCCCATTAAAGGTAAAGGTTCCCTTGCTCGAAAGCCAGTCGAATCCAACTCTAGGGTTGCGGTGCTCATCTCCGTTTCAAAGCCGAAGAGCCAGTGCTGTCCGAAGACGTTTCCGTGGTCATGTGGCCGGCATGACTAAACACCAAGGTGCACGGAAGCCACCACAGCTCCTCTCAGACCCCATTAGCCTGTACTTGAAATTGGGATTTTTGTGACCCAATCAATGCTCCCTCTAAGCTGTGGGATCTTGTGAGCAAAAACTCTACTTTGTGAGCTACTGGTATTAAAGTGTGAGCAAGCAATTTGGCTACTGCATAAATTAGTTTGCTCTGGAGCCCTCCTTCCTGAGCCGAAACAAAAATGTGTGAGCCAGAGGCTAAAAAACTGTGAGCTAGCTCACATTAACTCAGCCTAGAGGGAACACTGGTCCCAATGTGCATGGGGTATGATGCTGCTGGTGTATAAGTTCTGCATCCCCTTTACTGAGGGGGGAGAGTGACCTTGGTCCCCTCACGATTTTTTCAGTCTACCCTACCTCACAGGGGTGCTGTGAAGGTAACATGACGGGCATGTACACTGGAAGTCCAGACTGCGTTACACGCCACGCTGGGGATCCGGGATCATAACCCCCCCCCACACACACACACACACACGCCTGTGCAATTTAGCAGCAAAAGGCATTGGACGAGAGGGGAGGGAGACGGATCGGGGCCACAGTATCCACCCTGCCTAACCGAAACCCATCACCACTGGGGCGCATCTAGACCCCGGAGTGGGAAAGACACTCAGCAGAGAAGCGTAATATCTGATCCAGGATCCTCACCGCCACGGAGGACTGGAGAGTAACCTTTTCAAAAGTCCCAGGGAAGACTCCTCGCACGCCCCAAACCCCCGTCCCATCTCCAATTTCTACCCGCGCCCGACGGCCCCCCTCCTCTCCTGCCGCTTTCCTGCGATTGTAGCATCCCCGGGGCAGAGCCCTCTCCTTCCCCAACGTGCCGCCTCCCGTCCCTCCGCGCCGCACTCCCCCCCCGCCTCCCCCTAGACGCGGCCGCCGCGGGCCCGGCCCGCGCCCCACTCACCGACTGCCCAGTGGCTGCCCCGGGGGTAGATCTTGGCCATGGGGGGCGCTCCGTCGTTGCCCTGCAAAGGAGCGGCGCTGCCGCGGCGTCCCTCCAGCAGGAGGGCCAGGGCGAAGGCGGCCAGGAGCCAGAAGACCCCGCGGGGCTTGGGCAGCGACGGGAGCTGCGGGCGCGCCATGCCGCGTTGCCTCGACGGGACGGCTCGGAGGGCGGCTGCCGGAGGGAGGGAGGGAGAGACGAGGGCGGCGGCGGCGGCGACTGCTGGCGGCACTGGGAGCCCGGCGATGCCTCCTCCGCCTCGGCTGGCCCGCCTTTATATGCCGGCTGGGCGAGGGGGTAGCAAAGGTCAGGCCCTCGACGCCTCCCCTCGAGGGGGCTCCGCCGAGCCGGCTGGCGAGGAGGCGCGCTGACTGGCTGGCGAGATGGCCCTCCCCTGCCGCCCCCCGCACGCACCCCCCTCCCCGCCTCTGGCTCGCTCGGCTGCGCGTGTTTACTCGGAAGTAAGTCCGGCCCGGGTGGCCGGAGGGCGCGGCGCCTCTCTTCCCCGCTCCAGCTGCGCTCCTGAGCAGCAGCCTCGCTCGCTCTCTGTCTGCAGACGGCAGTTCAACAGGGAACGCCCATTCTCCGCGGGGGAAGTCGCCCCGGTGGGAATCCTGCCTGGCACCCAAACAACCCTGGAGACCGGGGGGGGGGGGAGTGTGGCAGATTCGGGGCCCCGCCCGGGTCTGAATGCGGTAGCAGAGTCCAGAATGAAGGGAGCGACAGAGGCAGGACAGTCTGTCTGGGGAGGGGGAACGAGAGAGAGGTGGGGGGGGGCGGGATTCCGACCGAGATTGAGCGCCCGAACCTGTTCACACGACGCCAGGCTTTGCTCCTGGAGGTCCTAAGGAAGTGGGGAAGTGCCACTGGGAATAGGCCAGGTATGTTCCCCTTCTCCTCGGAGGGTCCCTAAGCATCCATTGCACACCTGAGTTTACAGGTAAGGGCCTGTGACCTGCATCTCCTTCCGATCCAGGACCAGTCATGTGAGAAGTAAGGTAAACCCACCCACCCCTTTTCAAGGAGGAATTAAATGTGTGGGACCACAATCCCAAATATTGGCCTTGGTATACCACCCCCCCATGTCTCCCAGGTTTGTATCCCAAGATACTTACAGCATCCCAGGAAACTGGAGACCTGTTAGTGGCTACTGGCGCATTTGGACAACTTCCGGGGGGGGGGTTTCAAAGTGCTCCACAATTATTGGGGGAATGTTACAAACATGGCACTCAGACAGGCTCTGAGATCAAACATTAAAAATGTACACAGGGACCAGTTTCCCTGAATGGGGAAGATGAATCAGGAAGATGGCCAGGATGGTCTGCATTACAGAAGCTAGAGTCCAATAGCGCCTCCAAAGCTTATACCCTGTTGTTGGTCTCTAACGTGCAGCTGGACTCGAATCCAGCCCTTAACGGGGAGAAAGAGAAGCCCATTCCCCTGTCTCATGCAGCCCCCACCCCAGCTATGAAATGACTCCCTCTTTTCAGCATGTTTTCACACTCTGGGGAAGCCCTTCCTCTGAGCGTGTGGACCTGTGGGAATCCCAGTTATTACATCTTTTTTCTTTTCTAAGTCTGTGCCTATTTAGAAAGCAGCTGGATTTCCCGGTTGAGCATGTGTCTGGGGCACTGTCCCCCTGGTGCATGCAACGATCCAGCCTAATTCCTGTACTACGTCTTAGGGCTTATTCTCTGCTTAATTTCTTGCTTCACTTGTGCCCTGGAGACTGGTGCTCTTATCATTTATGATAGACGGGGACGCTCAGTCAGAGGACAATTGACAGCCGTCTCCTTTCCCTTCAAAGGACCCCTAGTTGCAAGCCCCTGATAGTTGCTGATTGATAGGCAGACCTCACTCCCACGGGCTCCGTTCATCTGTCTTCCATTGAAACGCGAGGCTTACCTTGTCTCGAGCAAGCGCCATCTCCCCCTCCCCATTTCAGGACCCTCCCCATCCATAAACCCTCTGGAGAAAATGAGAATCATTGTTTCCCCCTTGTGGATGGTGAGACCCGATAAGGCCGTGCATTCCCACCCCCTAAAGGCCCCTTATCTTTATTCCTGGAGTTCCTGTTGCTGATAATTTCGAGGGGGCGGTCATCGGTGGACACCCTTTCTGTCTGATTGATGGTGCCCTACATTATGCCAGCAGAATTTGAAAGATAGCCGGGGGAACACCTCTGCCAACACCCACCGTGTGATGGGATCTGTTCACCTCTGGTGTTATCCAGTTTTCTAAACACATCTTTCATTTTGGATGTCCCCTCCCTGTCATCTCCCCACAGATACATGTGCCTCCTTCACACAAATACATGTGCCTCCTGGAGTGCATGCTGCTCCGGGCACGTTTCGGCGGCCTCTCAGCTCTGGCAGTAGGCCCAAGCTGTAAAAAGCAGACACACATCAGACCCATTTTGAGAATTAATATATTGTAGTGGCAGTGTGGTTCATTGTGTATATTAAAGTTCTTGATTTGTCTCTCTGTGTTTTGGGGCTTTGGCTTAAGGTTATCTGCACTGGTGCTTACTGACAGGCCTGTTTGCCAGTTTCAGTGGTGTGTGTGGGGGTGTCAAATTGGCGATTTCCATATATCATAGATTGTGAAAAATATTCCCTCCCTCCTTCCCTCCCTTCCTTCTTAATACTGCGCACTACTACTTTTCTTCCAGTTTTCTTTTTCTTAGCCAAATTAGTCACGTGAACGACCCTATCCAATCAGAGATGGTTGGGTCTGATTACCTGAGAGCAAGTGAGGGCAACAGGTCTATTTGTTTATGAAAACGTTGAAATCCTGCCTTTCCTCATGGTTCAAGGCCCAGTCCCAAAATCTCGACCAAGACTCCCCAAGCTTTTTGGGCCTGCAGGCACATTTGGAAATCTGAGACAATGTGGTAGGTGCAGCCACAAAATGGATGCCACAAAATGGCTGCTGCAGGAGGCGGAGCCAGCCACAAAATGGCTGCCACCGCTTAACTTCAGTCACACAGTGTAGATCCTTGTGCTGTGGTGGCTGCTGCTGCCAAAGGAATATTTTTTCAAAATATTTTAGAAATATTAGAAGTATTCATATCAGAAACCAGGTGGCTGTGGTGGTTCAGAGTGCTTTTGCCCACCTTTGGACATAAGTGATCCATGCCTTAGTTACATCTAGTCTAGACAACTGCTGGTCACACTACTTGGGGCTACTCTTGAAAGTCACTCCATATGTTTCTGCCCGGGAATTAAGATCACAGGGAGAAGCCTTCCTGACTGTCCCGTCCATCAAAGAAACTCATTGGTGGGCTTTCGGTTGAGGCGGTGGTCATTCAGCCATTCTGACCTGCCCTGTTCGTGGCCCCTTCCCAGTGCCCTGCTGCTTTAGATAACATTACTTGGTCACTGGAGCTTCTTATTCACCTGACATGAGGCAAGGGTCCTTTCTGTTATTGTTTACACCTGTTGTTGTATTGGTTTTATCACCTCTAGTGTCTTAGGAATCTTATGATGTAAGCCACCCTGAGCCCACTCATGGAATAGGACAGGGTATACATTAAATAATAATTTTTTTTAAAAAAAAATCTGCACAGCCAATCAAATCTCCAGTAGTCAGTCAGAAGCCTTGTTGGGGAAAAGCCGTACCTGGCTCCACCCGCTTCCTAAAAACATTTGACGGACACCAGAAGAGTGTCAGTGGGCACTACGATTGCCAGGCCCAAAACGACAAGCCAGTGGGGGACTTACTGGGATGCTCTAAGAGAGGAGAGGGAGGAAGTATGATGTGCCCACATCACTTGGAAGCTAATTCTACCATAGAGTTTTGCCCTAAAATCAGAGCATCACTCCCCCCCTTCCAAGGTCACCAACATGCCCAGGTCACTTCTGGGTGATGTAGGCATGTCGCGTTTGGGGCGGTAACTCTCCCTCACCAGCAGCGTTTCCCCTAAGCTGAGTTAGTGTGAGCCAGCTCATGGTTTTTTAGCCTCCAGCTCATAGATTTTCGTCTTAGCTCAGGAAGGGATGGCTCCAGAGCAAACTAATTTATGAGGTAGCCAAATTGCTCACTCACAACTTTAATGCCAGTTGCTCACAAAGTAGAATTTTTGCTCACAAGATTCCACACCTTAAAGGGAGCATTGCTCACCAGCCAACTGGCTAGCGCTAGGGGGGAGTGCTGGAAACTGGGGGCTCCCCTGCACGCTGGGGGGACCTGACAACCCTGGTGGGCACCATGGCAACCACGAGCGCCATGTTGGGGACCCCAGTCTAAATTGCATTAGAGGTGGCACATGCACAGCTCGTCTGCATGCCTGGTTCTTTTTGAAAAGTGAAAAATATCTCCATTAAATATAAGAAAGCAGAGTTAGTGTGTGTTAAATGCCATCAACTTGCTTACGACAACCCTGTGACTCAAGGTCTTCCAAAATGTCCCATCATTAACAGCCATTCTCAGGTCTTGCAAACGGAGGGCCGTGGCTTCCTTGACGGAATCAATCCACTTCATGTTGGGTCTCCCTCTTTTCCTGCCATCTTTAGCTTTTCCTAGCATTACTGTTGTTATGTCCTGACTAGTGAACTGACTGTATTCTTTCTATGTTAAGCTTAAAGTCAGGACAGGATTTTAAGCCTCGACAATCCTATTGGTTGTTGTAATATTTGTAACCAATCAGAAACTGTATAATAGTTATGGAGGGAACAGACCTCATTGGTCTTTATCTCTCTAATGTTATTGGCTGTTGACTTGAGTAGGGGCATGGTTTTGTTAGCCCGCACTGTTTAAAAAGGGAGCTGTGCTCCACTGTTTTGAGTGTGTTGTCTGATCGTCTTGTTGCTGTTAAATAATGCTGAAATCACTGTTGAAATCACTCTCTTTGTTAAGTCTCACACTTAACAATTGTCCTTTCCAGTGACCCTTGTCTTCTCACAATGTGACCAAAGTACAATAGCCTCAGTTTGGTCATTTTAGCTTCTAGGGAGTGTTCGGGCTTGATTCGGTCTAGAGTTTAATGTGATATAAATACAGACAACTTCTTCTGTCTGATATAATTATGCTGTGTGCCTACACAGTCATAATTTTGTGTTAATCTTCATTACCACTCATTGGGTGTTACCTGGCATGCAGAAAGGAAGAGAGAATCCAGGTGCAACTAGAATCCTAATCCACTTTAAGTGACTCAGCTCCTCTCCTTTGAGACAGTCATGTCCTTCTTGCAGGTACATGGCAGTCACATGTGGGTACAAATCCAATGTCTCCTAGTCTTCAGGGTTTTTTTTTCCTGGCTAGCCTTGGGCAAAATGTGACCTAACCAAGCATCTGAGTATCAGGAAGAGACATCAACGGGTTTTAATTTCCATAATCACATTGCCATTATTGTTCTTTTATTTCCTTCCTTTGCATTTTAGCCAAATGGGATTTTTTTCTCTCTCTATTAAAGGAGATTTTATAGAAGAATAAGACAAATTAAAGATGAAAATGACTTTTTTTTCTGTTTGTCTAACCACTTTGGTAGCCTAAAATAAAAGCAATATTTTTTTTAAAAAAAATGAAAATGACAGCTATCTTTCGTCTTGCAGTCAGCTGTCAGAGGGTTTCAGGGAAACCATAACTCAGATCCAGTATACTGAACCACATTTCACGTGTACAGTAAGAACCTTGAATCCAGAACAGTTTGCTCTGCCAAAGCATATTTCGGTAACCGGAGGTAGGGAATGGGTCAAGAAAGCTGTTCGCTAAGAGCCACATCATGAAACATAAAAGAGAGTACATAAAAACACCGGATCTGGTAGCTCCAATAAATCTTGGAACTATTAGTATCCATTTTGTGGTTAATAAGCAAGTTTCTAGTGCTTATGAATGCAGAGAATGTCTGAAAATGATCTGTTAAGTTTTTGTCGAATGCAGAACAGCAGTTCTACCCTTGTGCTATGCTCAGTTGGCGGGAGTGGATCACTCCCGATCCATTCACCCCTACACCAGCACACAAAACTACATTGGAGAAAATCATACACTAGAGTAAGATATCTGTGTAATCATAGGAGGCAGAAGTTATTGTACTTCTTAGGACAATATGAGGGAGGGGGAATTGGGTGGAGTTAAGACCCGGTGGGGAAGGAATGGATGTTAACTGGACTCATATGCTCATTTGGGGCTCATTTTCTTCCCCAATCATTGTAATTTTATATCTGAAAAAAAAATGCTTTAAATTAAAATTAAACTCCCATTGAAGTCAATAGAAGCTGAAAGAGAAGCCCCACACAGTTACAATGATGAGCGAACTTCATGGTTAGCAAGTTTTGAACCTGGGTTTCTGTAGTCTCAGTCCAGCATTCTACTAAGACTCTATCTTGAGCCTATACACATGACACTCGGGTTCCGGAATCAGAATTTCAGGTGTGGAATTTGTTTCTAAACAGCAGCCACTGGAGGGGTACTAACATGGATCAGGACCATTTTAGAAGGAGAAAAGATGAAGAGTTGGTTTTTTATACCCTGCTTTTCTCTACCTTAAGGAGTCTCAAAGCAATTTACAATCGCCTTCCCTTCCTCTCCCCACAACAGGCTCCTTGTGAGGCAGGTGAGGCTGAGAGAGTTCTGAGAGAACTGTGACTGGCCTAAGGTCACCCAGCAGGCCTCATGTGTCTCACAGCGGCTTACAATCACCTTCCTTTCCTCTCCCCATAACAGGCACCTTGTGAGGCAGGTGGGGCTGAGAGAGTTCTGAGAGGATGGTGACTGGCCAAAGGTCACCCAGCAGGCCTTGTGTGTCTCAAAGCAGCTTACAATCCCTTCCCTTTCTCTCTCCACAACAGGCACCTTGTGAGGTAGGTGGGGCTGAGAGAGTTCTGAAAGAACTATGTTTGGCCCAAGCGAGGAGGTATCTTTTGAAGAAGAGTTAATCATCCTCTTTGCCATCTTACAATAGCACTACAGATAGATTAGAATTTCAACAGCCAATCCATATGCAAAAGAACCTCCTCAGGAAAGCTCCTCCATTAGCATGTCACAGCCTGGGGAACTCCTACAAGATAATGACTCGGCCCTGCCCCCCCTTCCTGAGTAGATATAAATTACCTGCCTACCATTTTTCTTCTCACCTTGACACAGAGAGTACTCCGTCTTTCTGTGTTATACCTCTGAGGATGCTAGTCACAGCTGCTGGTGAAACGTCAGGTCCTTCAATGCCAAGACCACGCGGCCATAGAACCCGGAAAATCTACAACAACTAATGAACTCCGGCCATGAAAGCCTTCGACAACATACCGATGAATAACAGTTCCTCTGTTAATTATCTGCAATATTTGTGTAGAGCTTTTCAACCAGAACAGTTCTCAAAGCAGAAGACAATCAGCTAAATACTGTCCTGATAAGAACAGATCTCATGAAGTACATCTGAGTATCAGAGAAATACTTTCTGGGTACTGGCATCCTGCTGGTCTGAGTGTTGTCTTCCCAGGACATTGCTGGGGGGGCTGAAAACCTCCCACTCCACCAGCCAGCCTATCCACCCGCCTCTCACCTGACTTCACTTCCTGCCTGGGAGGAAATAATGACCTCCTTATCTCTTTGCTCCCCCAAGCCACTTTAAAAGCGTCTTGGCAAGCCATGCACACGCCCGTTTCCCAGACTCCAAACTCTCATGAGATTCTTTCTTCTCATGAGACTCTGAGAACCATTTCTGGTTGCCTGTTGCCAGGGCAACCCCATCTCAGGCTTGAGCTCTTGCAACAGGAAGTAATCTTGTGAGAGTTCAGGAAGCCCTATTGGATGTAGGCTTGCTGTGCTATTTTGAAAGAGTGAAGAGGTGAGGAATGTTATTTCCTCTGGCTCTTGGCTGTGTGTGGGAAGGGGGCTTAATTCCTCCATCACCAGCGCAGGCAGCAAAACACTTTGAACCACCACTGATGGGGCTGCAAAGACCAGGCAGTCTGTATGGGTAGTCGTCGTCCGTCTGTTCCCCCACCCCCAGCCACAAGCGAGGTGGGGAGGTAAGGCATCTCTGGGTTGGGAAACGCCTGGAGATTTGGGGGTGGAGCCTGGGGAGGACAGGGACCTCAGTGGGGTAGAGTCCACCCTCCAAAGCATCCATTTACTCCAGGGGAACTGATCTTTCTTGTCTGGAGATGGGCTATGATTCTGGGAGATCCCCAGGCCTCACCTGGAGGCTGGCATCCCTATTGTCAGGCCCGTAGCTAACATGGGGCCCACGGGGCCCACCCCCCAGTTTTTATGGGCCCCCTCCTCAGCTCCCTTCCTCCCCCCGCGTTGCTGCCCTCAGCCCAACAGCCAATGAGGAGGCTCCTCCATTCCCTCTGACGAAGCTGCTGGGAAGCGCCTCCTCCCCTCCTGCCCACCTGCCCCTTGGCACAGCAGCCACACCACTCTTTTGCTCCTGATCCCCCTCCCGGGGGGGGCTGCTGGCTGGTCTCTCTGGGGAAGGTGGGGGGCTCCTCCTCCTCCTGGGTGTGCAGATCTGCCGGTGGGCACCCCCAAATTCCCCGGTCCGAGACAGAAATTTCTCCACTGCCCACCGGCTCCACAGCCCGATTCGTAACCCTTTCAGCCTGCCAGCAACTGGAAGCACCTGACACTCTCGACAAAACAGTTCTGGGGGAAAGCTCACGGAAGGCTGAGTGGGCGAGCCCCGCCATCACTGGACCCCAACAGACAATCCCCCCCACCAACCCTCCAGTCTTTCCTGCCTCAGACGGGGGGAGGCTTGAAAGTTTCCAGGCAGACAGATAATTCACCACAGCGGCTGCTACTGGCGTTTTGTGGTGGTGGTTGTTTTTAATTAAAGCAAATATATTTATGTTCGGATGTTTATATTGCGCCTCGGTGGATACTGTGATGCCTTGGGCTGTTGCCCCACCCCCGGCCCCCTCTCCCAAAACTTCTTAGCTACGGGGTTGCCTATTGTAATTCTTATTCTTCTGCCATAATAGAATGGAGAGTAGGTAAACAAAGGGAAGGAAAAAAATGTCTGGGAACAGATTGGAGAGAAGACGAGAAGAGGAAGCAGGAGAGATGAAAGGCGAGAATTGTACTGAGACTTCTCTCTTTCCATCAGTTTCTTAAGAGTCCAACATGTATATGGGTGCGCTCAGACGCTCCGTTTGAACCGCTTTCGGCACGCTTCAGTAACGGATTTTATGTGCACATTCACACACCCAACACCTGCACACTGTCCCCAGCTGTCGCTTTCTGGATCAAACCACCTTTAAAACAGAGTATTTTGATACCAGGTCCCCAAGTGATGTTTTCCTGATTCTCCGGTTCTAGCCGCACTTTTCTGACATCTCATCGCTCCTGCGGTGTCGAGCCATTTCCGGGTGCTTCAACCCCCTCCCCTCTGGAAAGCTGCCATGGAAGCCAGAGGCTTTCGCTTTTCGTCCACCGTTATTTTATGCCTCAACGGTGTGTGCATAGGCGGAGCTCCGCTCCTAAGTTAATAAAACCAAAGTTTAAACGGTGCCTAGTTTTAGCGTTTAGACGAGTTTGGGATCTCACGGAGGCCAGTTTCGGGGTAAAAGTTTAAAGGGAAGTGTTCATTTAAAGTTTAAAGGGAAGTGTGGAAATTGCTGTTCTGCACACACGTGAAAATTTTAGTTCTACAGATGGCTACCTGTGTGCATGCTCAAACTGAGAGAGAGAGAAAAAACCACCGATGCATATTCCCCATGTGGGCAGTGGGGAGCAATGTGTCTGCGCAGCGATCCGGAACAAGGAGGTGAGTGTGATCGCGATTCTCCGGGTTAAAAAAGAACACATCGGGACTGGAGCAATTTAAACCACTCCCAGCACGCCATCTGACCGCACCCTAAGTGTCCCTGCTACAACACAGCCTCTATTTGATAGTTCCATTCTTTCCTTTTGGGTCTCCATTCCTAGGCATTGCTTAAGAATGTTCACTGTATTAAACCAAACGCAGCCCACCAATTGGGGTGCAATGTTAGAACAACCCTGGAGCAAGCTGAGCCAGTGATGCCTTCAGTCTGACTCCTGGGGAAGGGGCCAGTCCATGACTGCCATGGCAACCACTGTCCCAGGTTATGTGGCGCTTGTTATGTCCTGAGCTTGATGAAAATCCCATTGACAGGCTGGTATCCAGAATGGCAATACCTGATTGGCTACTCTGCGTAGCAGGCCAATCAGGATACAAGGATTGTGCTGGAGGGAAGCAAACTGATTGGACTTTATCTAAGCAATGCTATTGGTTGTTACCACTGATGTGGGCGTGGCTATGCTAGCCCACACTGTTTAAATAAGAGCCTGTTGCTCTGTGTTGTGTTGTCTGTTCTGATCTATTGAATCACTGCCATTAAAGCTGATCACTTGTTGGAAAAGCTGCCTTTAAGTGTCATACTTATCAGCACTTGACACATGAGAGGGTCTTAGATCTTTTCTGCATTGGGGATGTCCTGGTAGGTTGAGACAGCAGACTGGGCTGTGGTCCGATCGCTATTTGCTGAGTATGAAGGTTATGATATCCTGCTTTCTCAGCAAGGAAGACGGGATGGTCTGATCCCAAAAAGCCAGTGTGGTGTAGTCCTTAGTGCTGGACTGGGATTCAGGAGACCCAGTTTCGAATCCCTACTCTGCCACAGAAGCTCACTGGGTGTCCTTTGGACCATCACTCTCTCTCAGTCTGTGTGTGTGAAGGGCCATCGAGTTGCTTCCGACTTATGGTGACCCTATGAATTAATGACCTTCAAAACACCCTATCAGTAAGAGCCTTACTCAGGTTTTGAAAACTGAGGGCCTCTGTGGCTTCCTTGACTGAGTCAATCCATCCCACGTCGGGTCTTCCTGTTTTCCTGCTGTCTTCCTAGCATTATGGTCTGTTCCAGTAACTCTTCTCTTCTCAGAATGGACCCAAAGTACGATAGCCTCAGTTTAGTCATTTTAGCGTCTAGGGAGAGTTCAGGCTTGATTTGCTCTAGAACCTGCTTATTTGGCTTTTTGGCAGTCCACAGGATCTGTAAAACTCTCCTCCGACAGCACATTTCGAATGAATCAACTTTCTTCCTGTCAGCTTTATTCATTGTCCGGGAGATAATAATGGGAAATACTAGAATGTACCTGATGAAAGGTGCATACACATGAAAGCTTGTACCAAGAATTAAACTTTGTTGGTCTTAAAGCTGCCACTATTGCTTTAGACCAGGGGTGGCCAAACTGCGGCTCGAGAGCCACATGCGGCTCTTTCACACGTATTGTAGGGCTCCCGGCAGGGCAGCTGGGGAAGCAAAGGGGAGGCAGACTTTTTCTCCATCCCTCCTGTCTATTTGCTTTCTTTGTTTCTCTCTCTCTTTTTCTTTCCACCTCTCTCATTCTTTCTTTCCACCTCTCTCTTTTCCTCTCTCTCTTAGACAGATAAATTCCATTAGCAAATAAATAAATATCACTGGACAAATATCATTATCAATACCTGTTTTTACCCCTTTTGTTTTTATTTTTGGCAGTCTGATTTAATGTTAATTAAAAAAGCAAATTTGCGTATTTTAAAATAAAAATGTGTGTGTAATACTTGTTCATGTTTTGCGGCTCTCAAACATCTGATATCTGTTCTATGGGGCTCTTATGCTGAGCAAGTCTGGCCACCCCTGCTTTAGACCAACATGGTTACCTACCTGAAAACTAGAATATGAACTATCTTGATCTTGGTCACAAGCAACACATCCTTACATTTAGAGATCTTTCCCTCTCAGCCTGGCCCTACTTCATTAGGTTGCAGAGAGGATAAAATTGAATCCGACAAAGACGGAGGTCTTGTGCCCAAGTTGGAGTGGACCAAGGTTAGGGATCCCACTCCCGACCTTCGATGGGGTGCCGCTGATGCCAGTGATAGAGGTTAGGAGCTTGGGAGTGCTTCTGGATGCCTCCTTAATGATGGAGGCCCAGGTAGCAGCCACTGCAAAGTCTGCCTTTTACCATCTTTGTCTGATTAGGCCAGTGTTTTTCAACCACTGTGCCGTGGCACACTAGTGTGCCGTGAGATATTGTCTGGTGTGCCGTGGGAAAAATTCCAATTTCATCCGTAACATATGAACAATTATAAAATAAAGTATTATTATTTCATAATAAAGTAATTATAAAATAATTTCTTTGTGTTTATTTGATTCCTATTCAAGAGAATTACTTTATATATAGTCAATATAGGCACAGAGTTAATTTTTTTAACATTTTCTAATGGTGGTGTGCCTCGTGATTTTTTTCATGAAAAAAGTGTGCCTTTGCACAAAAAGGTTGAAAAACACTGGATTAGGCAGTTGGTTCCCTTCCTTGAACGCAATGACCTGGCGACAGTGATCCACACAATGGTCACCACAAGACTGGATTACTGCAATGCTCTCTACATGGAGCTGCCCTTGACCCAGATCTGGAAGCTGCAGCTGGTGCAGAATGCAGTAGCGAGGCTGTTGCTGTGCCTTCCTGTGCAGGAACACATCCAGCCCGCCCTAAAAGTGCTGCACTGGCTGCCGATAGCATACAGGATTCAGTTCAAGGTGCTGGTTTTGACCTTTAAAGCCCTACATGGTCAGTGACCTGCTTACTGAGGGACTGTCTTTCTCCACATGTTCCCCAGAGGGCACTAAGATCTGGATCCCACACACCCCCTGGCCCTTCTGGGCCCTAAAGAAGCCAGGCTAGCGGTGACGAGGGCCAGGGCCTTTTCTGTAGTGGCCTCGCACTGGTGGAATGAGCTCCCAGAGGACATCAGGGCCCTGTGGGACTTTTTGCAGTTCTGCAGGGCATGTAAAACAGAACTCTTCCACCAGGCTTTTGATTAGGGGGCTGCCAGTAACATTGCGGCCCTGGCCCTAACATCAGCACCAAAGTAACATCAGCACCAAAGTAATATCTAATAGCCTGACAAGGAACCTGGAATATGGCGACTGTTATATTTGGATGCCAAAAGAATGTTGCCATTGTTTATTGCACTGCTAGCACTTTGCATTTTTTTGTGGTTTGAACTGTTTTGTTTTTTTAATAATTGTATATTGAATTTTTATATATATGACTGTTGTGTATCTGCATACATGATTGAGCTAGGATCTCAAGTCCTATTCAAGCCTGGTATCCAAAACCACGGCAGCTGATTGGACACTCTGCGCAGCAGTCCAATCAGGATAAAGAAAGGTACTGGAGGGAGATAACTTGATTGGTCCTTATGTACATAGTCTGATTGGTTCTTAATGTAAATACGGGCGTGGTCTTGCCAGCCCGGACAGTTTAAAAAGAGGGCCTGTCGCCCTCCTGTTTTTGTGTCGTTCTTACCTTTGAATAAAGCTGAATCAATGTTTGAGACCTGCTGCTTCGAGTGTCACATCTAACAATGACTGTAAGCCACCCTGAGCCTGCCTTCACGGGGAAGGCGGGATATTAAATAAAATAAAATTAAGGCAAGAAAAATGATGTAAGCCACTTTGGGGGGGTGGGAAGCAGGGTATAAATGATGTAAATAAAAATTCTTATTAACTTCACCACAAAAGGACAGAATTTGAAGAATGCCAGAATTACAGAAAGAGATTCCCCTTGTCCCCCACCTAGTGAGATGTCTGCACAGAAGTTGGCAAACAATGGAGTAGTGTCTCTGTGTGAGACCTTGAGGAATGACTGAAATATTAATAAGGGACCTGGTGATTTCGGCCAAGGATGGAGCACAAGACCAACATTCCTCTTGGTTCCTGAGTGGTCCAGAATTCTTGGCGACCAAATCAATAAGGCAGGTGACATCTACAGCTGTTTCCCTTGCCTCATTCTCCGCCAGAAACAAAGCAGACGTTTATCCAGTCAACTGAACATAGAGGAGGCTTGGTTTCTCTGCATTATTCAGGCCAGAAGGTTTAACTGTTGTCCCTGTTGATGGAGATCCTATGCGACAAGCGTTAAAAAAAAAAATCTCTTTGCCCCAATACACCTCAAGAAGAGGAAATTTATGTGTGTCACACTTCTGAAAAAAGTCCATAATCTATCTCCTTCTTCCGTTCTGGGAGTTATATGCCAGAATTCAGAGGGAAGAGGGTAAGATGAAGCGAGGTGAGGTGAAGCGTTTTTGTTATGCTTCTTAGATATGGGCTTGCTACCTGTACTGATTGTTCATCCTTCAGACGCTTTCTCTGAAACGAGCAGAGAGGTTATTATAGACAGAATTGTTCACACTTTTTTTGAGGGTAGAATTATGTGTCTGGACTTAATTCATTCCCATCCTGTCTTTATGTTTGGAGGATAAAAAAGAAGCCAACTTTACCATAGATTTTTTTTTTTTTTGCCCAGATACCAGAGCATCACCCTGACATCCCAGATATGATGACATCACTTCTGGGCCAAGTGATCAGTGACGTAGACGCGTCCGATGGGCCTCCCTACTGCTCCTGGTAAGTCCCCCATCCCCCTGGCAACCCTACCACAGGCTGAAAAATCCAAGGCCTCAATTGCCACTGTCGAGGAGGTAACAGAGAAGAAAGAGGAGGAGGAGAAGAAGAGGAAGAGGAGGAGGAGATTGGATTTATACCACGCCCTTCACTACCTGAAGGAGTCTCAGAGCGGCTTACAATCTCCCTTCCTTAGTTGATGTAGATTTTCCGGGTTGCGTGGCCGTGGTCTTGGCATTGTAGGACCTGATGTTTCGCCAGTAGCTGTGACTGGCATCCTCAGAGGTATAACACAGAAAGATGGAGTACTCTCTGTGTCAAGGTGAGAAGAAAAATGGTAGGCAGGTAATTTATATCTACTCCAGAAGGTGGGGTAGGGCTGAGTCATTATTTTGTAGGAGTTCCCCAGGCTATGAACATGCTAATGGAGGAGCTTTCCTGAGGAGCTTCTTTTGTATATGGATTGTTTCCTGAGGAGGTTTCCTGTTTCCTGAGGAGGTTCTTTTGTATGCGGATTGGCTGTTGAAATTCTAACCTTATCTGTAGTGCTATTGTCAGATCTAGAGCCTTTTGTGTTTTTCAGGACAGGAAACCATGCCCTATTTATTTTTAAATTCTCTTCTTTCCTATTGAAATTGTGTTTATGTTTATGAATTTCAATGGCTTCCCTGTGTAATCTGACATGGTAATTGGAAGTGTTGTCCAGCCTTTTAGTGTCTTGGAACAAAATACTGTGTCCTGTTTGAGTTAGGCTACGTTCAGCCACTGCTGATTTTTCAGGTTGGCCAAGTCTGCAGTGTTTTTCATGTTCTTTTATTCTTGTCTGAATGCTACGCTGTGTGGTAGCAATGTAAACTTGTCCACAACTGCATGGTAAGCGGTATACTCCTGCAGAAGTGAGGGGTCTCTTCTGTCTTTTGCCGATTGTAGCATCTGTTGTATTTTTCTGGTGGGTCTGAATACTGTTTGTAGGTTGTGTTTTTTCATAAGTTTTCCCATCTGATCAGTGATTCCTTTGATATATGGCACTTTTCCTGTGGGAGACTGTTTTTCTTAAGTTGTTGGTTTTATCTTTGGTTTAATCGCTCTTCTGGTTTCATTCTTGGAGTAGCCATTTGCTTGAAGTGTGTGGTTTAGATAATTCAGTTCGTCACTGAGAAAGTGCGGTTCACATATCCATCTTGCATGGTCTACTAATGTTTTGATTATGCCTGTTTTTTGCCAAGGGTGGTGACTGGAGTTTTTGTGTAAATAACAGTCCATGTGAGTTGGTTTTCTGTAGACCTTGTGACCTAATTGAAGGTTAGATTTGTGGATGACCATGATATCTAGAAATGGGAGTTTACCCTCAACTTCTTTTTCCATGGTGAATTGTATGTTCGGGTGGATGTTGTTGAGGTGGTCTAAAAACTCCATCAACTCTACTTCTCCATGGCTCCAAATGATAAAGGTATAATCTACGTTCTGGAACCAGACTGTCGGTTTATGGGATGCAGATTCTTTTTTCAAAATGTTCCATGTAGAAGTTTGCTATAACTGGGCTGAGAGGGCTTCCCATGGCAACCCCATCCATCTGTTCATAGAATTCGTTATCCCATTGGAAGTAACTGGTTGTCAAACAATGGCGGAATAAGGCTGTTACGTCATCTGGAAAAATCTGATCAACAAGCGCGAGTGTGTCTTTTACCAGAACCTTGGTGAAAAGAGATACCACATCAAAACTGACGACTATGGCTTGTGGGTTACGTTTCAGAGAACTGATTTTGTTGATGAAATGTGTTGAATCTTTGATGTATGTTGTGGTTTTTCCAGGGTGGTTCTGTAGAAGATTGGCCAGGTATTTAGTTAGTTCATATGTAGGGGAACCAGTGGTGCTCTCAATGGGTCGGAGTGGGACTGAGTCCTTATGGATTTTAGGGAGTCCATATAGTCATGGTGGCTGTGCTTCTGTCTTGCATAGTTTTTTGTGTGTGTCAGGATGAAGTGAGGAATTCCTGATCAGTGAGCTCATTTGTCTGGTGAGTTTGCAGGTAGAATCTCTTTTTAGAGTCCAGAAATTCTCTAATCTTATCTTTGTATTCTTCCGTTTTCATGAGCAACGTGGCATTGCCTTTGTCAGCTGGTAGAATAATGATGTCTGGATCCGCATTGAGGGTCTTGATGGCGTTTCTCTCCTTACGTGTTACATTGCTGGTGGGAAGCTTTGCTTTTTGTAAGATCCTTGCCGTCTCCCCTCTTATTTCTCCAGCTTCTTCTTCAGGTAGATGACGAATGGCAGCTTCTACATTTGCGATGATGTCTTTCACAGGAATTTCAGTAAGGTTGACTGCAAAGCTACTTCCCTTGGCTAAAATGGAGGTTTCTTCTGGTGAGAGTTTACAATCCGTCAGATTGATGACAGTGCGTGCGTTGTTGAGTATTGGGTTTGTCTGTCTTTTATACTGGATTTTATTAAACTTCTGCTTCTGTCTGGAAGTATGGCTTGTTAATCCATGTTCCGTTTTTCTGTAGGTGAGGTTATCAATCTTGTCCCAATCATGACTTCTCATTTTTTGGCTGATGTTAATGTGCGGGGAAAACAACTCCTTGTCTGTGGTAGCAAGTTCTCTGCAGGTAAAAATTTCAACACAATTTCAACAGTAAAGAAGAGAGTTTAAAAATAAATAGGGCATGGTTTCCTGTCCTGAAAAACACAAAAGGCTCTAGATCTGACAATAGCACTACATCTGACAATAGATTAGAATTTCAACAGCCAATCCGCATACAAAAGAACCTCCTCAGGAAACAGGAAACCTCTTCAGGAAACAATCCATATACAAAAGAAACTCCTCAGGAAAGCTCCTCCATTAGCATATTCATAGCCTGGGGAACTCCTACAAGATAATGACTCAGCCCTACCCCACCTTCTGGAGTAGATATAAATTACCTGCCTACCATTTTTCTTCTCACCTTGACACAGAGAGTACTCCATCTTTCTGTGTTATACCTCTGAGGATGCCAGTCACAGCTGCTGGCAAAACGTCAGGTCCTACAATGCCAAGACCACGGCCACACAACCCAGAAAATCTACAACAACTAATGAACTCTGGCCATGAAAGCCTTTGACAACATATTAATCTCCTTTCCCTTCCCTTCCCCACAACAGACAACCTGTGAAGTAGGTGGAGCTGAGAGAGCTCTGAGAGAACTGCTCTTGGGAGAATGGCTCTGAGAGAACTGTCACTGACCCAAGTTCACAAGCCTGGGGAGGACAAGGACCTCATTGGGTTCAATGCCACAGAGTCCACCCTCTAAAGCCTCCATTTACTCCAGGGGAATTGATCTCTGTAGTCTGGAGATCAACTATAATTCCAGGAGATCTCTGGATCCCACCTGGAGGTTGGTATCCCTACTTACTTGGACCCTGCCTGGCCATTCTTAGGGCGTGACTCTGAAAGAATGATATCCTTAAGGCTGCAGTTCTTTCCAGAGGAGCTGACTGGGAATTCGTAGATGTAGCCCGTGGTATACTGAAGAGCAGAGCAGCTGAGAGCCAGAAGAAGCCATGGTGTGTTTGTGTGTGGGGGTATAAGCTGCTCAATTGTAAAACTATGGTGTGTGAACGTACAGGAAAGACCTTTGTTTGCCGAGGTCTTTAGGACAATTAGGGCTCGAGAGAAGGGCCATGTTTCCTAGATGGTGCTGGCTCTGAAGAGTGGTTTTCCATCAAGGAGATACTGAGCATCTTGTTTTTTTCTGTCTCCCAAACTGTCTCCCAGGGATGACAAACAATGTATGGTCATGTGCAGCTAGACCAGGCTTCAGTACATGTGCAGGGCTGAGTGCCAGTGGAGCTTGGGGTGGGGTTGCCAGCCTCCAGGTGAGGGCTGGAGATCTCCAGGAACCACAACTGATCTCTACACTCCAGTTCCCTTGGAGAAAATGGCTACTCCGGAGGGCGGACTCCATGACACTCCACTCTGCTGAGGTCCCTTTCCTTTGCAAACCTCACCCTCCACGGGTCCCAGCCCAAAACTCCAGGAATTTCCCAGCCTGGAGTTGGCAGCCCCAGGGCAAGTTCAACTCTTGAGTCAAGGCTCCCTCTAAGCTGTGGCTTCTTGTGAGCAAAAATTCTACTCTGTGAGCTGCTGGCATTAAAGTTGTGAGCAAGCGATTGGGCTACTGCATAAACCAGTTGTGAGCCGGAGGCTAAAAAACTGTGAGCTAGCTCACACTAACTCAGCTTAGAGGGAACACTGCTCTGAGTGGGATCACGCTGTGACAAGGTTGAGGATCAGATCTTCCTCCCCGACACAGGTGCTGGTGGTCCCTTTGGGCCAGGTCAGGCTTTTATAGGTTACCTGAATGAAAGAGGGAGGGCAGAAGCTCAGTTACAAGGTCCTACAGCAGCCAGCTGGTGTTCCGGTTCTTCCCCCTCTTGATCTGATTGAAGAGGAAAGGTGGAAGCCACAGTAGAACCCGCATGATGCACATTGGAGACAAAAATCCTAAATATAAATACACGTTGATGGGGTCTGAACTGGCAGAGACGGACCAAGAGAGAGATCTTGGAGTCGTAGTGGATAACTCGCTGAAAATGTCTACACAATGTGTAGCTGCAATAAAGAAGGCCAACGCTATGCTGGGGATTATTAGGAAGGGAACTGAAAACAAATCAGCCAGTATCATCATGCCCCTGTATAAATCATTGGTGCGACCTCATTTGGAATACTGTGTACAGTTCTGGTCGCCACACCTCAAAAAGGATATTATAGCATTGGAAAAAGTGCTGAGAAGGTGTGGGGGGGGAGGTATCTGTGAATTTCCTGTCTTGTGCAGGGGGTTGGACTAGATGACCCTGGAGGCCACTTTCGACCAGTGTTCCCTCTAAGCTGAGTCAGTGTGAGCTAGCTTACAGTTTTTTAGCCTCCGGCTCACACATTTTTGTCTTCGCTCAGGAAGGGATGGCTCCAGAGCAAACTGATTTATGCAGCAGCCAAATTGCCCATTCACAACTTTAATGCCAGGAGCTCACAAATTAGAATTTTTGCTCACAGGACTCGACAGCTTAGAGGGAGCACTGCTTTCAACTCCATGATTCCTGTTTGCAGGCGTTATCTAGATGCCTCTGCCAAAATTGCTTCCTGCTACGGTTGCAAACCCCAAGTGGGGAAAATCTTAAAGATTTGGGGGCGGAGCGTGGGAAGAGTAGGGTTTGGCGAGAGAAGGAACCTCTGCAGAGCGTAATGCCATAGAGCCCACCCTCCAAATCAGCCATTTTGCAATGGATCTCATCTCCGCAGCTGATATAATCTCTGCAGCCTGGAGTTCAGTTGTAATTCCAGGAGGGCTCCAAGCCTTACCTGGAGGTTGGAAAGCCTACTTCCTATGTATGCTCAGTAAAGCAAAACTTGAGTCCAGTGGCGCCTTTAAGACCAACCAAGTTTAATTCTGAGTATAAGCTTTCTTGTGCACGGACACAAAAGCTTATATCCAGAATTAGACTTAGTTGGTCTTAAAGGTGCCACTGGACTCAAACTTTGTTCTGTTGCTTCAAACCAACACTGCTACCTACCTGAAGGTGTAGTGGCAGACTCTAATCTGGAGAACCAGGTTTGATTCCTCACTCCTCCACCTGCAGCCAGCTGGTTGACCTTGGGTCAGTCACAGTTGTCTCAGAGCTGTTCTCTCAAGAGCAGTCCTTTCAGAGCTCTCTCAGCCCCACCTACCTCACAGGGTGTCTGTCGTGGGGAGAGGAAGGGAAAGGAGATTGTAAGCTGCTCTCCTTCTGGTAGCGAATGGTAGGGTATAAAACCAGCTCCTCTTCTCTTTCTCCTCCACCTCCTCTCAATAAAAGTGTGGGTCAGGAACCCTATCCCTTTCCCCATTGGTCACCCTGTGAACTGTTGTGTTCCCCTCTCAAGAGGAGGTGAAGTCCCCACTCCTCATCTCTTTGCTTTACCTTGCCTAAAGCAGGCCGCGAGAGAGAAGGCCATGAATCTTTTCAGGTCCGATTAGTGACAAGGAGTCTTCACCCCCCCCACACCCAACTCGTCTCCTTAGTAGCAAGACATACAGTTGAGCCACTAGCTAGAGGGCGATTGATCCGCGTTTCATAAATCTGGCCTGCTTATGTTTCTCAGGTTTTTTTACTGCCTTCAGGAGATCCTTCTCCATCAAACTTGGGTGGCTCGTCCAAGCGCACGGTAGACTTTGCGTGTGACGGGGCGTACAAAATCAATTGACTGTTCCATACGGCAGGAAGAGGATAGAGCATTTTAATGACAAATTTCACTCTTAAAACACCCGCACTTCGTTCCAAGTCTGAGCCCCAAAGGACAAATGGTAACACACACCCCACAGAGCGGTTTCCTATATTTGTTATGGATGCTTTGCAAGAATTCTTCTGAGTGACCAAACACAGCCCTGAATCAAACGGCTTGCACGGGCAGTTAAAAACAACTCTCTGCCCACCCGCATTGTTCAGGGGATGTAAAGTACTGGGTCCAGACGCGTGATTTCAGCTCATAGTTTTATTTCAGCCAACTCAAGGACAACTCAGCAGGACCGGAGGCCTGCTTAAATCCCTGTAGCAAACCACACACCCCACACCCATGATAGGTTTATTTACAGTGCTCCAATTCCTCATAGGTTACTTCTAGGATCCTGCCTGGCCAGTAGGTCCATTCTAGGATCCATGCTGGCTACTCTCTAACAAAGCAAAGCTTTGCCCATTCGCATGACCACATGCAAAGGTGATCGCGTGTGTGGTCCTCGGTTGGTACACAACAGGGGAAGTCTGCTCTTGAAGCGTCACAGCTGTGTCCTGCAAACAGGATTGCATTTGAATGGGCCTAGGGCATGTGGGTGGGCTGTTGGAAGCAGGTGACAAACCCCTGCCCACCAGCTGTCTTCAGGTACTGGTGGAAGAAGAAGAAAAGAAGAAGAGGAGGAGACTGGATTTATAACCCACCCTTCACTCGGAGTCTCAGAGCGGCTTACAAACTCCTTTCCCTTCCCCTCCCTACAACAGACACCCTGTGAGGTAGGTGGGGCTGAGAGAGCTCTGACAGAAACTGTTCTTTCTCAAGGACAGCTGTGCCAGAGCTTGTGACTGACCCAAGGTCACATCAGCAGGTGCAAGTGGACGAGTGGGGGAATCAAACCCGGTTCTCCCAGATTAGAGTCCACGCACTTAACCACTACATCAAACTGCCAACCTCCAGGTGCTAGAGAGGAAAACAACAACTGTGATGTGCTATGTCACAAAAGTCTCCACAGACTGAAAGTCTCCTGTTCCAAAATTCAGTTTACGCAATGTAATTCAAACACCACCTCACAACAGATTATGCATATTATCTCGTTTTGTGTGCACCTTTGTCAAGCAGAATAGTGTTGAAATATCAAAATATCCTATATATAATGTAAAAATATAAAAATCCATTATTAGTATTAATGTTAACACAAATACAACACAAGGCTATGCAAACAGTCAGTTGTTTGCATAGCCTTGTGTTATATTCATGTTAACATTAATACTAATAATGGATTTTTATATTTTTTACATTGAGTAAACTGAATTTTGGAACAAGAGACTTTCAGTCTGTGGAGACTTTTGTGATGTAACACATCACAGCTGTTGTTTTCCTCGCTACTTCCTTCCTGTGATCTCTCTCCTTGGTTTGCAACCTCCAGGTGTGTCAGAAATGTCTGTTTGCTATTTTACACTGAGTCCATTGTTCTGTGTTCCCTATCTCGTCCCTGCATTGCGCTTGCGTAGGTATGCTGGCAGTAACGTGGGAGCTTCTTCTCTGCTGCTCGGTCTTATCACAGTGGCCTTGAATGTGGGCTTTGGGCTATTCTTGAGCTCATGAGAATTTTCCAGTCCTGTGAAGACGAGGGGAGGAGGGAGTCGTCTCCCGCCCATTAAGTAACTCTCCCGCCGGGAGTTTCCTGCACGCGTGCTTACATTTCATTTGCTAGTCGCACTTTTCATCACACTATAACCTTGCTTGTGCCGCTTCTCCCGCCATTCCTGACAATGACCCTCCACTGTGGGTTTTAGCACTGTATTCCAATAAAGCCCTTCTTAATCAAAGAATGCTTGGATCTACTTGCTTTTAAACCTGACAAGGTGCTGGCTGGAGATCTCCCAGAATTACAACTGGTTTCCAGCCGACAGAGATCAGTTCCCCTGGAGAAAACGGATCCTTTGGAAGTTGGGTCTCTATGGCATTCCACCTTGCTGACATCCCTCCCCTCCTCAAACGTCACCCTCCCCCAGCTCAACCCTCCAAATCTCCAGGAATTCTCCAATCCAGAGTTGGCAGCCCTAGGAAAGGATGGCCCTGGCCTCTCTGCACTCTTCCCATGCAATGTGACATGTGGCTGTGGTCTGCAGTTTCCAGCAGTTCTCATCCTTCCTTCCCAAAATGAGCAAAAAAACAGCCGGCCAAAAATCACCCATCCCATCCCCTTCAGCGATGCCACACTAGCACTGCCTGTTTCTATACAGGAGGCGGGAACCCTTCCCCCCAGTGGGCAGGATGGCGCCAGGCGTGTTTTTCCGGGCTCTTCAAACAGATGGAACGCGGGCATAAAATATTTCATCAGTTGCTTCCACAAAGGCTTCGAGCTGAACCCCCTTCTCTGCATAAGATGCAGAGGTCAAAGGTGTGACGGGATCTCGCCAAGCCTTCCTGCCTCCTCCTGCTGCAATTTTCCCCTGTGAGAATTCTCAAAATGATTTCCTCTTCATACCTCTGAAGAAGTGAGTGCAGACCCATGAAATGTTAGTCTTTAAGGGGCTGCTGGACTTATTGATTTGATTCATTTATTGAAAACATTTGTTAGCTGCCCTTCTACCTTGTGGAACTCAAGACGGCTTACTGTGTTAATACAGGTAAAGGTTTCCCTTGCTCAAAAGCTAGTCAAATCCAACTCTAGGGGGTGGTGCTCATCTCCGTTTCCAAGCCAAAGAGGCAGCACTGTCCGAAGACGTTTCTGTGGTCATGTGACCGGCATGACTAAACGTCGAGGCACACGGAACGCTGTTACCTTCCCACCAAAGCGGTACCTATTTATCTACTTTCAATTTCTTGCTTTCGAATTGCTAGGTTGGCAAGAGTTGGGGCCAGAGACGGGAGCTCACTCCGTCATGCAGCACCAGGGTCTCAAACTGCCGAACTACAGACCTTCCAGTCTGCAGCTCAGCATCTTAACCTCTGAGCCACTGCGGCTCCTTACAATGTTAATATAACCGTTACTAAAAAACATGTAACATACCACAATTTAAAATCTCCAATTAGGACTGCCAATAAATGAAAGATCAATCAATCAAATGCTGTCTTGAATAAAACCTTTCTTCAGTTGCTTTCTGTAGATCAAAAGTGTTGTGGAGGTCAGGCACATCACCTTGGGGAGGTTGTTCTTCCGTTTTATTTTGCTGCAAAAGACTAAGGCAGCCAGTGTTCCACAATTGTCAAAGGCCAGTTTAGAAAGCAGGGGACCCTTCACGTTGGGAAGAGCTACAGAAAAGAGCAAGAAGTGAAGTGAAGAAGTGAACAGTGGCTCACAAAGGCTCATACCCTGCTATAAATTTGGTTAGTCTTTAAGGTGCTACTGGACTCTTGGACCGATTTCCCACAAGCCGCTGCACCGCCCTTGCTCTTCCCTTTCCCCCGATTGTATGTGCCAATTTCCTACTATTTACTGCGCGGCCACATTTTGCCCCACAGCTTCGCCCGATTTCCCCTGCGTCTACTCAATCCTCAAAAAACCCGGGTCTCCTAGATCCTAGTCTGACCCTCTAACCCCTCTACCACACTGACTCTCAAAACCAGCATATTGCCTTTCGCTACTGGAAACGCAAAGAGGAAACAAAATGTTGTTTGGTTAGCATTAGAAAACTGCCGGACGTCACAGCACACTGGAAGTTATTGCACATAAGGAGCTGGTGACAGTCTCTTTCGGCGCAAAATTTAGTAAATGTTATTGTCGTTATTAACCTACAAAACACTGTAAGGGGTGAGTCAGAGGTTTACACTATCTTATCTGCTCTGCGGGGTCATAGTTTTCTCTTACGGAAACTGCAAATGTAGAACAGGCACGCAATGCCTCCTGGTTGCTTTTAACACAAGAGAGAGCTTATGCCTTTTTAAAATAGTTTTTTTAAAAAGACTTTATAATTTAGAAACGCTCAACTAGGTAGAGCTTCAGAGAATGCCTTCTTCTGCCTTGACGCCATGATCTTCACTGCCCTGGATGCCTTTTTTATGACTTAAGAAGAGCCAGGAAGATGGAACCAGCCTGTGACATTTGGGTTGGGGTTTTTTTCCCAGTTTGGCACCTGTATGTATTGGGGTCAACCATAAACATCTGTAAAAATGTCCAAGGACAGTACCACCAGAAGCTGGACTGGGCAGTGGCACAGTTGTTATTTCCTCTTACTTACCCCCAAGAGGCAGATCAGACAGTACACCTTCCCTCCTTTCTCCTCCAGGCATTTTCAAACTGCAGCAACCTGCACATGCGCACTAGAGCACAGTTGATAGAGAACACTTGGATATGAAGTATCTCAAATTCATTCTGCAACCAAAAGATTTCAGACCAGAGACTGGTGAATGTATGAAACTGCCTTATACTGACCACTAGTCTATCAAGGTCACTATTGTCTACTCGAGACTGCCAGTGGTTGCCTAGAGTTGCTGGATCTTCCACATTGCCTCCATCCTGATCCTTTTAACAGGAGATGCCGGGGATTGAACCCGGGACCTTCTGCATACCAAGCAGATGCTCTCCCACTGAACCACGACCCCTTCTGTGAAAGGACATAAGAGTATAAGTGCCCTGCTGGACCAGACCAGTGGTCCATCTAGTTCAGCATCCTGTCTCACACAGTGTCCAACCAGTTCCTCTGGACAGCCAACTACAGGGCAGAGGGGCCAAGACCTTCCCCTGATGTGGCCTCCTGGCTCTGGGATTCAGAGGTTTAGTGCCTCTGAATGTGGAGGTTCCCCTCAGTCACCAGCGCTAGTAGCATGGCTAGGTTCTCCATAAATCTATTTAATTCCCTTTTAAAGCTGTTTACTCCTGTGGCCATCACTACATCCTCTGGAAGCAAATTCCACATTTTAATCACTCTCTGTGTTCTGTAGTAAAGGAACACCCTTTCTTTGCCTAAGACTCTGGAGTAGTAGCCAATACAGAGAACAATGGCTTGTCTTAGTATAAGACAGCTTTATAAGTTCAACTTTAGAAAAACCCCAATGTTTGGATTGCATTCTCTGCATGCAATCCAGGTAGGTGAAGCTACTGCCAAATCTCTACAAACAGCCACCAAGTTGTACCAAGTTGTAGATCAGTACATGGGAACAGGGTACAGTGCTGCAGTGGAAAAAATATCTCCATGTTCTCCAACAACCAAATCAAAGGGCGCCTAAAAGAACAAAGTTTGAAAGCCGCTGGGCTGTACCTTACGGTCCCCTGTTCACGTTGCTTTGACAACCGAGAAACGAGATTTTAGAAACGCTAAGTACCATTTTTAATGGGTTCTGAAATGGCCATCATTATCAGAAGAAACCTAGTATTCCCTTGATAGGCTGGTTTATAGTGTGCCAGAGTTCGCTAGCAGGACCAATTTGTGCATGAATGTAAGAAGAAAGAAAACATAATCGTGAGGAACCCGATCTTCTTCAGTAATGCACTGGAACAACAAATTGCATAATAATGTGGATATATATTTATATTGCTCCTCATCGCCATATTTAATAAATGGGGTTACTTCTGCTGCCAATGAAAGCAGCAAATGAGGGCAAACCATGAACAGGGAAGAGATTGCTACACACTTGGGGAACTCCCCTGGAATACCAAAAAATGACTTGGCCAAGAGGCAAGAAAAGAGCAGTTCTGATAAAGATCCAGAATGCTTCAAGAGGTCTAGAATACGGTGAGGGGAGGAACCAGCTGCAGATTTAGAAACTGACTTGTTCAAGTTCCTGATCCCCGACAGAACCCCTTTCTCTATTCTCTCTCCCCCCCCCCCCGATACAAGCACACCCACTTGATTCTTCACAGGCTGCAAGCTTGTAATCTGTTGTTGTTGTTGTCAGAAGGCTTCAGGTAATAGGCAACATGGATATGATTCTCCCGCCTATCGTGACTGCATGGCTAGCAATGATTCAGGGTTCATTTATGTTCTTGGGGCTTTTCCATTGACAGCAAGTCTAAACCTGCTAGATAAAAGTGTGCTGCCCATCCAGTGGTTCGAGACTGACCTCTCTTGTCATTTGACCTCAGAAAGAATCCCTCTTCAAAATGATTCAGAAAGAAGCTCTGGGTGAAGAGTTGGGGACTGCAGGCTATAGCACTGTGTGTAGTTCATACTATCTGCTGCTGTAAGCAGGTTCCTACTATGCACTTTTTGCATCGTTTAATGCATCATTTGATGTATCATTTAATTTAACAGTCATGTTTAAGGTGTCATTGCTTCACCATTGTTTCTTGATTCCTGGTTGGTTCCAGATTTCTACAAGTCAAATCCTACTGCACTGTCTATTGAATGTCTCTCCCTGTTGATTGCATAGTGCTGACTTGTTGTGTTGATTGCATAGTACTGACTTATTCTGTGTAATCTGCCTTGATCAATGATTTGGAGTTGGAAGTAAGCAGTGAAATGGCTAAGTTTGTGGATGGCATTAAGTGGTTCAGGGTGGGCAGTGTTCCCTCTAAGCTGAGTTAGTGTGAGCTAGCTCACAGTTTTTTAGCCTCCGGCTCTCACTTTTTTGTCTTAACTCAGGAAGGATGGCTCCAGAGCAAACTAATTTATGCAGCAGCCAAATCGCTCGCTCACAACTTTAATGCCAGTAGCTCACACAGACCCAATATTTAGCAACTCCTGATTTCTGATATTTAAGTAGCCATAACTAAGAGTTTGTTTGCAACCATCCAGGATTAGAAACTTGCATTCCTAAAAAGAGCCAATATTTTTAGGAAGCTGGATTTGCACCCAGTACTATAGCATGACCTTTTCTGCTCTCCTGTCCTGAAGAACTGCAATACACAATATCCTGCAGTTTATTAAGCACCGTTACTTCTGCCTCGACATGGATAGCCCAGGCTGAAGCTAAGCAGGGTCAGCCCTGTTTTCCATATGGATGGGAGACCACCAAAGAATTCCACGATTATGATACAAAGGCAGGCAATGGCAAACCACCTCTGAACATCTCTTTGCCTTGAAAAACCTACATGGTCACCAAAAGTCGGCCGAGTCTTGACAGCACTTTTCACCAACACTCCTGCCTCCGAATCTGGGGTGCTGAAGGGTCAAACTGGACACAATTCAGATCACAGATGTCTTTTACAGACAAATTATAGCTCTGCAGGGCCTCCAATTCGGATCAGAGGTGCCCAGAAAAGGTAGCGTGCATTCAATCAAAACTTGCAGGGATGGAAAGGTTAGTCAAAACGGCTACTTTGCACCTCAGTATCCCTGGACATTAGACAAGACTCCGCCTTCTCCCCTTTAAAAGGTATGACAATGCAAGATGCCTAGCTTTAATTAGCAAAAGGGTAGGAGGACAAAAGGGTTAAACCCCATCTCCAAACCACCAGAATGTCCTGATCTGAATTGGTTCCATGCTTGGCTATATTTAAGCATTAAGGGGATGTCCAATAAGAACTTGTTTTGCTTCCAAAGCAGTTGCTCTTCTTATCCTGAACTGTGAGCTGTTCTGTTTCCCAGGCCGAACCATCCAAGCCAAGTCTGGGGGGGGGGGCAAGGTCAGACATACAGCCATGCCCCCTTCCAAATCATCACTGTTGTCGGTTTCACAGGGTCCCAAAGATTAACATAAGAGAAGCCAATGTTGGATCAGGCCAATGGCCCATCCAGTCCAACACTCTGTGTCACACAGTGGCCAAAAATACCAGGGGCCATCAGGAGATCCATTAGTGGGGGCCAGGACACTAGAAGCCCTCCCGCTGTTGCCCCCTCCAGGCACCAAGAATACATAGCATCACTTGCCCCAGACCGAGAGTTCCTTTCTGTACCTTGTGGCTAATAGCCACGAATGGACCTCTGCTCCAGATGTTTATCTAATTCCCTCGTGAAACTGCCCATGCTTGTAGCTGCCACCACCTCCTGTGGCAGTGAATTCCATGTGTTAATCACTCTTTGGGTGAAGAAGTACTTCCTTTAATCCGTTCTAACCCTACTGCTCAGCAACTTCATCGAGTGCCCATGAGGTCTTGTATTGTGGCAATGAGAGAGAGTTCTTGGGTTTGCACGCTCCTACCTTCTCCAGGTTGGGGCACTGCTGGTGGTCCTTTCTCCGAGTACCCCAAAAGCCCTGAAGCAGATAAGGAGGTTCTGCTGCCAGTTTAACATTAACCATATTGGCCCTTTCCAATTGCACAGAAAATGGAGAGGTTGGGAAAACAGAGCAGGAAACTTTTATTCCCCACATTTATTTCACATCCGACCCAACAGCCTGCAGCAGTCAGTGTTGGCTGAGTTATTGCCGTGCTAGCTGGGTCACAGTGTCGGAGAGCTGGATGCCTCTTCCCCTGAAATTCGAACCCAAAGCAACCATCGCCGCCCTTCTGCTGGGATTCACGAGGCAGGTGATTTACTGAAGGGCTCTTTCCCCTTAAATGTTTTGGAAAAGCTGTGCACAGATCTGGTGGAAAACAACCTTTGGGAAAGGCAAAGCGCCTTTTGTTTGTTCAATTAAAAATATCCTGGAGTCCCTGCCAATCAATACAGACAGAATTGCAAGAGCTTTTCTCCCCCTAAATAGCAAGAAGGGGGAAGGAGGAAGAATACTGAGCTTGATTTATGTTTCCACATTCAGGCAGGAGAAATAGAAATATGGTTACCTGCCGCATTCGAGACCAGCAACTGCCGACATCTGTAAGTCCCGAAGGTCGCTCTAACTTTTCGAACAGCAGCCAGGGGAAAGAGCTGGGGGAATATTTCACCACACAAACGGAGCCTCCAACTGTGTAGTCTAGCTTACTGGATGACCTCGGGCCAGTTAAGTCTCGCTCGGCCAACTGTACAGGATATTTTATGGGAGGGGTTAAAAAATATATGCCACCCTGAGTTTCTTGGAGGGTGGGGTTAAAAATCGAAGAAATGTGTTTCTGAGCAAGGACTTCTAAAGAGTGACACGTCTTCGAGCATTAACTCTGCACGCAAGTGCACATATGCTTGTGTGTTGCATACACGGTACACAAAATGTGAAACCCGGTAACGGGCACATACAGAGTATTTCCCCCATTTTACATCATGAGGACACCTTGCTTTTCCTTGGGGAAGATGTAGATCTCCCCAATTCCTTGGCGGCTGGAAATTTCGGCAGTCAGGACGAGAACACCCACAACTGCAAGAGGGCCAAAGTACAATCCCCCACTTCCAACCCCAAAAAGCCACCGGAGGCTGATCCTGTCTGTGACTCCCCTGTGTACAGAGGGAGGTGGTGAGCTCCCCTTCACTGACAGCTTTCACGAGGCTGGACAAATATTTGTCAGAGATGCTTTAGGCTGGTCCTGCACTGGGCAGGGGGTTGGACTAGATGGTCCATATGGCCCCTTCCAACTCTTATGATTCTATGTAGTCACCGTGGAGCGGGGGGGTGTGAGAGGAGGCTGCACGCCCTTTGAGGCCTGGACCTGCCGACAGAGGGCAATTCCCCTGCCTTTCCGTCCCACAGCAGTGCAAAATATGCCTTCAAAACCCTGTTTCCGGGGGGAGAAGGGATCCTTGGGAACAGGATTGGTGGGTGAGGGGGAAATTCCAGGCTGCCCCAAGAGAACCAGGGAAATTGCACTCCATGGACAGAAAGCCTTGCACTTTCGGAAACGTCTGCTTTGGATCCAACCCAACAGGAAGGAATGGCTGCAATCACCAAGGTGGTTAGTAGTCGGTTTCTGAATCATCAGAAGGGGTCATGGCTCAATGTCAGAGCGGCTGTGCTTGGCGAGCAGAAGGGTCCCAGGTTCAAGAAGAAGAAGAAGAGAAGAGATTGGATTTATACCCTGCCCTTCACTGCCCAAAGGAGTCTCAGAGCGGCTTACAAACTCCTTTCCCTTCCTCTCCCCACAACAGACACCCTGTGAGGTAGGTGGGGCTGAGAGAACTCTGACAGAAACTGCTCTTTCAAGATCAGCTGTGCCAGAGCTTGTGACTGACCCAAGGTCACATCAGCAGGTGCAAGTGGAGGAGTGGTTCTCCCAGATTAGAGTCTGCACACTTAACCACTACACCAAACTGGCTCTCAATCCCTGGCATCTCCCATATCAAGGGTCAAGTAGAGAAAGAAGTACTTTTCTCCCCTTCTCACAATACAAGAACTCGTGGGCACTCAATGAAATTGCTGAACGGTCGGTTAGAATGGATAAAAGGAAGTACTACTTCACCCAAAGAGTGATTGACACTTGGAATTCACTGCCACAGGAGGTGGTGGCGGCTACAAGCATGGACGGCTTCAAGAGGGAGTTAGATAAACATATGGAGCAGAGGTCCATCAGTGGCTATTAGCCACAAGGTATAGGTAGGAACTCTGGGCCATGTGATGCTCTGTATTCTTGGTGCTTGGGGGGTCAACAGTGGGAGGGCTTCTGGTGTCCTGGCCCCACTGATGGACCTCCCGATGGCACCTGGTATTTTTGGCCACTATGTGACAGAGTGCTGGACTGGATGGGCCATTGGCCTGATCCAACATAGGCTGTTCTCATGTTCTCATGGGTCAGGTAGCAGGTGATGTGAACAACCTGCACTCAAGACCCTGGAGAGTTGCTGCCCTCAGAGCAGACCAAATGGCCTGACCCCAGATCAGCCAGCTTCATGTATTAAGTGATCACAGTGAACTCTGAAGCACCAAAGTGACATTGCCCTGGGGGCAGGGGTAGAGGAGAGAAAGAACGACAGAGTCATAAAACAAGACAGGCTTTTAATGATGATATTGCATAGCGTGATAAAAGACAAAGGAGGGGATATTCCTGGGGTACCGTATTGGTTAATCAACATAACCCAAGGACCCAATGGAATGCCGTTTTTCACTTAGTAAGTCCCACAAGTCCTCTTGGAAACCCACGTCAATTTCACACCCGAAGCCGGGGGGCTGCATTTGACCCGCAGCTTCACCCGATTTCCCCCGCAGTTTCGTGATCCTGTTTTTTGAGGATCACAAAACTGCAGGGAAAATCAGGCGAAGCTGCGGGTCAAAATGCAGCCCCGCGGCTTTGGGTGTGAAATTGACGAATAGTATCGGGGCAAACGGCGGCACAACCCCGAGGCAGCTGTAGTGGGAAATCAGCCCCAGTGAAGCAATCTCTCGGTTTGTAAAGGCAGATGGGCTAATGGAATCAACACATTTATGACAACATTTTTTGCAAAAAAAGGCAAATATATATATCCGAAGAGAACCCCAAAACATTCACATTGTTAAAGTGACTTTTCTAAGGCCACAAAGGGGACGCTAAAAGCTGGGGGAGGGGTGCGGGGGGGGCCCTCAAAGGCAGATTTTCTTCTGGAACGTGAGAAGTGATTTGATCAGAAAATACGCAGCACCGTTGCAAAAATTACGTTTCTCAGGGAATCTTGGGAGAAGATGCGGTAGTTAAAACTTGCTTTATGCCTGCAGTGTAAACGTGCCAAAGGGGGGGACAAGGTCTGGAACGCCTCTTCTTTTCAGAACAGCTCCTCGCCTTTACGTTTTTGCCCGTCCAACCACGTCTTCTAGCAACCTGTTCCCACTTGCCTTGGGGTCAACTTCGTATACCAAGATTCTTACCGAGCAGGACTGCTCCCCAGAGTCACTCCTGAAAATGAAATACGGCACCCGGGGAAACTGATATACACGTTCTTGCTTGTGACGTGTGAGCGTCCTGCCGGAGAACCCACCAATGACTCTGGACACCCATTTCTGGCTTTGTGAATGGGCCGTTAAAAGAACGGCATTTTACTCCCGAGAGGAGCCCTGGGCAGCATAAATCGTAACCGTCCAAGCAGCTCCAACTTCCCAATCGATGTTGGTGAACCGTTCCCGGAGCCCAGGGGGTGCTACGGCATTAGATGCCTACGTTAACTAATTCATACATGGTGGGCACAGAAATAGGGAAGTCATTCTGGATGGATCCATAGGACGATAATTTTGATCAGCAGTCATCCCTGATGATTTGACAGCATGAGATACACTACCCCGGGTATGGGGGGGGGGAGATAAGCGCACTCCACCGCACGCGGCCGGTCACTTGTGCAGGCTCAGTTGCGTGAACGGGTCACTGCTTCTAATGAAGGAATATTTCGTTTTCATTTAAGATAGCACGAGGATCTCGTCTTGGAAAGCGGACCAAGACTCCACATCGTTCTGCTCGAGAAAGGCCGATTCGAGAATGCCGCTCTTGCAGAAAGGTTCCCCTTGCGACGTACACATAGCAAGCTCGTTCAGAAAAATCTCAGATATGACAGGGTGCTTGGTGTGCACTCATTCACAAGAGCGTTTCTGCAAGCCATTCACCGAAGCAGAGATCACTTTGATTTGAGTGGGACCCAGGGAGAGAGAGGAAGAACCAGCGAGTTAACAGGTCCCCTTTGGTCCCCTTTGTCTGCAAGTGTTTTAGACCTCTCCTTGAATCGATGCCCATAACACAGCAGATCCGCTTCACTTACTGGATGTTCTGGACGTGGCGCCTTTCCGTCAACCCTTCCCACGAAGCCCACATGATTGATTTATTATTTATTCCATTTTTACCCCGCCCTCCCTGCGAACGGGCTCAGGTGCATCTCCTCCACCCCTAGCCCCCCTAGTTTTGCCATTGTTCTGGGTTAACAGCAATGGTGTGACCAAAACACAAAGAAACTGAATCAACATTGTTAAAGAAATGTTATTAAACACCGCTGTAACCTATGGAAACTGCAGCCCCATCCCGACGAAACCAACAGAAGGGTTTTGGTAGGATGGCGGCACGGACAAGACAATTCATTTGGGCAAGACAATATCGTTTTGCACACCACGGGGTATTATGTACAGACACTGAGACATTTCAAATATATTAGTATATCTTCATAGATCTGTGTTCAGAGTCGTGCAAAGCAATTCCACGTTCTTTTTTACGATTCTCTTTTCAGCAGTACATACGCACCCATTACAGCCAGGAGAGCATACTGTGAAGAAAATGTACAGATAATTATTGTATACATGATAATTGCTGTATACGTGTTAGCTTATTCCATAGGGAATCTTCAAAATGGCACCCTGGGGTGGGATTCAACCTTCCTTCGATGAAGCCTTCCTCCAGCGGAAGAGCCACTTAAGTTGGGGGGGAAGCTCCTTAGACTGGAGGAAGCCCTTCAAACTTGGACCAAAAGGGACAGAAATATTTCAGTACATAAATTACAAGATCAATAAACTTTGCACAGCGGTGTTATTAGACGGGGCTAAGATCCACACCCACAGCTTCAAAACATATATTTTTCACAAATTAATTTTTTAACACCTAATTAAAGAAAGGGGTGGCTCAAGTAGTTAAGTCGCTGAACTGCAGGCTGTGGAAGGTTGGTAGTTCAGCAGTTCGAGACCCGAGAGTGCCGCATGACGGAGTGAGCTCCCATCTCTAGTTCCAGCTCCTGCCAACCTAGCAGTTCGAAAGCAAGAAACTGCAAGTAGATAAATAGGTACCGCTTCGGTGGGAAGGAAACAGCGTTCTGTGCGCCTTGGTGTTTAGTCATGCCGGCCACATGACCACGGAAACGTCTTCGGACAGCACTGGCTCTTCGGCTTTGAATCAGAGATGAGCACCGCAACCCTAGAGTCAGATTCAACTGGCTTTCGAGCAAGGGAACCTTTATCTTTAAAGAATGGGGAGCGCTGCCCAAGATTGCTAAATGCTATAATCCAATGAGGAGCTTTGGGGAAGGGCTGTGGCTCAGTGGTAGAGCCTCTGCTTGGCATGCAGAAGGCCCCAGGTTCAAACCCTGGCGTCTCCAGCTAACGGGGATCAGGGTGCAGGTGATGTGAAAGACCTCTGCCTAAGAGGGGAGCCACTGCTGGTCTGTGTAGGCAATACTGACTTTGATGGACCAAGGGTCTGATCCAGCGTGAGGCAGTTTTGTGTGACTCTTGAAAGTCTATACCTCGAAAACGTGGGTCTCTGAGGTGCTACTGGATTCAAATTTAGCTCTTCTACTAAAGACCAACATGGCTTACTCTCGGTAGCAATCAGAAAGGATACTCGGCATATGTGATATTTCTACCCAGGGCAGCCTGAGAGCAAGTTTGGTGCAGTGGTGAATGTGTGGACTCTAATCTGAGAGAACCGGATTTGATTCCCCATGCCTCCACTTGCAGCTGCTGGATGATCTTGGGCAAGCCATAGTTCTGTCAGAGCTGTTCTTGAAAGCGCAGTTTCTGTCAGAACTCTCTCAGCCCCACCTACCTCACAGGGTGTCTGTTGTGGGGAGGGGAAGGGAAAGGAGTTTGTAAGCCGCTCTGAGACTCCTTTGGGTAGCGAAGGGCGGGGTATAAATCCAATCTCTTCTTCTTCTTCTTCTATAACTGCAGGAACTCCCTGCAAACATTCTGGGCTTTGGACTGGAGTGCATGTGATTCATACATGCTTTCAAGAGACCTAACAGCTATTAAAATTGAAACTTCAGAGCATCGAAGAATACACACCATCGCTGCACAATTAACCACATGGGGGAAATTATACCCCCCGGGTGCTCTTCTGCAAAACCAGGGTTATTTCTCTGCTGCTAATGGCAACCTGGCTCTTTATTAAGAATTCCGTTGAGCAAAAAAGAAGAACAAAACCTATCCTTAAAGGCGATACATGGGTAGTTTCCACTGTGGCTTTCTGCCGCACAGATCTTAGATTATTACTGCATTTCTGGAAGCCTGCTAAATGCTGAAGCCCAGCTGGCACTTCCGAAACCAGAGCAGAGAAACGCCTTTATTTTTCTTTAGAACCTACACTCCAAGAATTTTTTCCACCTGTCAAAGGACAGTGAAGAACGTCGACTTCGGAACTATTGTGTGCCGCAAGGGCATTCTGGGGCAAAGCCTATGATGGGGTAGTCTAGCCTTCCAAGTCTAGCTCTCTATGAACCAAGACTGCATCCTAGAATAAGTCCAAAATTCCTCCTGTAGTTGCTCTCCATTGGGGATGTCTTTATAACAGTTGGTCTTCCATTGCTGGCCTTCCCACAGAGGAATTCCTGATGAGTTTCCAGGGACCCCAAAGTTCAAAGGGGCACAGCTGAAAGCCCACAGGCTCATTGTTAACAGTAAGGTACAATGCAGCTGTTAATTCTAAGTTGCCAACCTTTTTGTGGCGACCCACAAATACAAATTTACATGGTACGGTGACCCCATCTAAAACCGACCCAAGGTTTCTTGGCACCCTAGGCAAACTATGACCTCAGCGCCCATCTTTTTCCCACAGGGGCTAACCAGACCTTTTCTTAGAAACCAACAACTATCGTAAAAGGAGAGAAGAGACTGGATTTACACCCCGCCCTTCACTCAAAGTCTCACAGCAGTTTACAGTCTCTTTCCCTTCCTCTCCCCACAACAGACACCCTGTGAGGTAGGTGGGGCTGAGAGAGCTCGGAGAGAACTGCTCTTGAGAGAACAGCTCTGAGAGAACTTGTGACTGACCCAAGGTCACACCAGCAGCTGCACGTGGAGAAAGGGGGGGAGCAAACCCAGTTCTCCCAGATTAGAGTCTGCGCTCCTAACCAATACACCAAATGGACCCTACAAAGGGTGCAGCTGACTCCACGATGAATCCCAAGTAGCCTTCTGACCTATACAGCTTTTGCATATGGAGGTTACATTCCAGCCTTTGACCACCTTCTCCACGACTCCCTCTAATCCCCCCCCCCAAGATTCTCACTCACTTGAGTGACCATCAAGACATGTTTTACTGGCTGCTCGGAATACTATTGCATTGAATTGGAAATCTCCAAAATCTCCCACTCTTACACAATGGCACCGAAAGATATGGAATCTGTATATCATGGCAAAAATCACAGACAATCTGACACCTATGTTGTCGAAGGCTTTCACGGCCAGAGTTCATTAGCTGCTGTAGATTTTCTGGGTTGTGTGGCCTACAGTGCCAAGACCACGGCCACCCAGCCTGGAAAATCTACAGCAACTAATCTGACACATCTTTCTCAGCCTTCTATGCATGATTTGGTTACCCGTACTTGAACATCTCACATCTCAGCATGAAATTCCCCAAATGGTTGTTGACCTAGGCTTATGATACACCTTTGGGAATGATGATAATGTTCTCGGTTGTTATATTCTGCTTGTCAAAGCTGACAATTATTTTGTTAGTTTAGTGGAAAATTGATCCTTTGTTATAGCTTACAACATGGACCTCATTGTTCGGTCTTATTGTGCTATGTTTTTATTGTTATTTGTTAAAAGTCAATAAATTGGTACATGTTTTACTCGATCGACATGGGTACGCTGTGAAGAAAAAGAAATCAACGAATGTTATGATGTGGACGATTCTGTTACCACAGTCAGATCTGGGCTTCCAAAATACAAAACACAGCAATGGAAAGGGTGGGAGGGGGGGCCATAAGGGAGGGCTGGCCCGTGACCCACTTTCAGAGGCTTTGTGATCTGCTTTTAGGTCCTGACCCACAGGCTGGGAAACACTGGACTAAGTTACTTAACTCTCACTGAAGTAGTGTTACTGAAACAGGGAAGCAGTGCAGGTCCATTAAAGCAAATGGATGCTGCCCCATTGACCTCAGGGTAGGTACACAGTTTCCTAAACATGTACAAAGTTATCTCTGCAATCATGGGTAAGTCTCACAGCAGGGGATGGGGAATCTTTGGCACAGCCTGCAATGTGGTTTGTTAAGTGTTGGAATATGCAAAGTCTATAGTTGGAATATGCAAAGAAGATCCGAAGAGCACCCTACAGAGGGACGGCTGAAGAACTGGTAGATAGCACAGCAAGATTAGGGATTGCCCATAATTTCAAACTGTGTCCTTGCTGTCTCCTGATTGGCTCTTCTGGGGACTTCCTGCTCCTGCAGAGCTTCCTGTTGTGTTGTTCCTCCTTCAGCAGTTGGGTTAGACAGTTAAGGTTCTCTCTCATCTATGTTCTAGAACAGCTTGTTCTTCTTTAATAAAACCGACTTGTTTTTCTCTAAGCAGTCAGTGCTCCACTTCCTTTGCATATTTCAACTCTGCCAAGATTTAGAATTCCCCAACAATTAAGCTTTCGATTTCTTTTAAGAAAAACTTTCAAACCAGTCGCCTTGTCTGCAGATGCAAACTGCCAATAGGGTCATTATTCTCAAACAAGGTTCTTCTTGCCCAGTTGAGAAATACGAAATGGATGCAACTCTCGCATAAAACAAACATTCCCTTGAATACCGGCTGATCAACAAATTATTGGGATTTTGCGCACTGAGTGCAATCTACCAGGGACTTCTGTGGCACCAGCACCATTGATGTTATCGTGGGCTGCTGTAAAGCTTAGTCATGACCTTGCGCTTCCCGTTCATTTTCGTGACACGAAGACCAGGTAAGTGGCCAATGGACTGAACCCATTCTGTACTGATTAAAATTGTCTTATCTCAGAACCTGGAGCTGCCTCCTATGAGAATTTACCAAAATTACTAATTAAATTTGCAGACGACACCAAATTGGGAGTAGTAGTGAACAGCCCGGAAGACAGAGACAGAATTCGACAAGACTTGTTCTATGCCAATAAAGGTTCTGAATTGAATTGAAATTGAATTGAATTGATTGACAAGACCTGAACACACTGGAAAAGTGGGTGGGTGTGAACAAGATGCCATTCAAGAAGGAGAAGTGCAGAGTTTTACATCTGGGTAACAAAAATGAGAAGCACGCATACTGGATGGGGGCACCCTTCTGGGTGGCATGGTGTGTGAACAAGATATTGGGGTACGGATGGACTGTAAGCTAAATATGAGCAGTCAGTGTGCTGCAGTGGCAAAAAAGGCTAATGCGCTCTTGGGGGTGTATGGACAAAGGCGTAACATCCAAAGGCCACATCTGGAGTACTGTGTGCAGTTCAGGAGGCCTCACTTCAAAAACAGACAGAATGGAGCGGGTGCAGAGGAGAGTGACGAGGATAATCGGGGGCTTGGAGGCCAAGCCCTGTGAGGAATGGCCGAGGGACCTCTTGGGAATGTTCAGTCTGGAGAAGAGGAAGCTGCCAAGGGACATGATTGCTCTCTTGAAGCATCTGAAGGGCTGTCACTTAGAGGAGGGCAGGGAGCTGTTCCTGTTGGCAGCAGAGGATAGGACTCACAATAATGTGTTTAAATTACAGGTGGAACAACACTGGCTGGATATTAGGACCTTTCCCCCCCCAGTAAGAGTAATTCAGTAGTTCAGTCAGCTGCCTAGGGAAGTGGTGAGCTCCCCCTCCCTGGCAGTCTTTGAGCAGCGGCTGGACAAACACTTGCCAGGGATGCTCTAGGCTGGTTCTGCATTGAGCAGGGGGTTGGACTAGATGGCCTGCAGGGCCCCTTCCAGCTCTGTGATTCTAAATGGCAGAAGTCAACCAATGTGTTGACTCTGATCAAGGACAATCTCTACTCCAATCTCTGTCTTCTCAAAGCGTGCAAATAAGAGCTCATTTTGCAGCGAACCACGTTTTTGTTGAACAGAATGTGGGCAGATGGCAGGCAAGGAAACACTTTTGCTGAAGCCAAGCAGGGTCGGGTGCGGTCAGTGGCCTACATAACACCCCCTTGAGTCGTCTGTAAAAATGGGATGTTGAGTGTCCAAATAAATGAAATGACATCTTCCCTTACCTTGAATTTTGGGTAGTCGTTCATGATTATGGTAACCATTCCAACGTAAGGCAAAAACCTGATTGAAAGAAGTTAAGAAGACCATGAACCAGCTTAAAGTAGTGCTTATACCAGAAACCCAGATCAGCACCAGTGGGAAATTCCCAAGGCGCTTTTGTGTGGCTCCCATTTTTTTGCTAAAATACACAGTATCACTTGGAAAAAAAATCAGCTGTCTCATGGCTACAGAGTTTGAGAATCTGAAGGTTGAAATTGCTAAAATAAAGGCACAAAGCCAATGCTAGGCAGCTACGTCAGGAAGGCCAAGCAGAAAAGCCTTCATGCTCCCTGCTGAGAATGCAGGATTTGATTTTGAGCAAAATATACCTGTGTAAGAATTATAATAATTATTAGTAGCTTCATTTATAGTCCGCCTTTCTCAATGGACTCAAAGGGGATTACAAACAGGAGAAGAACTATTCAAGAACAACATAATTCATACAGCGACTACATAAACCATGATGCAATCCAACTCTGAACAAAGTACAGATGTTAAAAAAAAACATCTGGGTGCTACAACCAAAGCAAGACATTGTATGGCAACATGAGTAAGTCTAGCAAAGTTCTTGTAGAATGGATCTTCCAAGGAGAGCTGTGATTCTGGCCAGAGAAATCAAGCAGGAAGGCAGAAATCCTCACAGGGCTCTCTCATATCCCCCAGAAAGTCAGACGAGAACCCACGGGTTGAAATTAAATCAAAAGAGTTTTAGGCTAAGCATCAGGAAGAACCTCCTGACAGAGTGGTTCCTCACTGAAACAGTCTTCCTCAGGAGGTGTGGGCTCTCCTTCTTTGGAGGTTTTTAGCATCAGCTAGATGGCCATCTGACAGCAATGCTGATTCTGTGACTCTGTATGAGTTTAGGCAGATTGGGAGAGGGAGGGCAGGAAGGGATGCCCGGCTCTTGTGGTACTTTCTTATATGCCGATCGCCACTTTTCCTCCAGGCCAGATTGGTTCAGGGATCCTGGAGGTTTTTTTACCTTCCTCTGGGCATAGAGCAGAGGTCACTTGGGGAGTGGGGGGTGGTGGTAGCTGTGAATTTCCTGCACTGTGCAGGGGGTTGGACTAGATGACCCTTGGAATCCCTTCCAGCTCTACGTTTCTACATCCCTACTTTAAAATTACACATTTTGTCTTTCATCACCGAGACAGCAAAGCACAGACAGGTGTATGACTTACCCCCGTGCTCTTCCCACCACGTCCTTCTTTTCGAGCCAGTTCTGGCCTTCTTTGTACAGACCTCTATCATCGACTTCGTTGTTATCGCCCTTGGTCAGAAATTTGATGTTGCCGTTTTCTCTGCAAGCCAACCGGATGGCAAATTCATTAGCACCTCCATTGAAAGTCACACACCAAATGTTTGCAAAACACAAATTACAAGATTAGATACTGACGTGTACAAGCTGTCCTTCTTGGGTTTTAATAAATATCGGGGCGTTCACTGGGTGACCTTTAATGACAGATTTTTAGAAAACCCGGTTTATTTCTTCTGTTTCCTGTTGTTAATGTACTGCAGTCAAAACAGAAGATACCTGTCCTATTAAGAGGAATTGTTTTGCTTCTAGGCCAGGCAAAGAGGCCCTGGCACACCTTTATAAAGAAGAAGCTACTTCATAACAGAATCTCAGCTGTTAGGGAAGCTATTCCAATTTAAGGAGTCCTGGATGCTGTAGAAAGCAGACCGGACTGGGCCCAGAGTTTAAAACTAGACACTGATTCTTCGAGCAAGATACGGAAGTTGAGCTAGCAGCAGGCCCAACTGCAGCAGAAACATGCCCAAGGAAGCAACAGTACTAGGCTTTGTGTGTAAATGCCACATGGGGAGGGGGCTGTGGCTCAGATGCAGAGCCTCTGCTTGGCATGCAGGAAGTCCCAGGCTCAGGCTCCAGTTAAAGGGACCAGGTAGTAAGCGATGTAAAAGAGCTCTGCTTGGGACCCTGTAGAGCCACTGACTAGACAATACTGACTTTGATGGACTGATGGTCTGATTCGGTATTTAAGGACCCCTTCCCGACGTTGCCCTTAGCGGAGCGAAGGCTGCTGCAGCGTGACTAATCCCCAAGCCACTGGGTGACAGTGGAAGTCAAGAGTCCTGCGGGCCTCCTTCCTGTGCCAGTGCTGATCCAGCTCCCCAGAAGAGGGCAGCAGGCATAAGAAAGCTGGCATGCCACAGACTCCATCCTTGCCCTCTCAGAATGCTAATGTTACCTAGCACTGGCTGGAAGAAGTCACATGACGACGATTTCCACTATGCGAAATGTAACACAGGTGATGTTGATTCACTCTTTAAAGGTCCATACAGATCGAAAGCATCACTAATACTGGGTAAAGGAGGAATCTAAGGGCTTTCCCCGCATTCTCATATTCCTCGCTTGTGTGTCCCTGTTGCTTTCGGAGTGGTTTCTGTTTAGCATGTGTTTTGCTCCCTCTAGTGGTCGATTCAATATTACATCTCTTTATATCCTGCATATCAGTGCTTAGTTCTTGTGGCCCTTTCTTACACGCCCAGGAATATGCTGATTGGCGCTCTGGGGTCAGGAAGCAATTTTTCTCCAGGCCAATTTGGCCAGGGATCCTGGAGGTTTTTTGTCATCTTCTGGATGTGGAACAGCGGTCACCACGGGTGTGGAGGGGAGGTATTGGTGAATTTCCTGCATTGTGCAAGGGGTTGGACTAGGTGACCCTGGAGGTCCCTTCCAACTCTACGATTCTATGATCTCTCTGCAGATTTAACCAGCAGGTTTTATGTCAGACACAGAGTGGTGTAAATGTCAAATCAACCACTAAAGGGCACAAAACACGTGTGGAAGAGAAAAAACTCCAAAGCAACAGAACACACCAGTGAGGAAAATAAGAATGCAGAAAAGCCCTAAGTTCTCCAGTTCAGAAACCCCACCTTCCAGGTACCAACTGCTACCTTACTTCCAATTCTAACGTTCCATAAACAAAATCCAGTTCCATTTGACACAAACCATCCTATTTATCTTCTATACCTTAATGCTACAATCCATACTTTTTCGTACCAAGCATTATTGAAGGGGGAAGGGGTTGAATGTTGATTTTAATTCTCACCACAATGTACTACTAATTTCAGTTTTCTGTCAAGAGCATGCCTCCAGTTCTTTTAATGCAAGACATTCATACCTTCTAAAATTCTGCAGTTAAGGGGCCAAGCAATATTTCCCACAGTGCAAAAATACTTAATTTGAGTGTGCGCCACATTACTTTTCGTGAACCTTGATTACTCTGTGCACGATCGGGATGTCTCTGCCTTCCACTTTGAAAACGACAATTTCTCCGGCTCTGATGGGGTCATCTCGGAAGTTCGTCAAGAACAAGAGGTCGCCTCTGTGAAAAGCAGGTTCCATGCTGCCACTGTAATGAAACAAGGCATGAACTAGATTATATCATCTGCACAGTGGGGCAGGAATTCCCCATCCCCGATATACTTAAAATGCCTACAAATAAAGTACTTTGCCTGCTATCGATACAGCAGAAAAATAAATAAGTTATAAGAGACTGAAGTGGGAGGCAAGGCGGCATGTTATAGCCCAGGTTTATCGGATCTTGGAAGCTAAGCAGGGCCGGTACTTGGGAGGAGAGACAACCAAAAAAGGTTCTGCAGAGGAAGGCGATGACAAAGTACCTCTATTTCTCACTTGTCTCGAAAGCCCCTTGCTGGGACTGAACATAAGAACGTAAGAGAAGCCAATGTTGGATCAGGCCAATGGCCCATCTAGTCCAACACTCTGTCACACAGCGGCCAAAAATACCAGGGGCCATCAGGAGGCCCAGCCATAAATCAGCTGTAGCTTGACTACATACTGCACTGAACTGATCTCATGGGACTCTAAGGTCCTTTCCGCACTAGCCGTTGAATCCTGGTTCAACCCTGACCCCGAACTTACATTCTACACTACATGTGAGTTCACCCCTGTAATTATCTCGGGGTATTTTTTGTTTCCACGTTACACTGAGATCAACCCGGTTTCACCCCATACTTGTCCCAGGATAAACAGATGCTGTTATAACCAGGGATAAATGCAAGGGACTGTGTCGCGAGTTGAACTCTGATAAAACCAGGGATGAGATCCAAGTGCAGAAAGGACCTAAGTGTCTTCAAGAATGGGGAAATGGCTAATTAAAAGCTTGACCATTACAGCCTGTCATGATCCTGGGCCTAGGGTTGCCAGACTCCAGGTGGGGCCTGGGGATCTCCCGCTTATACAACTGATCTCCAGCTGACAGACAGAAGCTCCCCTGGAGAAAATGGCGGCTTTGAAAGGTGGACTCTTTTGTCATTGCACCATGCTGAGGCCTCTCCCCTCCCCAAACCCCGCCCTCTCCTGGATCCACCCACAAAGTTTCCAGGTATTTTCCAACGCAGACCTTGCAACCCTTCCTGGGCCTATAGTGGTGCAGCCTACAGGCTCTAGGGAGGCCTAGTGGCTCCAGGAAAGCCTGTATTGCAGTAGCTATCAGGGCCTAAATTTCCCAGGTACCCTCTGGACCCTGTGATTGGGTAACAGGGGATTGTGGAGGGGAAACTACACCAGCAAGGGAGCAGAGGGTGGTGCCGGGGAAGAAGTAGGAGGGTGTTCTCTCTCTCAGGGAGCAGGGCTAGCGAGGCTGCTGAAGAAAGAGGAATCCCTCGTCCAAAAGGGGTGTGTCAGTCTGAGACCAGGTGCACGGGGAAGGCTAGGACCGTATCATCGAGACGTGTTAGGAGTTTGAGTTTTACTGATTTACCTACCTTTACTGTGCTCATTTTTTCTACATGTTTTGAACTATAGTTCTTATAATAAAATTAGTTGGTTAGTCTGCCTGGGTCCTCATGCCTCATTTGGTCACGTATAAAGGGAAACCTACGGGAAAGGTACTGGGCAAAAGGGGTAGGGGAGAGTGCTCTGGGCCCTCCCGAAGAGACCCATGCCACAGGAGTGGCAGCCATCACGGAACCTTTCTAGCTGCTGCCTGCAACAACAGCCCCCACATCCTTTCCATGCCACCTCAATCATTGCAAGTAGGGCTGATCACTGCAAGCAAGGAAGAGGAGGAGGAGGAGGAGGAAGAAGAAGAGGAGGAGGAGGATATTGGATTTATACCCCACCCTTCACTACCCAAAGGAGCTTCAGAGCAGCCTACAAATTCCTTCCCCTCCCCACAACAGACACCCTGTGAGGCAGGTGGGGCTGAGAGAGCTCTGACAGAAACTGCTCTTTTTCAAGAACAGCTCTGACAGAACTATGGCTTGCCCAAGGTCATCCAGCAGCTGCGAGTGGAGGAGTGGGGAATCAAACCCGGTTCTCCCAGATTAGAGTCCGCGCACTTAACCACTACACCAAACTACGTCAAACTGACCACAGCCACATAAGATCCTTCTGCCTTCTCATCCCCCGTGCGTTCCTTTCACAGCTTCAGGAGAAGGAGTGGGGCAGACTTTACCAAGGGCCAGATGGTGCAGAATTTCTTCGCAGACATACCTCAGGACGACGACGATGGGGCTCTCGCTTCCAGTGATCACGATGAGGCCCTTCCAGATCATGAGAGCCGAGGACACGATCATGGCAAAATTTAAGACTTGGTAGTAGAGCTGCAAGGAAGCGAAAACACTGCGGTGAGTGCAGCCAGCGGATTAACAATAAAGCACAGGCCTCCCCACCCAGAAGCCCAGGGTACCCATTTTCTGAAGTCACATCCTGAATAATCTAAAAATATTTCTCTCCCCTCATCCTCAAAGCATCACACCAACATTCGCTCTGAGTGGGGCCACGCAGCCCATGCAATGGAAAACAAACTACTTTGGAGAACCATTCCGGGACATATAAGTGAAGGGGGGCACCGGGATAGGGGGGCACCGGGATAGGGGGCACCGGTAATGGCTGAGCTCAGGTACCCCCTACTTCACGTGCGCAACCCTCCTGCAAATCACTAACCCACATCTATATCTAATATAACTTCAACTGAACAAGGAAGGGGGGAGATCCATATGGAGATAACTAATTTTTTCCTTTAAATGGATGCTATTGTCTGGTCTGGGGAGAACCAAGCTACGCAGACTCAAATTACTAGTTTTCACCAGGAGAGACACCTGAACAGCCCCCTGAATTTGGAGGTGTAAATATTTGAGAAGCTTCATATTTTAAAGCTTCCCCCCCCCCCAGCGCCGTGAACCTTCCCAGGGTGCCGTCTCTTTATAACGAGGGAAGCAGCGGGACGGAGATTCACAAAGCGGGGCAATCAACGCTGGACCGTCAAGAGGCAGGGAACGCTGCTCAGACCACCGCCGGAGAGGAACAATGCAGCGCAGCAGGCAGGAAAAGTGGGACATTCAGCGCCACGGCCTGCAAAGGGTGACTGTGCATCGCCCCAGACTTAAGGCTGCCCCAGTTTTCATACCTTCTTTCGAAAAAAGAAAAGGTACACAGAGTCCTTTCCGTTTCATAACAAACCCTACGTAGTCTGGCTAGGTCCGAGACTGAAATCGTGAACCAGAGAACAGGTCAACAAAGCCCGTACATGCAAAAGTCTCCCGGTATCGCACGTTTGCAATTCTTCGTGGGGCTGCGGCTCAGTGGTAGAGCACCCGCTCGGCAGATGGAAGGTCCCAGGTTCAGTCCCCGGCATCTCCAGTTTAAAAGGACCAGGCAGTAGCAGACATCCCGATGTGAACTAGCCCTTTTGAGGTAACTGTAATCCTATGCAAAGTCACTGGAGTCATTCTGCATAGGACTGCACTGTCCAATAAGTAGACTTTGTCAATGGATCCACACAGATCTCAGAATGCAGCACAGTTGTTATGGACCTGCTCCAGCCAATGTGCAGATCATCCTACATCTGTGCTGTGTGTGTGTATGTAAAGTGCCGTCAAATCGCTGTTGACTTATGGCAAACCCATAGGGTTTTCAAGGCAAGAGACGTTTAGAGGTGCTTTGCCGTTGCCTGCGTCTACGTAGCAAGCCTGGACTTCCTTGGTGGTCTCCCATCCAAGTTCTAACCAGGGTCAACCTTGCTTAGCTTCTGAGATCTGAAGAGATCCAGCTAGCCTGGGCCATCCCAGTCAGGACTATCCTATACATAGCATATACAAAGCTGCCCTGAGCCCATTCATGGGGAGGGTGGGGTAGAAATCTAAATAAATAAATAAATAATACATCTGCTATGCTACCACAAAACAAGGGGAAAGTAAGATGGGTGATGGGAAGGCAAATTCAGGTGGGGCAGCCGTGTTGGTCTGAAGCAGAAGAACGAAGTTTGAGTCCAGCGCCACCTTGAAGACCAACAAAGTTTTAGGTATAAGCGTTCATGTGCAAGGCACACTTCCTCAGATACAGTGAAACAGAATTTCCTCAACCTCCAAATACAGGAAGATGGAGGGTGGCAGCCGTCAGGAAGGGCCTGTCAGAGCCAAGAGGCAGAAGTAAAGCTGAGATTGTTATCAAGGTGGCCCGGTAAGAACATAAGAACATAAGAGAAGCCAATGTTGAATCAGGCCAATGGCCCATCTAGTCCAACACTCTGTCACACAGCGGCCAAAATATACCAGGTGCCATCAGGAGGTCCAGCAGTGGGGCCAGGACACTAGAAGCCCTCCCACTGCTGCCCCCTCCAGCACCAAGAATAGAGTGCTAATGTTAAGATCAATGAATGGTAAGATCAATGAATGGCAGCAAATTAGCACACAAATGCAAGAGCTAACAAACAGATGGGAGAACAAAGCTGGAGTCCAGCGGCACCCCCAAGACCAACCAAGCTCAACCCTGGGTGTGTGCAAGAACAGAGAGACCCTGCACGTGTGGAAGCACCCTTCTTCAAATACACCGAAACAGGCTTCTTCAAATATTATGTACACTGAAACAGGCTTCCTCAAATATTACATACAGGTAGGGAAGGCAAATGTAAGTTCGAGCTGCTTCATCAGACGCAGCCTAGGTTGTAATTCCTTGACCTCTTTGCCGCAAGCAAACCTCTGTACAGGTTCACTGGACTCGAGTTCTTTTTTTAATCCAATATAATTTATTCAATTTTCAAAATTCCAGTAACAAGTAATAACAATCATTCACAGGATAAGTGTATATAAACTTCATGGTGTAAAAGAGAGCATTTTTCATAAGCTTAATGTTGACGTCAGCATTTACCACAAATGAAGAGTGTCTATTATCTCTGATTTTGTTCCATGAGAAACTAGATGGGATAAGATCGGTAGCCATATCATTGTATATTCACTATGTTCGCCAGTATATTTTGTTGGATTCATTATGTCGGATATTTTTTCCATTATGTATAAGTTCCATAACTTTTTGTACCATAAGTTTAGGGCTGGTTTAATTTCTGACTTCCATTTCGAAGCTATAGCTGTTTTGGCTGCGAATAATAATAAAGCAATTCTTTTTTCTTTGTATAGTGGATAAGCAGTTTCATTTCTAATTTTCAAGAGTTCTTAAGCCGAGGATGGAGTTGCGTGACCCATCTGCTCCTCAGAGCATGCCTTTCGATACCCAAATCAGAGCGTGGTCTAATTTAGTATGTTTATTTTCAATTAGCAACTGAACACATTTTAAAAATACCTCATATTAGTCTTACGTTCCAGTAGTGACAAATACTGGAACTGAAATATTTGATCAGGGAAAAATAAAATGTAGTTAAGAACATAAGAGAAGCCATGTTGTATCAGGCCAATGGCCTATCCAATCCAATACTCTGTGTCCCATAGTGGCCCCAAAACCAGCTCCAAATATCACACACAGTGGCCAAAGCACCGGGAGGTCCACCAGCAGGGCCAGAACTCCAGAAGCCCTCCCACTATTTAAGAGTGTGTGTTTGTGCCTTTAAGTCACTTCTGACTCATGGTGACCCTACGAATTAATGACCTCCAAAACGTCTTATTGTTAAAAACCTTGCTCAGGTCTTGCAAAATGAAGGCTGTGTAACATTTAAAAAAAAAAAAAACTTGTGGAAACGACTTTTATTGGAATTGTCCTTGTAATAATTCAAATACAGCATATGATTTCTCTATGTTGTTTGAATTTAAAAAGGGAAAAGACGACACTGAAAACTGTTGAATCGCTAATTTGAGCCCACTAAAAGAACCATACATGGTATTTCGTGGTTGTCTACCTATTGCATCAGACTTTAACTACAGAAGTCACTGGGGTACCTATAAACTTCCATTCCTTTTGAGTTCTGTATTAGATTGGCGATTACAACATCCCTTCTCCCACGTGAGAGAATTTTAAGCTTTGCTTTTGGTTTGACCTACGGAGCTCAACAGGCAAATTCATAACTTGTGTTTTTTACAATTTGGATTATTACATCATGTTTGTGATTTTATCCCCCCCACCTACAAAAGAATAAAATGTACAATGATAATCAACTTCAGGATATTAATTATAACTTTGCAGCTGTACATCTTCCCTAAAACTGTACTGGCAATGGCATGTATTCATTAATGCATTTAAAACTCATTAATACATGAAGCTGCCGTATACTAAACCATACCATTAGTCCATCAAGGTCAATACTGTCTGCTCAGACTGGCAGTAGTTCTCCAGGGTCTCAGATACAGATCTTTCACATCACCTACTGCCTGGTCCTTTTTAAGTGGAGATGCCGGGGATTGAACCCGGGACCTCCTGCATGCAAAGCAGACCCACTGAGCTGCCACTCCTCCCCTAATGTTATAAAACAATTAATCTTTAGAAATGGAAAATTTCCCACAGATAAATAAAACACTGGGAATTCTTCCACTGCATTTCCCTGACTTTAAAATCTTAACAAGATAATAAAATACTCTCTTCTTTCTTTCTCTTGCCAAAAAGAGTCTCTCTTGAGCAATTCTAGAATTATGCATTTTGTTCCTGCATCCACACCTTTTTTCTTCCCAAAGTATCTCTAGGCCTCTCTAAGAAACCATTTATTTAAAAGATTTCAGCACCCAGCCATACCAAGATCCAAACTGCAATGGGAGACCGAACATCAAAAACAACAGAACTCTGGAAGCACAGTGAACAGGCATTCTTCTTAAAGCTCATCTTTTGCGAAAACATCAGGATTTTCAAGAGGCAGCCTGTTCACCCCCCCCTCACTCAGGGGAATAAGAAAACTAACAGTAAATGACATATCAAAACTTCTAGAGGTCAGCCTCCGCCACGTTCTAAAAAAGTCAATATGCAAATGATGTGCTGCACTCAAGCATGATGTGGCTTCCAGCGATTGCATGGCTCAGAGCAACCCATTTCCTTCCCTGACGGATTAGATCTTGCTCTAAAGGAAGTGCAGTTCATACACCTGTTTTTGAGGCAGTGAAGGCAAAATGAGTGTATTTCTCCAACGCACCAGGCAAGTACAAACAATGCACACGAATTCAGCACACACACAATCCTGGCTTTCATTTACCTTTAAACAGGTTTCTGGACCTTTAGGCAGCAAAGAGGCTTCAGTAATGCCCTAGTGAAGTGTCAAGCCACAGAGCTGAGCAGAATTTCCAATCATCAAGGAGCAGAGATATACACATAAACCTTTCCACCGTCTACAACAAGCCTGACCTGGATAGGCTAGGCTAGCCCGATCTTGGAAGCTAGGCATGGCTGCCCCTGGCTAGTGAATGGATGGTAGACCTCCAAGGAATACCAGGATATGAGGCAGAGGCAGGCAATGGCAAGCCACCTCTGAACGTCTCTCGCCTTGAAAACTATATGGGGTCACCACAAGTAAGCTGTGATTTGATAGCACCTTCCACTGTCCTACAACTAGAAAGAGAAACATTATGTGCAGTAAGCAAATCTGTCTGCAAATCTGGCTAATTTTCACAGCTTCTAGGGATTACAAGTGCAATCCTAAACAGCATTACACCCTTCAAAATCCACTGGTCTTAGAAGGGTTACCTTTGCTCAGGTTTGCACTATTAGGCTCTGTAATTATCTTATCATGCAGAGAATCTTTGGTGCACAGGTCCCAAACCATTTGGGCCTTGAAGTCACTGGACACAGCTCAGGATTTACATTATCTCCAGGAACCCACCCCAATGACAAAGTGCAGAATTTTGCAGATGCAGCACAATCCAAACCCACCCTCACAGCACACACAAATATAGGTACCCTTCTGCTTTACCTGGCGCTTGTTCATCCGCCGCAGGTCCCCAAAGATATCCATTGTTACAGCTGCCTGAGGAGCCAACAGTGATGAGAAACAAGAAATCAAAAATTGGGGAGGGAGAGGAAAAGAACATTATTTTAAGGCAGAATGGGAAGAATAGCAAACTCTTCTACATTTATCTTTCATAGAAGAGGAGCTGTAGGACAACAGAAGATTGAACCTTCTACTATCTACTGTCTGGCTGGATTTAGCAAGCTATAGGCTCTAAACTTCTGGCCGCCTCTCTGTAAAATAGGAATATCATAATCTACCTCTTTCAGCATTCCTACAAGGACAAGCAGGCCTATGACTGCAAACTACTTTATAGCTTTGTAAGGTGCCTTGGGTGCAAACACTGGATGAAAGATGGAGTACAAACATTCTCAATAAAATAACAGCAGTTCAGACTACACTGGAGTGTGTAACAAGGACAAGCCTCTCACCCCACCAAGAACAAAACACAATAGAAGTTAACAGGAGTTTCGTGGTACCATAAAGGCTAGCTCAGTTTTATTCCAGCATATGCTTCCCCAGCCAAGAGCCCACACCTTCCGGTGCAAGGACTAAACCCCTCGTTCACTGTATCTGAAGAAGGGGGCTCTGACCTACAAAACCTTACGCTAGAATGAAGTACAGTTAGTCTTTAAGATGTCCCAAAGCTCCTCTCCGGCAGCACACTAACATAGCTATTCCTCTGGAATGCAACACACCTTTTCAGGCGCCGCAACCAGCCTCCAAGGAGATACAGCCCTGAGCCCCCAAAGCCTGACCTGGACTTGACTGCACTCCCCACCCCCACCAGAAAAGCGCAAGCTGGGCGACACCCATTACCCACCGATTTCTCTTCCTCCTTCTAGGATGAGGCACAGCTGGGGCTACAACGCTAAAGCTTCCCCGCCCCTTGACCACCAGCAGCAAAGGTGGGTCGGGGGGCCTGCTAGAGCCCCCTAGCCCGAGCTGGTCCCCCCACTTTCCTTCCCGCAGCCCAGTCCCAGCAGATGCCTGACACTAAGGACTATCCACGCTCCCCAGGGCAGCCTGTCCAAGAGGGACATACACAGGCACCCTCGTGTTAGCACAGGCATCTGGGAGCTGTAGTTTCTGCCCTCTCCCCTGTCGCAGCGCTCCCGGCACATGCCGAAGGGCTTAGAGACTACATTGGCCAGAATGCAACTGTGTGAGGAGAGGGGCCCTTTCGACTTTCAGCCATGGTGTCCGCACTGTTGCCTGAATTACCGGCGATTTTTACCCAGAGAAGGAGTGGAGAAATGGTGTGTTTTTTTAATTGCGACTGAAACAGAATAAAACAAGAACGTGCCGTCGAGGTGATTCAATCGCGAAACAAACTGCAATTTTTCTAAACAGCTATACGTTTGGGAGGTTTTGCTAAACCGTGGACGTCGTTCATTGGTGAGAGGGGAAAAGGTGGGGTGGGGCTTAGCGGAGGCCAGTGGGCGTGGCAAGGGCTGCAGAACTTGGAGGAGGGTCTAAAAAGAAATGAGCGGGGCTTGACCAATGGGAGGTGACCGGCTCAAGATTATAAGCGGTCAAAATGCTAAATGGATCAAGGAGATTTCACTGTGCTGCAGGTTCTAGTAGGTTGCCTTTGCATGAATCTGGTAGGTTCCCTCAGTCTAACCAACCTCACAGGGTTTTCTTGAGTGTACAAAAGAGGAGCCAAGACTGCTGTGCCAGCTGTTTTGGGTGCCCATATGCTATAATGGGAGCTGCGGTGGCTCAAGTGCTTAAGACACTGAACTGCAGGCTGTGGAAGGTCTGTAGTTCAAGACCCAAGAGTGCTGCGTGACAGAATGAGCTCCCGGCTCTAGTTCCAGCTCCTGCCAACCTAGCAGTTCGAAAGCAAGAAGTTGCAAGGAGATAAATAGGTACCACTTCGGTGGGAAGGTAACAGCGTTCTGTGCACCTTGTTGTTTAGTCATGCCGGCCACATGACCACAGAAACGTCTTCGGACAGCGCTGGCTCTTTGGCTTGGAAACGGAGATGAGCACCATAACCCTATAGTCGGATTCCACTGGCTTTCCAGCAAGGGAACCTTTACCTTTACCTTTTATGCTATAATGTAATGAGGTTCAAGTCTAGTGATGCGTTTTGAAATCTGGTAATGCTTACTTTGGCAGCTGACTGCAGATCTGGGAAGTCAGAGCCTGTGGATATCTGTTTTCTCCTTGCTAGTTACAGCCAGTGTTCCCTCTAAGCTGAATTAGTGTGAGCTAGCTCACAGTTTTTATAGCCCCCCAGATTTTTGTCTGCGCTCAGGAAGGATGGCACCAGAGCAAACTAACTTAATAGGTAGCCAAATTGCTTGCTTACAACTTTGATGACAGCAGCTCACAAAGTAGAATTTTTGCTCGCAAGACTCCACAGCTTAGAGGGAGCAATGGTTACAGTTAAGGCTAGATTGACATCCCTGCCACAAGGTCTACATTCTGTGGTCTGCTGAAGTTTTCACTGCACTGCATGAGTAAAATGTGGAGTTTGGTGGGTATCCTGCTGCAGATTGGGAAATCCTATGTGGATTAGCATTGCACCCAAGGAGAAATGGTAAGTGGGTCCTCAGCAGATTCTACAGTACTATACAGTGTGTAAATGGGGGGCCTGGCCAAGAGAACCCAGGAACACATATATTAATCATATTTCCGGTGTCATTTTCAACAGGACTGGGACTGTGTGTCAGCGTGGGAGTTCAGGCCACTGGATCCCCGGAGGAAAGTGACCGTGGTAAATTTACAGGCATTATGGGAGAGTCATCTGTCTGTGCCCATGGATCAGTGCCTGGAATGGTGCTTGTATCAGGATTTAAACCTGAGTGATTGTCTGAGGTTCATCATCCCTGGCCAGATACGGGGAGCTGCAGTAAGGGCGAACCTGTGGTGTGCGATCAGTGATGGCACATCGCGTGGGAAGGGTGAGCGTGTGCACGCCCCTATTAACCTTTAATTTTCAACCACTCATTTTAGGGGCAGGAGACACAGACATGGCCTCCTCACAATTTTGTTTTTGTAAATTTTATTGAACAATATAACAATATTACAAACTGACAATAGAATGGAGTGCAATCAACAAAGAGCAGCAAAAGATAGAATCATAGAATGTTAGAGTTGGAAGGGACTTTGCAGGTCATCTAGTCCAACCCCCTGGACTCTGCAGGAGCACAGCCGAAAGATAGCCCTACAACATACCTGAAAGATGGTTGTCCAGCCTACACTGGAAAACGTCCTGCGAAGGAGCATCCACCACCTCCTGAGGCAGTCTGTTCCACTGCATAGGGAGTAAATACAAACAAAGCTCCAAATATCACACACATCTTAACAGATCTAAATTAGCATTAGAACCTTCAGCATAGCATGAAAAGGAATAATTAGAATTCATTCAATATGAACAGAGAAGAGAGATTTGATTCTTGTCTAGTACATAACAACTACTTGAGATGCCTGGCCAAGGCTTGTGTAACAAGGGGTACCATTTCCCTAGAAGGCTGGGCTGATTTGAGGGCAATTTGGAGTACAGGCAGTGGCACATGAAGCCTCATCTGAGTCACAAAGTGGTAAGGGCAATGGCCATTACTTGTCTTGCCATGGAATATCGTTGCACGTCCTAACAGGATGTTAGTTACACTGCCATTATCTCTCCTGTCTGCATTCAGACAGTGTCTGTATTGTTTGTTTTAATTAGCTGGCACGCCTGCACATAGAATGCTTTGCTGTAACTTGTGGGAGAGTTCTCTGCCGATGCTTCCTATCTTAGTGTCCTTGAACAGAAGAGACACAGGCCTGACTTCCCAGCTGGTGGAGATGCCGGGGAAGCAGGAGCGGGTGATCTGAGCGGCGTAGGCCAGGCTGTTGAGGCTGAAACTGGGGGGTGGGGCCCCCCAACTGTTGGCCGGCACCGGGACTTCATCCAGGCTGCCCTTGAGCAGCTGCAGGCCGGACAGGAGCTGCTCAAGGCAAGCATGGAGACCCTTTGCCAGAAATGTGAGTATCCTTTCCTGCTTCGTCCTGTGATCAACATCAGGAATGTGAGAGAAATCCCAGGCACACGGGCATTCATCAGCACGGTTTTTATTGGACAGCTGCAACTGGTGGTGAACCAAAAAGAAAAAGCAAGCATAACAAGCCAACGCTGGATTAATGCATTCGTAGACCCGTTGTAGCCCTAGTTATAGTGTTGGTACTACATGCTTTTAAAGCTGAACAACTACTTATAATTTCAGTGGACGAACAGTCACTCTGCCTTGGACATCAGGAGCAAGCCATCTTGACTCTCCATAGGGAGTTTCGAGGTTTTTGACTTGCCACAGCAGTTACAGAGCAGGAGGAAAAGCCGGAATCTGAGGGCAGTGAGGAGGGAGCGGCTGGGGCAGAGGGGCAGTAGTCTGTTTGTTTGTCTTTTTATTGTTAGTATCTTGTTATGATGGCAGTGTTTGTGTTTGAGGTTCCTGTTTGTAAATAGTTGTGTTTTGGTATTGTTCGGTTTTTCCTAAACTGTTATGTATAAAGTTCTATTTTCTCAGAACAATCAGTGTTATGCCTGGATTTACTTTAGAGGCAGTCTAGAATAACAAACCAGGACTGCGTCCCCTAATCGAAGCAGGGGGCAGAACTGAAATAAAGCACCCAACTGGGCAGATAGAACGTGAGGATCTGACATTTCACCCGCGCTAACAGTGTCAGGCCACAACCAGACTCCATGATAGGGAAGGGCTTTGGGGGTTGACTAGATTTACTTTGGAGGAGAATAAGGTTTTTTGGGTTTGATGACTCGCTTCTCGCGGCCAACGTGGGGAGGGCCATGAGAGGAGGTTAATGGCAGATCTATGCCTGGTTGTGGTGCCACCCCCTCCCTGATACGGTCAGACATATCAATTCTACACGCATTCCCAACATCCCCGTCCTCGGTCCCTGGGCTGCTTAGATCAACATTTAGTGGTGCACAGTGATTGTGTACACTGGCCACCTGTGGGGCCTTCCCCTTCCCCTCTCATTGGCCTTGTGAGCAGTGTTCCCTCTAAGCTGAGTTAGTGTGAGCCAGCTCACAGTTTTTTAGCCTTTGGCTCACACATTTTTTGTCTTGGCTCAGGAAGGATGGCTCTGGAGCAAACTAATTCATCCAGCAGCCCAATTGCTCACTCACCACTTTAATGCCCAGAGCTCACCAAGTAGGAGTTTTGCTCACAAGACTCCACAACTTAGAGAAAAGAAGAAGAGAAGAGTTTGGACTTATACCCCGCCCTTCACTGCCCAGAGGTGTCTCAGAGCGGCTTACAAACTCCTTTCCCTTCCCCTCCCCACAACAGACACCCTGTGAGGTAGGCGGGGCTGAGAGAACTTCTGACAGAAACTGTCCTTGAGAGGACAGCTGTGCCAGAGCTTGTGACTGACCCAAGGTCACATCAGCAGGTGCAAGTGGAGGAGTGGGGAATCAAACCCGGTTCTCCCAGATAAGAGTCCGCGCACTTAACCACTACACCAAACTGGCTAGAGGGAGCATTGCTTGTGAGGCCTGTCAATGCAGCGAGGGTACCCTGCAGGATCCCACACAAGGCTTCACGGGACTGCCTCTCCTCCTCAACAGATGCTGTCATTACCCGCATAAAGTCTTCCTGGTCTCTTCTCCCAGCTTCAAGCAGCGCCTCACGCTGCCTGGTAGAATGCCACATCATCTCCCCACCAATTTTCTGAACTGCTGAACCACGCTTTGTCCTTGCTCTTATGAAAGCCGGGCGGGATTTGGGTGACAGATCAGAGAGGTTCACTCCTGGTGGGAACTCTGCGGTTGGGAGAAAAAAGGGAAAGATATGCCGGGAGAGCAATTGATACGCAGCAGCTGTAGTCTCTATTCACCACCTTCTCGTGCCCTGCTGTGCCACCCCGCCCTTGGTTCAAGGGCTGAGACTTACCTGTCGGGTTTCTCTGTGCCGAACTCCCACATGCCTCGGGCTGGGTAGGTGTAGATGTGCCTGTGGTGCATAGGTGAGAAAAGGAGTGTTACTCACTGGAGATGTACGATATGGTTCCGTTTTGGGCTCACATACACAACACCATCACCTGGGATTGTATCCCAATACATGCATACCTGACATCAGTGTTCCCTCTAAGCTGAGTTAGTGTGAGCTAGCTCACAGTTTTTTAGCCTCTGGCTCACAAATTTTTGTCTTCGCTCAGGACGGATGGCTCCGGAGCAACGTGATTTATGCAGCAGCCCAATTGCTCACTCACATCTTTAATGCCAGTAGCTCACAGAGTAGAATTTTTGCTCACAAGACTCCATGGCTTAGAGGGAACATTGCCTGACATTGTGCTTTCTCCAGTACATCCATAGATGGACCCATTCAAGGGGAAGTGGCAGGGTGAATTCTTTGGGTGGTGGAGGGCGGGGGGGGGAATTATGCGAAGCATTACGGACAGAAATACCCCATAGCGAGCATCATCCTTTGAGAGCTGGTCTCACCATACTTCCTGTGGTGGGAAATCCTCCATCATTCTGTCCGTATCCTCTTCTGCCCCTTCTTCCGCCCATGTTGGGGGGATATCACTGTCTCTTTCTGAAATGAAGAGAAAATGCAGCCTGATACCACTTGACTGGGTTCAGTGAACTGCATGCCGCGCTCCAGAACAACCCCAGGTATTACAGGCAACCACACAGCCGTCCCAGAGATACATGTGGGTGGAGCAATAGGAAGGGAGAGGAGGCAAATCCTGCACATGTCGGGATGGTTGTCATGGCAATATTTCTGAAGTGTATCACAGCATACAGCCAGGTTGAATTATTTTCAAATTCCTGGGGTTTTCACCTCATAGCAAAATGAGAATCTGACCCTGAGTTTTCTAGATCCTAGTCCACAGCTTTAACCACTACACCTAGCTGACTGACGGTGAAGGAATTATTTCTTTAGGTAGTTCCCCATTAACTGGCCACCTGAAGCTCCGGAAGGTTTTGTCCAGATAGAAGAAGAAGAAGAGATTGGATTTATACCCTGCCCTTCATGCAGAGTCTCAGAGTGGCTTACAAACTCCTTTCCCTTCCCCTCCCCACAACAGACACCCTGGGAGGTAGGTGGGGCTGAGAGAGCTCTTGACAGAAACTGCTCTTTTTTCAAGAACAGCTCTTATCAGAACTATGGCTTGCCCAAGGTCATCCAGCCAGGTGCAAGTGGAAGTGTGGGGAAATCAAACCCAGTTCTCCCAGATTCGAGTCTGCGCACTTAACCACTACACCAAACTGGCTCTCTGCTCAAAACCAGGGTGTTCACTCTTTATTAGGGCATGCTTTGGGGAGGAAGAAGGCTTCGGTCGTCAGAAGGCCAGGGCTGGAGAGTGGAGGGTGGTTGGGTTGCTTGGTGACTTTGCAGTGGATCCCTCCCACAGTTGTATATTGACCTAGCTACACTCGCCAAATGTGCTGCTTGTTCCATATGGTGGCTCTTGTCCATCATCTACTGCCTGCTCCTCGAGGGGAAACAGATCCAGGGTACAGTCTTGTCCCGAAAGCTGTGTGACAGCCTCCTTCCTGTCACACCGACTCTCCCCTCCAAGACCCGGCTGAGCTCCTTATAGTAGGGGCAGGTCTGCTCTGAGGTGCCTGATTTTGAGTGGTTGGCCACCACCTTCTCGTATTCTGGGTGAAGGCCCTTAGTTTTGGTGCGGCATTCCAAGGCAGTCCGCTGATAACCGTTGGCGATTTCCTTGTAAATGTCAATGTTCCTGCGGGACTGCTGGAGATCCTCCTGCACTTTCTCCCCCCCCCCCCAAGAGCTAAGAGCTCTAAAGTCTCCTCACGGCACCAGGAGACCCTTCTTAACGCCCACCATTACTGCAGAGTGTCACTTTCCCGCCAAAACATGCCCTGACGTGAACATGGGAAATGAGTTCCGGAACAAGACAGATGGCTGTGGTAACTAGGGACTATTTCCATTTCAATCCAACTGCTGTACCAGAACACCTCCCTTTCAAAATTTGACATGAAACTGGCCTCTGTGAGATCCCCAACTTACCGATACGCTGAACTGAGTGAACGTTTTAAGTGTTGGTTTTAGAAACACAAGAGTGGAACTCCGCTTATGCGCATACCGCTGGCGCACACACAGAAATCTTTGTCATGCAGCAAGGGTTCTTATGCTTTTAATGACCCATGTGACTTGATAAGAACATAAGAGAAGCCAATGTTGAATGAGGCCAATGGCCCATCTAGTCCAACACTCTGTCACACAGCGGCCAAAATATACCAGGTGCCATCAGGAGGTCCAACAGTGGGGCCAGGACACTAGAAACCCTCCCATTGCTTCCCCCTCCAGCACCAAGAATAGAGTGCATCACCCGCCCCAGACTGAGAGTTCCCATCTATAGCCACTGATGGACTTCTGCTCCATATGTTCATCTAATTCCCTCTTGAAACTGTCCATGCTTGTAGCTGCCACCACCTCCTGTGGCAGTGAATTCCATGTGTTAATCACTCTTTGGGTGAAGAAGTACTTCCTTTTATCTGTTCTAACTCGACTGCTCAGCAATTTCATGGAGTGCCCACGAGTTCTTGTATTGTGAGAAAGGGAGAAAGGTACTTCTTTCTCAACCTGCTCAATCCCATTCATAATCTTCTAAACCTCGATCATGTCATCCCTTAGCTGTCGTTTCTCCAAGCTAAAGAGCCCCAAGCATTTTAACCTTTCTTCATAGGGAAGGTGTACCAACCCTTCTATCATTCTAGTTGCCCTTCTCTGCACTTTTTCCACTGCTATAATATCCTTTTTGAGATGTGGCGACCAGAACTGTACACAGTATTCCAAATGAGGTCGCACCAATGATTTATACAGGGGCATGATGATACTGGCTGATTTGTTTTCAATTCCCTTCCTAATAATCCCCAGCATAATAACCCGCAGCATTTAGAGTCCCATAAGACTGGATCCACTTTAGTACACTATGTAGTCAAGCTGTAACCAATTTATGGCAACACCAGCGAAGGGCTTTCAAGGCAAGTGAGAAGCAGAGGTGGTCTGCCGTTGCCTGCTTCTGCAGAGCCGTCCGTGGTGGTCTCCCATCCAAGTACTGACCCTGCTTGGCTTCCGAGACTGAGCTATACCTTGCCACCTTTCCTCCCTGCTTAGTGCAGCAGAAGGGCATAAATATACAGACCCTACAATTCTGACGGCTTCTCGGTGTTATTGCTGCCCACCTGTCAAATGAGCCCAGTTAGTGTTGGGGCTGTTTGGTTTTCTGAAATGCTGTTCGGTCCTGAATAGCTACCTGCTTCTGTCTGATTTGGACAATGTAGCTTAACAGGCAGAGCGATTACCCACACCGTTTATTACCTTTTGGGTACCACAGCGAAGACATCAACAACCATAATTACTGGTTAGCCCACCTTGCATCACTGAAAGTACATCAGGAACAATTTTCTTTCATCTCCAGTCCGGTCTTCTGCTCTCAATAGCAGCCTACAGCCACACATGGGACACCATACTCTGTGGTTGCCGCGCATCTACTGTCTGGATGCTCAACCATGGGACACTGGTGCAGGTAGACCACCACTAGATTACCCCTTCCCACTATTACTTGTCCTGGTGCAAAGAGCGGTGGCTCCGTGCCGTGCCAAGCTGCCAGTGTGACCGCAGCCTTTGTTTTGGGAGGGGCCATGGCTGAGTGCTAGAGCATCTGCTTGGCCTACAGAAGGTCCCAGTTTCAGTCGCCAGCACCTCCCGTTAAAAGAATGAGATAGTAGATGACGGGAAAGACCTCTACCCGAGACTCTGATGCTCTAATTCAGTAACAGGCAGTGTCGTGTGTGTGTGTTTTTGTGTCTGAGTGTGTGTGTTCACGTGTGAGTAAGGCCAAATCTTCATTTGTCTTTCCCACCAGTGTCCCTGCCTTTTGACTCCGTCTTCAAAAAAGCTGTCCACATTTGGTGTCATTTTCACACCTCAACAGTGCTAGCATACTTTTGCATGTCTGCATACATTTATCGTCCTTTCGGGGCGGCTCTGCGCTGCTTTGAAAGAACCTTCTCCAAACAACATTCAAACGAGCATAGAGAAAGCCGGCGTGACAGCAGCACGCAACTGATTTAAAAATGCAAATGCAGATTCAACCTAAAAGAGGTCGAAGGACACTTTGTTTGTTTGTTTGTTTGTTTGTTTGCTTGTTTTATTCCATTTGTGTTCTGCCCTACCCCGCAAGCAGGTTCGGGGTGGCTCACGACATACAGCGAAACAATAAGTAATAATTCATAAAACAAAAACAATTCATCTAAAATAGATCAGTTAAAATATCTGATGGCAGCTTCACCATTCTAACTACAGTGCCTGTGCCAACAATGTCAGGGAGGGCAGCCTGTATTTTCATACATTCCCAGGCTCCCAGCTTAGTTCTTGGCACCTTCACTATAAAGATACACAATAGCAGAGCTGGAAAATCAGAACAGAGATCCTCTGCACTGGCTATTGAGAAGCAGCTATCAGTCCAAGTAGAGCAGGGGTGTCGAACTCATTTGTTATGAGGGTTGGATCTGACATAAATGTGACCTTGTTGGGCCGGGCCATGTGTGTCATAAAATGTAATGCCAGCTAGCAGAGATATAAGCTTTATAAAGGACACAAACACAAAGGGTTTTTTTTTACTTATAAAAACATGCTTAAAACATCAGCCCTCTTGCAATATTTTGTTTATTCAACAGTGTCTGATAACTGACACCTCTTGTTCTGAATTATTGCATCAAAATGTCTGTGCTGTTGCAGTCTTGATTATGCTGTTCAGGTGTGTCTCTGTAAGCTGCAAAGCTACGATGATGCAGCAGCAGCAGAACTGGAAGAAGTAGCAGAAGACAGCCAGTTCCACTGCGGGTCTCACAGAAGCCCTCCGGGGGCCTGATCCAACCCCCGGGCCACATGTTTGACACTCTGAGGTAGACAGTGCTGGGCTGGATGGATCCACCTAGTGTGTGTGTGTAGTGTGTGTGTGTGAATCTATTATTAACAGCATCAAATGATAATCTGCAAATTCAGCCACCAGACTGTGGGGGATTTGGCTATGCCGCCCCCACCTGATTTGTTGCACACATTTCTGCCAGAGCTGGTGAGCCGTTGCACTGTGCTGGAGCTAAGCCCTGAAGGAACATCGGTGCTTGGACGTTCCGTGACTGAAGCAGGCCTACCGCAAGAGAGCACCGTCTCGGAGTGCAGTCCGCTGGGTGTTTTATTTCGGGGTTTACAGAGGATATGTTTCCACCGGGCCTGCCTGCTGTCGCGAAGACTGATCTTGTTTTTGCACTCGGCTCTGATTTGGCCATCTTTCATTTCCATCTCCCTTCCTAGCCTTCAACCGGCTAAATACACATTGGATAGTAATCTTTGCTATTAAAAAAAAATCCCCTGGATATTCCCTCCGTTAGATGGGCATCAAACTTCTTGTTACCTTTGATCCTGATTTCCAGCACACAAATTGGTTTTGCCATTTCATATAAACCTTTCTGAGTGTTCTTCTTTCAGTTCCCCTCTTGTCTGTCGATGCAGCTTTTAATCGTGCTACTAAACCACTCCAAATATCGCTTTCCCTTCACCGTCTGAATTGTGCTAAGGTTTGCCAGCATCCTGGTGGGGGCTGGAGACCTCCCAGAGTTACAACTGATCTTGAGCCTACCGAGATCAGTTTCCCTGGAGAAAATGGGAGCTCTGGAGGGCAGACGGTCTGGCATTATGTCCATCCCTCCCCAGGCCCCACTCCCAAATTTCCAGGATGTTCCCAGTCCAGATTTGGCAACCTCAGTTGCTGTTCTCCGGAAATGCATCTTTTCCCTGCTCCTGGGTTCATATTTGGGCTATAAGAAGAGAAGAAGAAGAGAAGAGATTGGATTTATACCCCGCCCTTCACTACCCAAGGGAGTCTCAGAGCGGCTTACAAACTCCTCTCCCTTCCCCTCCCCACAACAGACACCCTGTGAGGTAGGTGGGGCTGAGAGACCTCTGACAGAAACTGCTCTTTTTCAAGAACAGCTCTTATCAGAACTATGGCTTGCCCAAGGTCATCCAGCCAGGTGCAAGTGGAGGAGTGGGGAATCAAACCCGGTTCTCCCAGATTAGAGTCCGCACATTTAACCACTACACCAAACACATCCCCCCCACCTCTGTAGCTACTACATACCCTTTAAAAAAATTCAGGAGGTCAGATCTAGTTTAGCGCTAAACTGTGCAAAACTTTTATGTGGTCTGCAAGGGAAAACATGTAGGCACCACTTAAACCTTTACTGAACTGTGTCTAGCGCCTTCTGTTCCTTGGCTCCATCATCAACCAAGAGGGAGACGGCAACCAAGAAAGCAGAAGGAGATTGAGACTGGGAAAGGCAGCCATGAAGGAGCCGGGAAAGATCTTTAGGGGTAAGGACGTGTGGCTGGCGACCAAGATCAAGATAATTCATGACAGAGTATTCCCAGATAACTGTGCATGGGTGCGAAAGCTGGACAATGAAGAAAGCGGACAGGAAGAAAGTGGATTCATTTGAAATGTGAATAAAGTTTGAGCCCAGTGGCACCTTTAAGACCAAGAAAGTTTAATTCTGGGTGCAAGCTTTCGTGTGCACGCACACTCCTTCATATACATTGAAACCAGTTTCTTCAAGCCTTACATCTGGGGGGGTTAGTTGCCAGGAAGGCAAGTTAGAGTCAAGGTACTTAAGTAACTGGGTGGTAATAAGTATAGTTGAGATTGGAATGAAGAAGTCTGTAAGACCTGTGAATAGCAGCCAATTAGCATACAAACACAAGAGTTAACAGAAGGGAGGTAAGGTTGAGTGCAGTGGCACCTCCAACATCAGTGAAGTTCAGTTCTGGGTATAAACGAGAACAAAAAGACTTAATGTGTAGATGCACTCTTCTTCAGATACATTGAAAGAAGAAGAAGAGATTGGATTTATACCCCACCCTTCACTACCCAAAGGAGTCTCAGAGGATACGCTGCTTCAATATCATTTCTTCCACTTTCAAGCCTACTACTGGTGTGAGAAGATCACTAAGGAGCTTCTTCAAATCTTCCTTCGGGGATTCAGGAACTCCCTGGAATCTGAGGATCATGTTAGCTTTTTCCATTTGCAAGGACAGCAGCCTATGTTCCTGATGATTTTGTTTATTTGTCACTTGATCCACTCTTTTCTACAACGTCTTGTGTTTGGAGTGCATCTCTTTCACAACTGCCATCATCTGCTCCGTCTGTTTAACAGTCTCAGCCACCTGAAGCTGCTGTGCTGCCAGAGTCTGGTTGAGAACGGTTAACTGCTGGTTAATACCAGCGAATTGATCCATGACGGGCTTGAGCGTATCCGCTAGTAGTCTCATGACATCCGCCCCTCTTCTTCCGGCCTAGGACTTTGGCCACCCAAGGGTTTCAGTTTCGTTCCTTTCCTCCCTGTGCCCGACATCTTGGACGATTGTTTACAAAAGCCAACCGCTTCTTCACCACCTCTGAAAATCGCTTATGCTCAAAATCCGCTCTGGTGAGTCTCCCAAACAAGACAAACTTTCAGTTTTTCCCTGCCCCCTCCCTTTTTTTTCTATTTTTACCACTCGCAGGGGGGGTCCCTCCAAGCTGATGTGAAAGGAGGGCAGGGAATTCACCAGTTCTTTTAAAATTCGGTTACTTCCAACTCACATTCATCGTCGGCTACTTTCAGCCTCGCTGAGCTCAACGCCACTCGCCCGATCCCCTCCGCTTGTTCCGGTCAACCTAGCTAAAGCCATACGGCCATGCAGCAGTAGGACAAAGGAGTGCCTCAATTTGCCGGCATTCCACCATTGAAGAGGCTACTCCTTCAAAGCCCTATGGCGAGGAACCCCGCCCGAGGGTTCCATGGAGGGGCGCACATCAGTAGCCCCCCTCCAAACTGCTGGTGTGCAAATCGCTCTCCCAGGCCTTGCCATAAACCGGAAGAAGCGGAATCAGCCTTTTCATGTACGATTTCTGTTCCCCTCCAGCTGTGGCGAATTTGTGTGTGTGTATCTTTCGGAGAGTGACTCAGTATTCAAAACCGCAACTCTTAATTAAGGCTCATGAGGTTTGTCTGACATGGGTAAAGATAGGATCAACTCTACACTGAACATTGATGAGACTATTACCTCTGCTAATATTCTCCCCAGATCTAGGATGCTTCTGGTTTCAGACAAACAGGTCTGGTTTCAGACATTTAAGGGAACCGGAGTTCCAGTTCTCATTTGCTATGCAATTTTGGCATTCGTTAACCTTGTCTCGGTACCGTTTCCATTTTTAGACAGAGATTTTCCAGCCGTCTCATTACTTTTGTGCAATGAAAGAAGACAAGGCAAATCTCGTTTGGTAGCGGTAGAACAGGTTGACCTTCCTTGGATAGACTGAGATGCTAAATACGGTCCAGGAGCAAGCTGTGTCAAGCATTTCTTGTGGCACTATTTGATTTGGGCAATGGCCACGACAAGGAGGTCCAAACCTGACGGTACATCAGCCATGAGTCCACCCAGAGTTCCAGCACTAGCCAGTTTGGACAAACAGATATAAAGCTGGGCGTCGTCGACATATTGATGGCCGCCAGCTCCAAAGCCCGCTGCCACACTGATTGTAGTTCTCTTATTTTTCTCCTCTAGCTCCAGCAGAGCCCCAAGGCCTCAGAAGTTTCTTTTCCCATCTCTCCTTTCTACTCCTGTACCCCGCCTTACAAATACATAGGAGAACTCCTCACTGGGTCCTTCTTTCCCTCCCCTTGACTTTGCCGATGGAGCCACAGCACTGACTGTTGGTTCTGAGTGGACCTCCAGAGAGCCTCTGTGCTGAACTGAACAGACCCAGAGATTAGCTCTCATCTGATGGTCACAGCTAACGCAGTAAGCTGAACATCTTTGCCAAAAAACTCACAGCATCCCCAGTTACCACCTGGCAACCCTCTCTACATCCAATTCCCACGTCACTCTAAATCCTGCAGCTAGCCAGATTCAGAAGCTCCCCTTGGTTTAGAGAATTGCCCCTTTGATTACGCTCTTCGTGTTAATCACTGAACCATGATTACACTTGGCTTTATTTATTCATTTATCCCACTATTCTTCTCAAAGCAGCTTACAGCCAAAAAAAAGAGAGCCTATACACAAACCAGTGACATGATAACAGTTGCACAACTGCAGATTACATTTTGGGGTGGTCCTGGGTTCATATACCGGTCCCACCAAAGGCCCGGACTGTGAGTCACAGACAAAGGACTGAGAGCTCCAAGGAATCAAGAAACTTTAGTTGCTGTAGATTTTCTGGGTTGGGTGGCCGTGGTCTTGGCATTGTAGGACCTGACATTGCTGGAGTAGATATAAATGACCTGCCTAGCATTTTTCTTCTCACCTTGACACAGAGAGTACTTCATCTTTCTGTGCTGTACCTCTGAGGATGCCGGTCACAGTTACTGGCGAAACGTCAGATCCTACAATGCCAAGACCATGGCCGCACAGCCCGGAAAATCCACAGCAACTAATGAACTCAGGCCGTGAAAGACTTTGACGACATATTGAATCGAGAAACATTCCCTGAGCCCTTTTAGAATGGACCAGTGGTCCTTCCAGTTCAGCATCCTGCCTCACACAGCAGCCAACAAGTTACTACGGAGTAGGGTTCCCAGGCCTCCTGCTATATGGCTCAGGTACCGCAGCAGAAAATAATAACATATATATTTTTTAAAAAAATTGGTATTGTGTGATCCATGACATCACTTCTGGGGGAAACCCTGAAGTGACATTGAGTAGCTGTAGGAATTGCCAGAGTTTCCAGTGATTCCTAGAGCTAATGTAACTTCCAGATTTTCTCTGGAAGTGACATTGTAGTCCACAGGGCATTTTTTGTTGAAAAAGCTCAGCAGGAACTCATTAGCATAATAGGTCACACCCAATAGCAGAAACTCATTAGCATATTAGGCCACACCCCCATGTTACCAGAAGTGTGGTCATCCAGCCACACCTACCTTGTGCTTCTTATCCTGTTTACCTTGTTTGTTGTCAAAACCCAGGGCTTTTTGGTAGCAGTAACTCCTTTGCATGTTAGGCCACACACCCCTAATGTAGCCAATCCTAATGAGTTTTTGCTGTTGGGTGTGGCCTGTTATGCTAATGAGTTCCTGCTGGGTGTGGCCAACTCAGGAGCCAGCTGGAACTCCGTTCCTGTGTGTTCCTGCCCAAAATAGCCCTGGTAGTACATACAATGCCAGATTCTCCCAAGTCCATGTCCTCAAAGCTCATGCCCCCCAACCAACAACAGGGTTCAGAAGTCAAGGCTTACCCCCAGCATTGCCTCCCAGCCCTGGTAATCAGATTTTCTACCTCTGAACATGAAGGTTCTCTTTAGTCACCCTGGCGAATCGCCACTGATGGGCCTCTCCTCCATGAATTTGTCCAGGGGCAGATTAAGGCTCATTGGTGCCCTAAGCACTGACCAATCTTGGTGCCCCCCCTCCTTTCCACGCTGACTGTTATGTATCGCATACACATAAGTGGCCTGAGCTTGAATCTCACCCCTATCTAAGCCTAGTATTGTAAACAGCAAAACCTGATTGGCTACTCTGAGTAGGAAACCAATCAGGATACTAGAAAGGTCCAGGAGGGAGATGAATTGATTGGTCGTTATATTACTGTTCTGATTGGTTGTCAATGTAACAAGGGGGCGTGGTTGAGCCAGCCTGGATAGTTTAAAAGAGAGCCCATTGCTCTCCTGTTTGGCGTTGTTCCTATCTCGTTAATAAAGCTGAATCCCTTGTTATGAGCTGCGGCCTCAAGTCTCATATATAACTCTGACCCAGACTAGATGGGCCATTGGCCTGATTCAACATTGGCTTCTCTTATGTTCTTATGTTCTTATGTTGCATTTTAGTGGTTGACCTGTCTGACCAGATATACAAGGCAGGTTGCAGCAATACCAAGATTTATTCATATGATAACACAATATACTGTACACACAAAAAACAGAAGATAACCCTAGAGTGCACCATGATAAATTTGCACTAGTTTTATCATTATTATTTTTTTACAAACGTTCATTCTTTTTTTTCCTTTTCACCCTTTCCCCAACTTCGTGGTGCCCGCTCTGGCCCTGGTGCCCTAGGCACGTGCTTAGTCTGCTTAATGGTTTATCTGCCATTGAATTTGTCTAATCACTTCTAAAGCCACCTATGCTTTAACATCCTCTAGCAGTGAATCCCACATTTTAATCAGTCACTGAGTAAAAGAGCCTGTGTGGGTGTGAGAAGTACAGTCAGTCACGACCGATGTATGGCGACCCCTCATGGGGTTTTCAAGGCAAGAGATGTCCAGAGGTGGTTTTGCCGCTGCCTTCCTCTGCATAGCGACCTCAAAATTCCTTGGAGGTCTCCCATCCAAATACTAACCAGAGCTGACCCTGCTTAGCTTCTGAAATCTGACAAGATTGGGCTAGCTTGGGCCGAGGGTTGCCAGGTGCCCTCTGACCACCAGCAAGGGATTGGGGGGGGGAGTAGGGTTGCCAGATCCAGGTTAGGAAATCCCTGGAGATGATTTGGGAGTGGAGCCTGGTGGTGGGACAGGGACCTCACTTGGGGTACCATGCCATGGAGTCCACCCTCCAAAGCCTCCATTTTCTCCAGGGGAACTGATCTCTGTAGTCTGGAGATGAGCTGTAATTCCAGGGGATCTCCAGGTCCCACCTGGAGGCTGGCTTCCTCACCTGGGCCAGCCAGGGCAGGGCAAGGTAGAATAGCACTTCATTTTATCTCTCTTGTCTCTCTTGACCGACAACTTCATTGGGTGCCCTTAAGTTCTAGTAATCTGGGAGAGGGAGATAATTGTCTGACTTCTTAAACAACGTAGGGTGTTAAGGTAAGGCTGAGTCTCTGAAACCACTTATTACAGAAATTGGCCAGGTGGCCAGGGCCGGCTTACTCACTAGGCGAACTAGGCGTTCACCTAGAGCACGCTGGCCCTTAGGGGCGCCAAAAGGCCCCCCCGCCAAAAGCCCCGCCAACCCCCCCTCCCCTGGCTTGCCGGCGCGCTCGGCGGCGGCTGAGAACAAAAAGAGGAGGAGGAGGAGGGGAGCCCTCCCTCACCCTGGGGAGCCCTGGTGGGGGGGGTGCCAGAAGGTAGCCCTGCCTAGGGCACCAAAAATCCTCGGGCCGGCCCTGCAGGTGGCTACAGTGAAGGGGGGCAGTGCGGTGACAGCAAAACAATAACATCGGGGTGTTGTTTCTGCTGCACAGCAGGGGCTTGCGAAGGTACATTCAACTTGCGGAAAACAAACCTGCAAACTATGGGAAAGAGTGCCCTGGCAACCCGCAGAGCGGACCAGAAAAAGAAAGAAAAATGGGACACTGGAGGGAGAAAAAGGCCCTCAGCAGAAAAAAATCAGCCATTTATCTCCACAGGGATCTAAGCCAGTTCCGAAGAGATGGCAACAAACCCACAAAGAAGCGTTTAGCGATGGGTGCCACCCTCCTGTTGGGCTAATAGCCCATATCGGAGGTCACAGCGACACAAAAAAGACAGCACTGCTTGATGGCGAGAGGTTAGAACTGGCCGTGGAAGGACAGGGATCAAACTTCCATTCAGTCGTGGCGTCTCTTGGCCACAATTCCCTTATTGTGAAATGGGCACAAGAGTGACCAGCCTTTCAAATACAGTTGACAACCACCAGGTGGTAGCTGGAGATCTCCTGGGATTTCAGCTGATCCCCAGGTGACAGAGGTGGACTCGACGGTATTGTACCCCACTGAGAGCCCTCACCAAACTCCGCCTTCCTCAGTCTCCACCCCCCAAACCTCCAGGTATTTCCCAATCTGGAGCTGACATCCCTACTTTCAAAGCTGGTGTGCTCCTAAATGAACAAGCTGCCTCAACGAGGTGGGTCCCTTATACCATTTCTAAGCAAATAAATAAGATTTGGGTTTGCGCACGCCCCTAGTTTTATCTATTGTTAATTAGGGAAAGGCCTATTAGGCAAAGTGTGGCCAACTTCAGGATATACGCCTTTCCCCTCCAACTTACTTGTACTGGAAAAGGCACAGATTCTCCTAGCTGCACTCATGTGACCAGACAGAGAGAGAGAGCTAATGAGACTATTTGCAGAGTAAGGTGTTAATCTAAATCCTGACGCAGGGAGGTCTCTATGCCAAGGATATTTGGGGAGAGCATTTACCCATGCCGTCTGAACCTGTCAAGGGGGTCCAAATGTTACCGGTGTTTAAGCTCCTGTGCTATGTCTAGTGGAAACCCAGTTAGCCAGTTTAAAAAGGAATTACCTATGCTTTTCTGACCTTTTCAGCCTCTTAATATTATTGCCCTCCGAGCATCCAGAGTACACAGATGAGGAACACTTTGAAATCTACTTTGGTCTGAAACCTTTCACAAATATTAGAACACGATAGGAGTGGATTTTTATCTGTTTGAATTTCAGATTGCTATTTAAAGGTTACCTGTCTAAATTCCCACAAGGAAAAGGATGAGAGGAGAAAGAACGAAAATATATTGTAACAAACGTTCTGTACCTTTGTTTTCCAGTGCACATGCGGTGGTAAATGTGAATGGAAGAGCATGATTTTTTCCACCTAATGTTTTAGCCTTTATTACTGGCTGATAAAGCCAATGTAGTGTCGTGGTTAGAGAGTATCAGACTAGGATCTGGGAGAACCAGGCTCGAACTGCTACTCTGCCATGGTAGCACTAGTGCTCATGGGCCAGTTGCTCTCTCCTAGCCTAACCTCTACTTCAGAGAGTTGTTGTGAAGATAAAATGAACAGTGTCCTAAGCTGCTTTGGCTCCCCACTGAGGTATCTTCCATGACACGCCACTTCTCACCTGAGACTGGAAGTTCTCCTACAGAAAAGCATCAAAGGGCAATTGCAACGTGAAGTTACGAAACCAAAGTTCATTAACAAGTTCAGGACAATGGCCTCTGGGGCTGAATAAGGACACAGGATTCTTACCGCATTACAGATGCTAGTTTTCTTCAGTTCTCATCTCTCAGCATATCTCCTTGCTCTAATGAAGCTGATAATGTTTTGCATTATACCTCTGAATCAGGTCTGCAACTGGCCTTTCTTGGTAATTCCCCTCCCGCCTTCTGACCAATACATAAGGACTGATGGATCTTCATTCTCGTTTGTATCACTTTCCCTTCTTTTTCTGATCATCTCTGAGGGTTGTCAGGGCACTCTTTCCCACAGTTTGCAGGTTTGTTTTCTACAAGCCTGGGGAGGACAAGGACCTCATTGGGTTCAATGCCACAGAGTCCACCCTCCAAAGCCTCCATTTTCTCCAGGGGAACTGGTCTCTGTAGTCTGGAGGTAAGCTGTAATTCCAGGGGATCCCCAGGTCCTACCTGGAGGATGGCATCCTCCCAGGTCCTACCTGGAGGATGGCATCCTCACCGGGGCAGGGCAGAGTAGGATAGGACTTCATTTTATCTCTCTTGAATCTGTTGCCCAACAACTTCATTGAATGCCCTTAAGTTCTAGTAACTAGGAAAGGGGGAATAATTATACCTTGGAAAATTTTGTTGGCCTTTTAAGCTGCCAGTGGACTCCCAATTTTCTTCTAAATAAATAACAGCCAGTCTCGTGCCTCTTCTGTTTTCGATGTTTGAAAATGAACTGAAGTCTGCATAACAAAATGCAGCTGAATTCATATTGAGATTTTTGTCCCGTCCCGTCCCGTCCCCGTTCCCCCTCCCCGCCGTTCTGAGGAAAGTTGAAACAATTCAATTTTGGAAATCTGCAAACAAGAGAGATGAAATTCCATGAAGAAATATCTTCTGAAACCAGCAGAGAAGGGCAGAGACTTCTACAGATTTTCCGGCCTTCTGACATGGAAGCTTCTTTCTTGTTAGCATGGAAAAGGATGTGTCTGCAGTCCAAATGAGTGGTTCAAAACAAACCAGACAGCCAAAGCACAGAGAACGGCTCAGTTCCACTCCTTTACCCATACTTCAGTTATCCACTTAGTGAAAGGAAAAATAAATAATTGTTAGTAATAATGCCTCGGTCCTGTCAAATCGAGCTTAGTAGCCGCAAATGGACCCTCTTGATGCAATTTTGTGGAGGCCTTCTCCCAGTTGGCCAACATTCTATCTCCCAAACTGACTGCTTTGTATTTGCCGATTCCAATATTGTTAGAATTATAAAGAGGCACTTAACTCATTAAGAAGATTTGTGCCTGAAACGTTGCTGCGAGACATAACCCTACTGGTATTCGAGGTCAACAAGAGAACTGAATTCTGTCTTTAAGTTCCTGCCGATTCTCCCCCATTTAACAAGGACACGAGAATGCAATTCACCCGTCATTGGAGGACACATTATCTCTGAGTTTCCAGCTTCCACACCGCAGTTATAACCCATTGTGGTCTTGAGAAAGGAACATTATCCCTGTTTGTATGCAAATAATAACAGCTCGAGCAATTTCTAGAAGACATCTGGCATGACTACAATCCATATCTTTGCAAAATTTGCTTTTGGGAGACTAGAGGAAGCTACGTGGTGGACACTGGACTCCTGGATGGCTGAAGCAGGTGGCAGAATCTGGGGCTGTGATAAGCCCTGCCTGGTATGTTCCAGGGGGCCATGGTGGCTCAGAGGTTAAGATGCTGAGCTGCAGACCGGAAGGTCGATAGTTCGGCAGTTCGAGACCCAAGTGCCGCGTGACGGAGTGAGCTCCTGTCTCTGGTCCCAGCTCCTGCCAACCTAGCAGTTCAAAAGCAAGAATTTCAAGTAGATAAATACGTACTGCTTTGGTGGGAAGGTAATAGCGTTCTGTGCACCTCAGTGTTTAGTCATGCTGGCCACATGACCACAGAGAAGTCTTTGGACAGTGCTGGCTCTTCAGCTTGGAAACAGAGATGAGCACTGCCCCCTAGAGTCAGATCTGACTGGCTTTCGAGCAAGGGAAACCTTTACCTTTAGTATGTTCCGAATAGCAGTGGTACCTTCATGCTAGCATCACAGCAATCCCAGAACGTGGCAGAAAATGTTTTAGTAATGCTGGGAAGGGGCTGTGGCTCAGTGGTAGTGCATTTACTTGGCATGGAGAAGGTCCCAGATCCATTGCCTGGCATCTCCAGTTAAGAATCAGGTAGTAGGTAATGCAAAAGACCTCTGCCTGAAACCCTGGAGAACTTCTGCCAGTCTGAGTAAACAATACTGACCATGATGGACCAAGGGTCCAATTCAGTATAGAACAGATTCACATGTATCTGAAGGGCTGTCCCTTGGAGGAGGGCAGGGAGCTGTTCCTGTTGGCAGCAGAGGAGAGGACTCACAATAATGGGTTTAAATTAAGGGTGGGAAGGTACCGGCTGGATCTTAGGGGAAACTGTTTTACAGTACGAGTTGTTCCACCGTGGAATCAGCTGCCTGGGGAGGTGGTGAGCTCCCCTCCCTCCCTGGCAGTCTTTAAGCAGCGGCTGGACAAACACTTGTCAGGGGTGCTCTAGGCTGATCCTGCATTGATGAGGGGTTGGACTCCATGGCCTGTATGGCCCCTTCCAACTCTATGATTCTCTGATTCATTTGTTCCAGAGTTCTGGATCAGAAACGCTTCTGCTCCAATCAGAATTTTGATTGGCATGGAACTGCCATATTCTTACTAATTCAGTGGAAGCTACATAGAGAGCCAGTCTGGTGTAGTGGTTAAGTGCACGGACTCTGATTTGGGAGAACTGGGTTTGATTTCCCCACTCCTCCACGCACACCTTCTGGGTGACCTTGGGCAAGCTATAGTTCTGATAAGAGCTGTCCTTGAAAGAGCAGTTTCTGTCAGAGCTCTCTCAGCCCCGCCTACCTCACAGGGTGTCTGTCATGGGAAGGGGAAGGGAAAGGAGTTTGTAAGCCGCTCTGAGACTCCAAGTGAAGGGCGGGGTATACAGCCAATCTCCTCCTCCTCCTCTTCTTTTTCTCCTTCTCCTTCCTTATTTTTATAATTTCCCGGATTGACTTCTCCTCCTTTGTATATTTTTCTGGATAGAGAAAGGAAGGAGACCAGTCTGGCAATCTGATCGAGGGTTGTTGGCCCTCAGGTGGAGCCTGGACTTCTCCCAGACTTCCTGATCTCCAGTCCAGACCGCAGAGATGAGTTCCCTTGGAGAAAATGGCCGCTTTGGAAGGCGGACTCTATGGCATTATGCCCCGCTGAGGTCCTCCCCTCCCCAAATCCCGCTCTCCCCAGGTTCCACCCCCAAATCTCCAGGAACTCCCCAATCCAGAATTGGCAACCATAGCTCTTGTAGAGTTCCCAGCCACATCTCTAGAGGAGATCCCAATAAACTGTCAAATCAAATCCAGACTGAATCCAGGGTATTATTTCCCTTCTTCGCAGCTGAACAGCCCTCGAGCTTCCGTTTGCCAAAATTCCTGCAGCCTCCCGCTCCCTGAACAAGGCCTCATTAATTTCCCACAATAAAGATCCAGCGACAGAAGCGCTCTGTTGATTGCTGCTTTGACTCTGTGCGAAGCTTCTCTGGAGCGAGACTAATTATTACGGGATTAAAACTCACACGCTTTGTTAGGAAGTGGGCTATTTATCAGTCCAGTGTGCATTTGATTCGGGTGACATCTATATACATTTCATGCACATCTAGTGGTTTGGGCGTGTGTCCAAATTTGAGCTTGTGTATCCGGCCTGGTTTAGACATGAAGAGACAACTTGGTTTGCATGCCAAACTTGGTACAAGTGAAATAATCAAATACCAGTGAAGCAACCCGAGCCAAATTCGACCCAAAGGTTTGCCATCTAACCTGGAAACATTACTCTCTAATCTAAAACATGGCTACTAAGTGGGGCTCAAAATATACAGTGCGTGCTTTCCAAGGTCCGCTTTTTTCATTATGACTGGGTTGCCACTATAGAGTCTGAGCTTAGTTCTTTGAGGCTAAGGCCTTGTGAGCTCTAGCTCAGACAAAGCAACAATTCCAGGGTTTCTTAGTTCACTTTCTTCTGTAATACACATAAAAAGAAAGAAGAAAGGTTAAAACGCTTGGGGCTCTTTAGCTTGGAGAAATGACGGCTGAGGGGTGACATGATCGAGGTTTATAAGATTATGAATGGGATTGAGCAGGTTGAGAAAGAAGTACTTTTCTCTCTTTCTCACAATACAAGAACTCGTGGGCACTCCATGAAATTGCAGAGCAGTCAGGTTAGAACAGATAAAAGGAAGTACTTCTTCACCCAAAGAGTGATTAACACATGGAATTCACTGCCACAGGAGGTGGTGGCAGCTACAAGCATGGACAGTTTCAAGAGGGAATTAGATAAACATATGGAGCAGAAGTCCATCAGTGGCTATTAGCCACAGGGTATAGATGAGAATTCTCAGTCTGGGGCAGGTGATGCACTCTATTCTTGGTGCTGGAGGGGGCAGCAGTAGGAGGGCTTCTAGTGTCCTGGCCCCACTGGTGGAACCCCTGATGGCACCTGGTATATTTTGGCCGCTGTGCGACAGAGTGTTGGACTAGATGGGCCATTGGCCTGATTCAGCATTGGCTTCTCTTATGTTCTTATGTAAAAGCAGTCTGGATTTAGTGTTTATGCAATGAACACTTTTGGTGTGATGCACCTCTTTCTCCTGCTCCTTTCCGATAGGAAAAATATAAGTTTCCAGAGGGGAGCTCTGTCCTTTAAATAGCCAAATATTATAAATACTAGTATTTTTTGAAATAATGTTCCACATAAGATCAATACTCGATATAGTGAAGGTGCTGTGTGTGTCCTAAGTGCCAGGTGACGGAGTGAGTTCCCGTCTCTGGCCCCCCAGTTCTTGCCAACCTAGCAGTTCAAAAGCAAGAAACTGCAAGTAGATTAATAGGTACCACTTCGGTGGGAAGGTAACAGCATTCCGTGTGCCTTGGCGTTTAGTCATGCTGGCCACCTGACCACAGAAATGTCTTCGGACAGCGCTGGCTCTTCGGCTTCGAAATGGAGATGAGCACTGCAACCCTAGAGTCGACTGGCTTTCGAGCAAGGGAACCTTTACCTTTAAAATATCTCACCATTAACAGCCTCGTTCAGGTCTGGCAAACTGAGGGCTGCAGCTTCCTTGAAAGAGTCCATCGATCTCATGTTGGGTCTCCCTCTTTCCCTGCCGCCTTCCACTTTCCCTAGCATTATGGTCTGTTCCGGTGACTCTTGCCTTCTCCTAATGTGACCAAAGAACGACAGACTCAGTTTAGTCACGTTAGCTTCATGTTCAGGCTTGATTTGATCTTGAACCCACATTTGCCTGTTTGGCAGTCCACTGTATCCATAAAACTCTCCTCCAACACCAGCATTTCAAATGTTAATGTTTCTGTTGTTAACTCTTTTATTATCTGTATGCTAATTTGCCGCTATGCACAGATCTTACCAACTGCGTTATTCCCATCTTAACTGTACTTCTGCATGTTGACTCTAATCAGCACTTCCTGGGAACTAACCCTACATAACCCTTGAGGAAATCTGTTTGGTGTAGTGGCTAAGTGTGCGGACTAATCTGGGAGAACGGGGCTTGATTCCCCACTCCTCCACTTGCACCTGCTGGATGACCTTGGGCAAGCCGTAGTTCTAATAAGAGCTGTCCTTGAAAAAGAGCAGTTTCTGTCAGAGCTCTCTCAGCCCCGCCTACCTCACAGGGTGACTGTTGTGGGGAGGGGGAGGGAAAGGAGTTTGTAAGCCACTCTGAGACTCTGACTGAAGAGCGGGTACCAATCTCTTCTTCTCCTTCCTCCTCTTCTCTTTGCATATGTAGGGCTACAAGGGGGGGGTTGGGTTGAATTATTAGAGTGTCAGAAAAGGATCTGGGATACCCAGGTTCAAGTCCCCATTCTGCCATGGGAGCTTGCTGGGTGACTTTGGGCCAGTCACGCCCTTTCAGCCTAACCTACCTCACAGGGCTGTTGTGAGGATAAAAGTGGAGGAGAGGAGAAGGATATATAAGTCACTTGGGTCCCCATTGGAGAGGAAGCTGGGGGTATAAATGAATTAAATAAATAAATAAATGCAACCCACTGATGCCCTGACAAAAGGGACAGGTGGGGTATCTGGGCGAGCAGGAATGCTGGGGAGACAGGAAGGGAATACATAGTAGCGCCACATAAAAAGTGTTGTAATTCTCTTTATTCTACAACAAAGAAAGTGTTGACAGAGAGGATCAGGCGGCAAAGGTCATTTAGGGTAGGTGAGAGAACCTCAACAAGAGAGATTGTTCACCGTGACGGCAGATAGAAGGGCGTGGTGGACGAGGTTCCTCAGACCAGACGTACCTCTTTCTTTTTCTTTTCTTCTACAGTTTAAACACCTACACCCCCCACTTTCCCATGTCCGTGTTCAAAGTGACTTATAAATAGAACGAGCAAACAGAAATCTCAATGCACTGACAAGCAAGAGACCTTGAACAGTGCAGAGGAGAGCGACGAGGATGATCGGGGGGGCCTGGAGACCAAGCCCTGTGAGGAAAGGCAGAGGGACCTCTTGGGGATGTCCAGTCTGGAGAAGAGGAGGTTGAGGAGGGGGGACAGGATGGCTCTCTTGAAGTATTTGAAGGGCCGTCACTTGGAGGACGGCAGGGAGCTGTTCCTGTTGGCAGCAGAGCAGAGGGCTCGCAATAATGGGCTTAAATTCAGGACGGGAAGGTACTGGCTGGATATTAAGAAAAACCTTTGTACAGTAAGAGTTGTGCCACAGTGGAATCAGCTGCCTGGGGAGGTGGTGGTGAGCACCCCCTCGCTGGCAGTCTTTAACCAGCAGCTGGACAAACACTTGTCAGGGGTGCTCTAGGCCAATCCTGCATTGAGCAGGGGGGTTGGACTAGATGGCCTGTATGGCCCCTTCCAGCTCTGTGGTTCTGTGATTCAGTAGAGTTAACAGCAAGTGAGAATGAAGCCAAGCTTCTCGGTTGAATTCAGGTCAAAGGCATGAGAAAATAAACCCATTTCTGCCTAGCACCTGAACAATAACTATGTGGACAGCAGATGAACGTATCTGGGACAGACAGACCTAAAGTGTGGTGCCACTACACAGAAAGCCCTGCCTCTCGTCATCACTTGCCTCATCTCCAAAACCAGAGGAATCTATGATGATCTGATGGATAGGCAAGTACATCCAGAAGTAGACCTTCAGGTACAGAAGTGGTTTAGGCCTATGTAAGCCCAAGCCTCCTTATTGGGTGTTCCTCGGGAACCTGCAGGTGTCCTCCTGAGAACACAGACCATGCATAAACATAGGGCAGTGGTTTTAAAGAGAAGGCCCAGCTTCTGCATCCTCCTTTACAATGGAACCGCCCGTCGATTTCCACAGGACTGCTTTAACTCTTGAAGAGGCATCTCAATCATCACCGTCAATGCCAGTCCAACCACGAATGTCATCAGGCAGTGTCCAAGGAGCAGGTAGAACTAGGAAGAGAAACGCAAATGGAGACAGAGGATAGATCAAGATGGGTCTGTCTGTAGCACTAGAAAAGAGTCCAGCAGCTCCTTAAAGACTAACAACATTTGCGGTAGGGTGTGAGCTTTCGTGAGTCACTGCTCACTTCTTCAGAGCTCATACCCTACCACAAATTTTGTTAATCTTTAAGGAGATAGAGGAGTTATCCTGGAGGAAGGGGGCTACGGCTTCAGTGGCAGAACATCTGCTTTAAGAACATAAGAGAAGCCAATGTTGAATCAGGCCAATGGCCCATCTAGTCCAACACTCTGTCACACAGTGGCCAAAAATACCAGGTGCCATCAGGAGGTCCAGCAGTGGGGCCAGGAGACTAGAAGCCCTCCCACTGCTGCCCCCTCCAGCACCAAGAATAGAGTCCATCACCTGCCCCAGACTGAGAGTTCCTATCTATACCTTGTGGCTAATAGCCACTGATGGACCTCTGCTCCATATGCTTTGCATGCAGAAGGTCCCCAGTTCAATCCTTGGCATCTCCAGTTACAAAGTACAGGTGGTAGATGATGTGAAAGACCTCTACCCGACACCCTGGAGAACCATTGCCCGTCAGAGAATCCAAGGTTGACCTTATAGAGGCCCATTCTGCATCCAGCATTTGCTCCGTTGTTTTACCAAACCCACACTGGAACAGAAAAAGATGTGGCTCAAAACCACATTCAAATGCCCTGGGCCATACTGACTGCAGAGTCACCCCTGAACAGCCATAAAACGGCCATAAATCTATGCAGACGGTACCATAAAACTGAGAGATCAAAGGAAGTGAAACCGGCATGCAGTGTGGAGGCTTCCATAAAATCCAACAATCAAAGAAAGTGAAAGTAGCATGCAATGAAGAGGGGAATTTCTGGTCCAACGTGGGTTTGGCAAAACAGCCGAGTGACTGCTAGACGCAGAATGGGCCAGAGAATAAAGAAACTTCATGTGTTTGTGTGTTTTCACTCTGGCACAGTTATGTATATGAAGTCTAGGCGTTCCTCCAGGGATGACAGGTGGCTGTAAAACCACTGACGGTGACATACCGTTCAGTAGCCATGTTCACATCACCACGTTTTTACTGTGTTGGCAAGAGTGGAGAACAAAGAGAAGAAAGCTTTATTCTCCTTGCACTATTGGCTATTTGAGAGTTGCAGAAATATAGCAAACAGTATACAGCCCTTTCATGACTATATGAGTTTAGATTACAGGTGAGAGATTGTGCATTTCCATGGTCTCCTTGGGTGGGGGACACACACACAAACTCCACTGTCTAGCAGGAAAGTTAGTATGTCATGGGGGGGGAGTTATAGACAAACTTGGCTGACATGCTGGTGGTGGAAAGTACTGTGAAGTCGCAGTCAATTTATGGCAGTCCAGTAGGGCTGAGAGCCAGTTTGGTGTAGTGGTTAAGTGTGCGGACTCTAATCTGGGAGAACTGGGTTTGATTCCCCCACTCCTCCACTTGCACCTGGCTGGGTGACCTTGGGCAAGCCGTAGTTCTGATAAGAGCTGTTCTTGAAAAAGAGCAGTTTCTGTCAGAGCTCTCTCCGTCCCACCTACTTCACAGGGTGTCTGTTGTGGGGAGGGTGAAGGAAAGGAGTTTGTAAGCCGCTCTGAGACACCTTTGGGTAGTGAAGGGCGGGGTATAAATCCAATCTTCTTCTTCTTCTTCCAAGGCAAGAGACGTTCGGAGGTGGTTTGCCATTGCCTGCCTCTGTGTAGCAACCCTGGTTTTCCTTGGTGGTCTCCCATCCAAGTATGAACCAAGCCCAACCCTGCTTAGCTTCTGAGACCTGACAAGATTGGACTAGCCTGGGCCAGTCAGGTCAGGGCCTCTAAATGCTAGATGTGCTAGCTTTCAGCATTCAAGTATCTGCCTCCCCACCTACACTCTGAATTGCTGCGGTCTAGTCTAGTCTCCTATCTCCTGGTTGTAGTGCTTAAGCCCTGGGTGGACAAGAGACTCCCAGGATACACACTGGGGGTACTTTGGGCTGTAGCAGGAGAGAGGAAACAAGGTAGTTGCATTTGAGAGAGAGAGCGCGAGAGAGAGCGAGAGCGTGAGAGAGAGAGAGACTTTATACCCCGCCCTTCACTACCCAAGGGAGTCTCCAAGAGGCTTACAAACTCCTTTCCCTTCCCCTCCCCACAACAGACAGCCTGTGAGGGAGGTGGGGCTGGAGAGAGCTCTGACAGAGACTGCTCTTTTTCAGGAAGAGTTCTGTGCCAGAGCTTGTGACTGACCCAAAGTCACATCAGCAGCTGCAAGTGGAGGAATGAGGAATCAAACCCGGTTCTCCCAGATCAGAGTCCACACACTTAACCACTACACCAAACTGGCTCTGACTGAACTCCTTCCTTCAGCAGTAAGACTGTGGGGGTCCAGTTATGTATGCGGTTGTAACTTCCAGCTTAGTCATTTGGTAAACATTTTTAAGCTGAAGAGCCATCAGAAGTCTCACACCCTGTGATCATAAATGACGGTCATTCACCTGAATATATCAGAAGCTCTTTATATTTAGCATAAGACAATGAAAGAGCATAAACAGAAGTTACAATTTAAAAACTTATGTCAATGGCCTCAGAACACGCAAATAATAAGGCGACTGATGAAGGGTCTCAGATGGTGGATTTTGCCATTTCAGTTGAAAAGGGGGATGTACGTTTAGGAATCCTCTGCCGTGAAAAAATGTCTCCCGTGTGGAAAAACCAGCACGTCGGAGAGAACAGGTGGGCTGACAGCTTGAGTCTGTGAAACGGCATTCCGGAATGCACATCCCAGATTCTACCACTCCGTTCTCACTGATGTATCAAAATAACTTTCATGCATTAAAAAAAGAAATGGGGGAAAGAGGGGAATTGAATCGCTTCCCTTTAGACAGGGTTGTAACAGTTCTGAAAACAAACTTTTGTTTCCCAAAAGCAGCATTTACCATGTTGATGTCCGAGTAGTGCATGAGAGTTTCTTGAAGTCCGTTGTACAGCAAGATCAACATGGGATGCGCCAAATAGCAGGCGTAGCTGATTTTTGCTACCACAGCCCAAATGCCCCATGACAGCAACCAGCTGATGAAACCTTGTAAGGGAAACAAAATGCATATACCCTAAGAGGCAAGGTCTTGTCTGTCTCTCTAGGCTTTTCCGCACTCTTCTTTTCATCGCTTGTGTGCCCATATTGCTTTGGTTCCCCCACTTTTCTTCATGTGCATTGCTCCCTCTAGTGGTCGCTTTGGTATTACATCACTGTATCTCTGGAATATTTCCCTGCACATTTAAGTTGGAGAAAAATACACTGGAGATACAACGACATAATAGCAAAACGAACACTAGAAGGAGCCAAACTTGTGCAGTAAAGAAAAAAACACCAAAGCAATGTTGGCACACAAGTGATGAAAAGAAATGTGGAAATCTGATCTTTCTCCAACAAAAGCTAAATTTAAAATCTAGGCACCCCCAGAAACCTGGGGGGGACACATGGACAAAGAAGCATGGGAGAAGTGTCAGGAGTGGGCAGGCTCATAGTCCACACCCTCAATCATGGCGGACTTCACCAACCATATTGTACCACTTCTTTCCCAGCAGGTAATCAGTTAAATGGATTTTCCAACCAGTGATCAAAGGCTATTTTCACATTTCTGCCTTTATGCGTGTTCCTACACTCCAGATGGGATCTCAGAGAGGATTTCCCCAAACAGAAAAGTACCCCATACTCCCTCTGTGTCATACCTCCAAAGCCTTCCTCACAAGCAAAAATGATCCACCCCACAGCAGCTGCCCAAACCGTCCGGTGAACGGCCTGGTAAAGGGCCACGGAAGGTGAGTAGGCATCGAGGGAGGCCTCTAATGTGTAAGCCAGAGCAACCACCATGAACATGGAGAACATCGCACAAAGCCATCCAAGAGAAGCCTGCATCTGCAAAGACAAAAGAGCAGCTATTATAGTTGCATACAGAGGGACTGTGGCTCAATGGCAGAACAATGGCATTGCACATATAAGGTCCTGAGCATGCCCCTGGTATCTCCAGTCAAAGGATCTCCAGTAGCAGATGTTGGGAAAGGCTTTTATCTGTCTAAGACTGGGTTAGATGGACCGATGGAATGACTCAGTACCAGAGGCCTTCATATGCTGCTTTTATGATCACCTCTTCCTGCAGCTACATCTATGGTATATAACTTTGCTTCTCCTTCCAGTCTGTCTCTTAAATCATCGCCCTACCTTGGAGGCAGTGTTCCCTCTAAGATGAGTTAGTGTGAGCTAGCTCACACTTTTTTAGCCTCCAGCTCACACATTTTTGTCTTGGCTCAGGAAGGAGGGCTCCAGAGCAAACTAATTTATTCAATAACCAAATCGCTCGCTCACAACTTCAATGCCAGTAGCTCACAAAGTAGAATTTTTGCTCACAAGACCATACAGCTTAGAGGGAACATTGCTTGGAGGGTCCCTTAATTTCTCCTGTGCAACCACTTTCTTCTATTCTCATTGTTGGAAAATTTGGTAAAAGTAGTTAGATATTCAGAGCTTGCAATGGATCTTTGTTCACTGGAGAGGAGGCATTTTCTTTCTATGTAAAAAATCTGTATTTCTAATGGGAAAGGTACATGGGAAAGCTACAAAACAACAAACACTTAAGACTACATCCTTGCTGTTACAAGTACAACAATCTGACTGACCACACGATTGGTAATGGAGATTCTTCTTTCTTCTTGACCCTAGAAGGAGATCACCTGAATACATTAACCAGTAATTAATAGGCTCCAGTTTCCCAGGCTTTCTCCCCATTGGCTTTGTGCCAGGTTTCCCTCCCAGGTCAGTCTAAACAACAGCACACAAGGTAAACACATTAACCCTCTAATGACTGATTTTAGACCTTGCAACACTCATGTTTCCAACACTCATCTCTACAGCCTTCCCTCTTTTCCACACATTGCTTCTATATTTTCACTGTTTTACACAGCTCCGTGCGTAGCGTTCCTCTGTTCTGTCCCACCATTTGTTTTCTTTTGCAACTACTGGTGGACTTGCTTTTTCCAGAATAGAAGGTGCGTGTGTGTGTATCACTGAGCTGAAGAAGTGCGCAGTGACTCATGAAAGCTCTTACCCTGCCACATATTTTGTTAGTCTTTTATCTCTCCTTATAATAATTGAGTTTTCGCTTCCCCACTGGCCTATGGGTAGCAGAGAAAAATGCGTGCCGTCAGCCATTGGCCCACCGGCTGCCGCTCAAGGCTGCTGGCGTGCCATTGGCTGGCAGGCAGGGGGCGAATGCTGCGAGCGAACGCTGCCACCAGGAGCCGGGGAAGGGAGGCTGCGCTGCCAGGCCACGGTGCTGGGCGGGGAGCGAGGCCAGGGCCAGCGCCAGGAGGATGTGGGGGCCCCAGAGAGATGGCGTCTCAGTGAGGGGAATGGCGGAGGCTGCGGATGGCGGGTGAGCTCCTTCCCCAACGGCTGCCTGCCTCCACCAGCTTCTTCGCGGGGGGGGGGCCTGTCTAGCACCCATTGTCTCAAGTCCACAATGGGCTTTCCTTCCATATATATATATATATATATATATATATATATATATATATATATATATATATATATATAAAATATTTTTATTTTACCATTTAAGGGGATACAGAATGAAAAAGGACACAGGGAGAGGTGAGAATCATAAAACACCATTTGTTAAACACATTTTAAGGACATTGCATAATAAAAGAATATAAAACAGGAAAGAGTATTATAACAAATCAAAATATGATATGATCAGAGAAAACCCTACACCTGTTTCGAAATGGCCCCCAAAGAGATCACTGGTGATTGTATTTTGATAATTGTCTGTGTTCTGAAAATGCACTTGATCCCAGTACATGTGATTAATTAATCATTGGCACGGTATCAACACGCCACTGAAATTGGAATGTGAATGTTCAAGTACACTAAGCACAACAGTCAGTCAAATCCTGTGGTTTGCCGTAGCTCACGCACACATATGAATACATGAAGTTGCTTACACAGCGTTAGACCATCTAGGTCAGTATTGTCTACTCAGACTGGCAGCAGCTATCCAAAGTCTCAGGTAGGGGTTTTTCACATCACCTATTTTGCCAGATCCTTTTTTTAACTGGAGATGCCGGGGATTGAACCTGGGGACTTCTGCATGCCAAGCAGATGCTCTACCACTGAGCCAGGGCCCTTCCCCAAAGTAGGTCTTCCCAGGGCTATTTTTGGGCAGGAAGGCACAGGAACAGCGTTCAAACTGGCTCCAAAGTTGGCCACACCCAGCAGGAACTCATTAGCATAATAGGCCACACCCAACCGCAGAAACTCATTAGGATTGGCTACATTAGGGATGTGTGGCCTAACATGCAAAGGAGTTCCTGCTCCAAAAAAAGCCCTGGGTTTTGACAACAAACAAGGTAAACAGAATAAGAAGCAAAAGGTGGGTATGGCTGGATGACCACGCTTCTGGTAACATGGGGGTGTGGCCTAATATGCTAATGAGTTCCTGCTGTTGGGTATGGCCTATTATGCTAATGAGTTCCTGTTGGGCTTTTTCTACAAAAAAAGGTCCTGGGTCTTCCTGCTCCTGAATCACTAGGTAGTAGACATAGATGGCAAGTGTAAACCTGGCAGTATCGGTTGCTTCCAGCCTGAAAGTAACAGGACAAATGAAAGTAATGGAATAGGGTAAGTATGAATCAGACTTCTCCACAGGAAGAATTCTGGTGGGATCAGCCAGGGATGAACGATGCTCAAGGCTCTCTTTTTTGAGCTGGGAAATAAAAAGTCACCTTTGATTTCAGGCTGAGTTTTGCCTTGAAGGGTTCCCGTCATATCTCGGAGAGAACGAAGGAACCTTGATTTGGCAAGAAGGAGACTCCTGGGTTGCAGCCGGGGTAAGTTTTATAAATTAGGAAGATGTCGGCCAGGAGAGTGCAGAGATTAGGAGAGAGAAGGGCAGAGCAAAATTCTTGGGTTAGTTCCCTTTGCTTACCTTGGTTCTTAAGACCGGGGTCGGTTGCTGGTAGGTGAAGAGTCCTAAAAGGATGCCGACTAGAAACGGACCATATCGGCAATAAGGTTTCGAATAATACTCCATGAAATACATCACGGTGGACGTTTTCCTGCGAGCAGAATGGAAATTATTGGACTGGAGTTTTGAATGAATGTTAATAAATAACCACTCCCAGTAAATGACATTTGGCAAAGGACTCCGATGGACTGACTCCACCGATGTAAAACGAACGCTCATCAAGCCTGAATGTTACTGCTGGGGTGTATCCCAAGAGCCCCCCCTGATCTAGACAGCCCAGGCTAACCTGATCTCCTCAGATCTCAGAAGCTAAGCAGGATCAGCACTGGTTAGTATTTGGATGGGAGCTCCTCAAGGAATATCAGATCGTAATGTGGAGGCAGGCAATGGCAAACCCCTGTTGGACAACTCTTCCCTTGAAAACCCCATGAAGGGTTGTCATAAATTGGCTGTGACTTGATATATATCCCAAAATGGCATCACTGGACAACTCTGCTCTGAAAGAAAGTATAATGCCACCGCCTGCTATTTTGCATTGTAATAGCTGCAGATTTTTGTCTTTTTAAAAGGAGTGGATCAGCCATGATACAAAATCCTCACCTGCAAAAACAATTGTCTTATAGGCTTGCCAGCTTTATTCTAAGAAATTCTGGCATCTCAAGGATACCTCTGAGCATGCATTGCGTTATTGCCCTTGATGATAAAGAAACCCAAAGCCCTGAAAGCAAGGTGCCCCTGGGCATCTGCAAAGCCCTTCAGACCCAGCAACTTCCCCCTTATCATGTCTTTATGCAAAACGCTTTATTAATTAATGCATGCACCAAAACACCTCTGCTGAAATTTCCCCCCTGGTTTCACATCATCAATCTTGACAACCATCTTAAGAAAATAAAATCCAAGTCTATAAAATTCTGACTGGTTGAAAAACTGAACCCCTTGTTAACAGGAGTGCACTGGGTCATTTCTGTTAGATCCAGCTTTTGAGAAAACAGTGTTTTTAAAAAATGAAAGTAGCGGTTCTCCATACTGAAACACCCACAACCATGTGTTGAAAGCCAGATCCCCAAAGGCAAAGGACTACAAGACTCACTGGAGAAGACAATAATGCTAAGAAAAGCGGGAGGCAGTAGGAAAAGAGGAAGACCCAACACGAGATGGATGGGCTCCATCAAGGAAGCCACAAGGGCACTCCGTTTGCAAGACCTGAGCATGGCTGTTAACTAGAGGGGATGTTTTGGAGGTCATTAGTTCATTCAGTCTCCATAAGCTGGAAGCAGGTTGGTGGCACATAATACATACAGCCAGGGCTCTTTTTGTAGAAGAAGCCCAGCAGGAACTCATTAGCATAATAGGCCACACCCAACAGCAGACACTCATTAGCATATTAGGCCACATGCCATAACAGCACAGCTCATTAAAATATTAGGCCACACTCCCATGCTACCAGAAGTGTGGTCATCCAGCCACGCCCACCTTTTGCTTCTTATTCTGTTACCTTTTTTGTTGTCAAAATCCAGGGCTTTTTTTGTAGCAGGAACTCCTTTGCATGTTAGGCCACACACCCCTTGTGTAGCCAATCCTCATGTGTTTCGGGTGTGGCCTGCTAATGAGTTCCTGCTGGGCGTGGCCATCTCGGGAGCCAGCCGGAACTCCATTCCTGTGCGTTCCTGCCCAAAAATAGCCCTGCATACAGCAAAGCCAAGCCTGTGAGTATTCCACAATTGTGCTCCACAAGTTTGGAATTTGCTGTCAGATACAGAACTCACCCTAATGAAAACCTCATCTTTCCTTAGAAATTAAAACAAATAAAGCAAGGGCGTGTGATCCAGCCCCAAGTTAAGCATTTTCAGCACCTATTGGTGTCCTTTGTGCAAGTTAAGCACATGCTTTAACCATTCCTTCTGAAACCAATGGAACTGAAATCTGCTTAACTTAGACTGTACCACACCCCAAGTTTCTAGCCCCTAAGGTTTAGGAGGATTGAAAGTATATAGGGACCCAGTTAAACCTCAGAGTGTGTGTGGTGGAAACTGAGCAGGACTTCTAGTAGTCAAGCAATGGGGCTTTGATGGCCGTCTTGTGCCTGAGTAGCAGAAGCTAAATACATTATGCAAAATAAGCCACAGGTATGCACAATTCTTTTATTTATACTCTCCGGAGAGCCTAGCACAGAATTTGGATGATGTTGGTGCCAAGGTCTGTTCATAGCAATTAGGGCTGCCATCTCTAGGTTGGGAAACATTTGGAGATTTTGGGGGTGGAGACCGACCCTGAGGTGAGCAGGGTTTGGGAAGGGGAGGGACTTCAGTGTCGTATAATGCCGTAGACTCCACCTTCCAAAGTGGCCATTTTCTCCAGGTAAACTGATCTCTCTCATCTGGAGATCAGTTGTAACAGCGGGAGGCCTCCAGCCAGCATCTGGAGGCTGGCCACTCTAAGAGCAGCGTACAAGCAATCTGTTACTTACAGGCAGGGATGTAGCCAGAAAATTTTGGGTAGTGGGGTATTGGGAAATCCAGGGGAGCGGGAGAGAGAGAGGGACAGGGGAAAGAGAGAGAGAGAGATCTCCCACTGGCAGGCAGGCGAAGCCAAGAAGAAGAAGAAGAAGAGGAGGAGGAGGAGGAGATTGGATTTATACCCCGCCATTCACTTGGAGTCTCAGAGTGGTTTACAATCTCCTTTCCTTCTCTCCCCACAACAGACACCCTATGAGCTAGGTGGGGCTGGGAGAGCTCTCTTGAGCACTGCCCTGGAGAGAACAGCTCAGCGAGAACTTGTGACTGACCCAAGGTCACCCAGCTGGCTTCATGTGGAAGAGTGGGGAATCAAACCCAGTTCCCCCAGATTAGAGTCCACGCACCTGCTGTCCGTACTCGTTCACCTCGGCCACTACAGAAGGAGAGGAGCTGGTGCGATTAATACTTGGCGAGTATGTGCTCTCTGCTACAGTAGCAGGCAGGTGAGGCCAGTTTGGTGTAGAGTGCGTGGACTCTAATCTGGGAGGACCGGGTTTGATTCCCCACTCCTCCACTTGCAGCTGTTGGATGACCTTGGGCAAGCTATAGTTCTGTCAGAGGTGTTCTTGAAAAAGAGCAGTTTCTGTCAGAGCTCTCTCAGCCCCAGCTACCTCACAGGGTGTCTGTTGTGGGGAGGGGAAGGGAAAGGAGATTGTAAGCCACTCTGGGACTCTGAGTGAAGGGTGGGGTATAAATCCAATCTCTTCTTCTTCTTCTAATCGTATTGGCCAGCCAGCTTTCCTGAGGTGAACAAGTGCAGCTGGCAGGTAATGGCAGGGGCAGCAGGAGTCGTGGGGCAAGGGCCACAAATGAGGGGGCACCACCCCTAAATGCCCCACGGTGGCTACGGCCCTGCTTACAGGAATGAACGCAGAGATCTGTACCTCATGTCACGTGGGTTCGCAACGGGAAGTCTGTAAAACGATGACAGCATTGCCGTGACTGTGAAAGTTGCCAGGAAAAGAAAGGTCCCTAACGCCATCAGTGCCTGCTTGCTCCTGCCAAGAAAACAGAAGCAACAAATGGGACTTACTTTTTCATTTCTTTATGTAGATTTTGAGGCATCAGCCCTCTAATGTAGACAGCGTAAGGAAACTGTTTGGTTTCTCATCACATACTTGCCTGGTGTAGAAAAAAACCAGCAGAGGGGTTGTTAAATAGAACTGGAAGTCATTGGCTAGGTACCACGTCCATCCATTGCACTGGAAAGGGGGGGAGGGACAGGGAGGAAAAGAGACATATTTTTAATTTTTATCTGGAGAATGCCTACACTGCCTCTCCAAAGGCATGGACAAGGCTGCTCACAAGGAAAAACGATACCAAACTATCATAAAAACGACAACAGCAAACCATTAAAAACCCAAAGAGACCAAGACGTTTTCGTTGCTTTTCCTTGAGTTTTTGATTTCTAGATTTTCATGGTTCTGAGGAGAGTTAAGAAATCACTCTACACTTAATTTGTAGGGGCAGGGGGAGGATCTCAGAAGGAGGAGGAGAAGGAAAAAATTGGATTTATACCCCACTCTTCACTACCTGAAGGAGTCTCAGGGTGCGTTCAGATGAGGCGTTTCAGCCAGTTTAAACTGCTCTGGTTCCAACCGGAGCAGTTTAAACCGGCTGAAACGTGTTCACACTTACCTCCTGACTCCACAGCACATTGCGGTATGCCCGTTCACACTATCAGCAGGTTTTTTTTTAAAAAAATTGCATTCTGTGCATGCGCATAGGCAGCCATCCACAGAGCCATCTTTGTGCAGGGGCAGAACACCCCATCCTGAAAAGCATGCCCTGAAGGGAAGAAGTTCCTTTAAATTTTTAAACCATAAGTGGCCTCTGTGAGGTCTCGGACTCTCTAAAGCCTTACACTAGGCACCTTTGTTTGTCTGTTTGTTTAAGCACCGACGCTTAAAAAAAAATGGCGGGCGAAAAGCAGACGCCTCAGGCTTCCAAACGGAAGTGGCTCTACAACGGCGGAGAGCTATCAGATGGGGATAATGCGGCTGGAACCGGTGCACTCAGGATACCACCACTTGGGGATCTAGTGGCAGAATACAACAGTTTAAGGGCTGTTTGCAACGGTTGGCCACGGTTCGGGACAGAAGACAGATGTTCTACGTGTGATCGCCTGTAAGTACACCGATTCCATCCGGCATCTATACTGGTGTAAGTGCCCCATCTGAACGCACCTTCAGAGTGGCTTACAATCTCCTTTCCCCTCCCCTCCCCACAACACACACCCTGTGAGGTAGGTGGGGCTGAGAGAGCTCTGTCGAGAACAGCTCCTGAGAGAACAGCTCTGAAAGAACATGTGACTGATCCAAGGTCACACCAGCAGCTGGATGTGGAGGAGTGGGGATTCAAACCAGGTTCTCCCAGATTAGAGTCCACGCTCCTAACCACGACACCAAACTGGCCCTAAGACTGTCCAGAAAGTAAAACACCTCCTTCAGTACCTTGCAAAGTGCTGCGGCTCAGTGGCTGAGCACTGGCTTTGTATGCAGAAAGTCCCAGGTTCAGTCCTTGGCATCTCCAGTTAAAAAGTGTGGGGGACTCACTGTTTCTACCGGGGTGCCGCCAAAATTAGTTGCTTCCATATATGAATTTGTGGAGCTCATAATGTTCAGCTGTTATCTACAAAGGGGCCATCACTCCCTCTAGGTCTTTAATTCTCAGTGTTAAACAAGATCCTGTATATATGCACTTGGCAAACCCGCTGTGAAATTCTGACTGATTTTTGCCCGCCAGATGGCCAGGCCTGCCAGCCGAGTGACCTTTCATTTGGAAAGCACTTCGTCAATTCTCTTGGCTGCTTCTACAACATGTTCTGTGGTTACTGTCCCTCATCCAGATCTCTTCTTCCCACATTTTTGTTGTTGCTGTTGTTGGGATTGGGTGGGAGGAGGCTGAAATCTCAACCCACTTTTCGCCATGACTGGCGCTGCGGGACTGGTGCACGATAGCTGAAACTGAACTACGATTTCTGGCAGCGATACAATAACACACATCTGCCAGGGTACCACCTCTGTGCGGGCCACAACGCCGCGAGCTGGGGAGAAGTGCACGGAAAACAGATGCGCTTTTGCCAAATGCTTGCTCAGAAAGCTCAGAGATATCGAGCCAATGCTAAACGGAGGCAAAGGGAGTTCGCATGTTTATCACTTGTTCTGATTCACCGGTGAAGGAAATCTGTTCATGTGTACCCTTGTTGACAGGCACCCAGGGTTAAGCCCTAGTACTGAAAACAGATGGCTGTGGTGAGCCCTGGAAAGCCATGTAGTCCAGTGAAGGGAGACATGATATCTCTAGCTAAGTGCTCAGGGAAAGGGACCTCAGCCAAGTCACCATCTCGCCGTTCCGTTTCCCCATCTGTTAGTGCTGAACAGCGATTTAAAAAAACCAACAACCCATCTGCCCTCACAAGGTTGTTAGGAGGTGACGGGAGTTGACAGAACATTGTCAGCTAGAAATGTGAATCACAGGACTAGGAAGTATCCGTCGAGTTCAAAACTCTGCCCCAAACTGGAGTATCCTATTTGTAAAGCATTGCTGAGGGAAACTTTTTCAAGCCAAAAATATCCAAAGGCCCAGTTCACCTATTGCTGAGCCTGGCAGTTCCCTAAGCACACTTAGACCTGGTTTATACCTTACTGGGCTACTATTCCTGAGGTGGATGAGACACTATGCAAGGGTCTTTTGGGGGGAGAGCGCACCAGACCGCAGCTCAGGAGCCAAGCCCCGCCCCCAGCCGGCGTCCCCGGAGTTTTTCAGGCAGCCGAATGTCAATTTCAGCTCCATTATATCCTATGGGCCATTGAAGTCAATGGTGAAAACATAGGGTATATTCTGGGGGCTGGAGGGGAGGGGGTTTGAGGGAGAGGCTTCAAACTCACAGGGTAGCTATTGGAGCCTCTCCCCAAGACACCCACCAAGTTTCAAGAACATTGGACTAGGGGGTCCAATTCTATGGGCCCCCAAACAGGTTGTCCCCATTCCCTCCATTGTTCTCTATGGTGGGAAGAAAAGTTACTGGCATATGTTAATAGCCTAATAGCTCATTAGCATACCATATGCTAATGAGCTCCTGCAGCTGTTTTTCTACGAAAAGACCCCTGACACTATGGATGCGGTCACACACACTAAATAATCCACTTTCAATGCACTTTCCAAGTGGATTTTGCCGGCTCACACAATAAAATCCAATTGGAAAGTGCACTGAAAGCGGATTGAAAGTGGATTATTTAGTGCGTGTGACAGCAACCTACGGGGTTCATGCCCTCCACCACTCAGTAACATGCAAAGCAATGGCAACACAAACATGTGGCTGGATGAATTCTTCCCTCTCGGGAAGCTAGGAAAAGAAGATCTCATGAACCAAGCCACTGAATGTACAGTGTATTACAATAAACAGTGACGGTAAAAAAAAAATATCCCATATTTGATTTAATTTCATAATCTTTGCTGTTACACATTCGTGCCCTGAACTGGACAGCCCAGGCTAGCCCGATCTGGTCAAACCTTGGAAGATAAGGAGGGCCGGCCCTGGTTAGTACTTTGGATGGGAGACCACTAAGGAAGTCCAGGGTTGCCATGCAGAGGCAGGCAACGGCAAACCACCTCTGTTGATCTCTTGCCTTGAAAACCCTACGAGGTTGCCATAAGTTGGCTGCAACGTCATCATCATCATCATCATCATCAGGCAAGGAGGAGGAGGAGGAGGAGGAGGAGATTGGATTTATACCCCGCCCTTCACTATCTGAAGGCGTCTCAGAGTGGCTTACAATCTCCTTTCCCTTCCCCTCCCCACAACAGACACCCTGTGAGGTAGGTGGGGCTGAGAGAGCCTTTTCAAGAGCTGCTCCTGAGAGAACAGCTCTGAAAGAACTTGTGACTGACCCAAGGTCACACCAGCAGCTGCATGTGGAGGAGTGGGGAATCGAACCCAGTTCTCCCAAATTAGAGTCCACACTCCTAACCACTACACTAAACTGGCATATTCTACCATCACACACTCTCGTTCTCATCACGACTCCATCATAGTTTTGATATGACCCCCGCCCTTCTCCTCTCCCATTGTGGTGGGCAGTGCGCGAAACAACCAGCTGACAGATGGGCAAACAGGAAGAGAATTTCAGGCACTGCCTCTCATCAGATGCTGCTGAAAAAGCAGCCATGGCCCCAGAGGTAGTGGGAGGTGCCAAAGGGAGAGAAAGATCCTCTTATTGTCTGCCTCTTGCCTTTTTAGCTAACTGCTGCCATTCTAATAGGGCTGCCAACTCCAGGTTGAAAGTCCTGGACATTTAGGGGTGAAGCCTGGGGAGGGAGAGGTATATTGCCCTAGACTGCACCCTCCGATGCAGCTTTTTTTTTTCCTATGCAGAACTGATCTCTGTAGCCCGGAGATCAGTTGTAATCCTTGGAGATCTCCAGCCCCCTCCTGGAGGTTTGCAATTCTAAGTCTGGAGCTGCCACAGCAGCATATACAGCAGCATCTACAGTGCATATACAACCCAGAAAATCTACAGCAACTAATATACAGTGTGTGTTTGGGGGAACACAGAACCAGTTTGGTGTACTGGTTAAGGGTGCGGACTCTAATCTGGGAGAACCGAGTTTGATTCCCCACTCCTCCACTTGCACCTGCTGATGTGACCTTGGGTCAGTCACAAACTCTGGCACAGCTGTCCTTGAAAGAGCAGTTTCTGTCAAGAGCTCTCTCAGCCCCACCTACCTCACAAGGGTGTCTGTTGTGGGGAAGGGAAGGGAAAGGAGTTTGTAAGCTGCTCTGAGACTCCAAATGAAGGGTGGGGTATAAATCCAACCTCTTCGTCTTCTTCTTCTTCTGATCCTCCTCATCAGCCCTGCACTGCACTTCTGCCTGCAAAAATTAGATGGGTGCTGAGTGGTGACCAGAGACAGTGGCTTTTTGGTGGTGGCACCTCACCTGTGGAATGCCCTTCTCCTCGATGCTCCCATGGCCCCTCCCTCACTCTTTGGGTGAAGAAGTACTTCTTTTTATCTGTTCTAACCCGACTGCTCAGCAATTTCATTGAATGCCCAGAAGTTCTTGGTACTGATTCATTCATCCCACCCCCATTTGCTTTACTTATTGATCTGCTTTATTGTTCTAGATATTTATCCTCCACTTTAATCCCAATGGGGACCCAAAGCAATTTGCAACACTGTTCTCCCTTCCTCAGTTTTATCCTCACAACAACCCTGCGAGGTAGGTTAGGATGAGAGTATGAAACCGGCCCAAGGTCACCCAGTGAAATTCCATGGCCGAGTGGGGATTCAAACCCGGTTCTTCCAGCTCCTAATCTGACACTCTAGCCACTATACCACATGAATTCTGTTTTTCAGTCCATTGAAAATTAATACACATCCCTAGCGACAGATAGACTTACTGATTCTGTCCCAGCAATTAAATTGTTGATCAGCAACAGATTGGCCCACCACACTCTTCGGCAGTTGTCCACTTGAAGTTTGGAAGGCTCCCATAATGCCCCCCAAGGAACGACGGAATATAAGCCAACCAAAAGACACACAGAGTACATATGGAGTGGCTGAAGTCTGAAACCACAAGAGGAGTGATAAGGTTATGTAGGAGGCACCTCTTTTTCAACACCTAGCTAGGCATTGCAACACTTAACACTGACTGCATTTGCAAGGCAGACTCTCCTCCTCTATCTCTGTTCCTGAATGTATTTGAAATTCAATTGCAAGACTCAGTTAATAACCTAATTTTTAAAATCTCAGTTATTTGCAACTCAACAACAACATGCAAGGGCTTTATGTAGGGTTACCAGACCCACCCCCCAGTGAAGGGGGGGGCCACCACCAGGCCCAGCCCCCCAGCCCCACATCAGCTGGCTGGCGGGAAGACTTACCAGCTGAAAGAGGAAGGCCCATGCCATGTCACTGAGGTAGCACAGGAAGTGACATCATCACGCCAGTGACTTTCAGGCGATGCTCTAGTATTTGGGCAAAAACTCTATGGTAGAAGCTGGTTTTACCATAGAGTTTTTGCCCAAACACCAGAGCATTGCCTGGAAGTCACTGGTGTGATGATGTCACTTCCTATACCACATCAGCCATGTGGACTGGGCTTTTCTTTTTCTCCTGGTAAGTCCCCCCACCGTCCAACTGATGGGTGGCTGGGGTACAAGGCCTGGTGGCCGGGACTCCTGCCACCCCTGGGGGGGAGGTCTGGCAACCCTACACAAACACTTGCACATTCCAGCTGAGTTGCAAGTATCTGAAATTTTAAAAAATCAGATTATTAACTGTGTCTTGCAGGAGGGACCCGGTAACCCTAGTTATATGGCAGATACGTTGGGGTTCTTTGACAGATGTCAATATAGGGAGGGTTTCCCTGAGGATTAAAAGTTTGAAAACCATTGGTCCCTGAGTAATTCACCCTTACCTCTGTTGACTCAGATGTTTAAACAGGGGAGAGGCAAATAACCTAGCTGGCTAGCATGGCTAATGACACTGACAGCTGATTTCCTTCTAACAGTGTCCCTCGGGCTAAACAGAGAGAACTCTTGCAAACTGTACCGGAGAAGTCGGTTGCAGAGATACTTGAGTGTGATGCAAAAGGTGATTTCTTTTTCTGAGCGGCGCAGCATGTTCAAGAGAGATCGGGAACTCAACAAGCCGCTGGTGGGAATTAAAAAAAAAGGGGGGGTATTAATTCCACTTCCTCAAAGGCTGTTTTGTGAAATAGCTAGTACACGGTGTACTGGTTAGAATGTCGGACTAAGACCAGGAAGACCCAGATTCTAATTCCTGCTTGGAATTTACTAGGTGACCTGTGGCCAGCCACAATCTAATCTGCCTCACAGAGTTCTTGTAGACTTACCGGGTGGCCCACAACCGCTCTCACCTCCTCTTGCAGTGGTAGAGAATGGGGAAATGGCATCACAAAGCAGTGACACCACTTCCGATAGCTGGGAACATGACACTCTAGGAATTTCCTCAATCTCTATAGCCCTTACAGTAGAGATCTGGGGGTTTCCTAGAGCAGTGCGGGGCAGTGGGGCAGTGACACCATCGTGTCAGCCACATTACTCCTCCCCACACTCCACCTCACAAAAGCTCCCAGAATTGGCACCCTAGGTTGTTGTGAGGGGAAAAAATGGAGGAAAGAGAGAACCTTGTACACAGCCCTGAGCACCTTGGAGAAAGAATCATAGAATCATCGACTCAGAGTTGGAAGGGGCTACAGAGGCCATCTATTTATACCCCTGCCCTGAGCCTGCCCTGGTGGGGAGGGCAGGGTATAAATTAAAGGAATAAATTAAAGGAATAAAATGAATACAATCTAGTCCAACGCCCTGCTCAATGTAGAATCAGCCTAGAGCATCCCTGACAAGTGTTTGTCCAGCCGCTGCTTAAAGACAGTGTGAGGGAGCTCACCACCTCCTGAAGCAGCTGATTCCACTGTGGAACAACTCTTACTGTAAAAAAAATTTCTCTTAAGATCCGGCTGGTATCTTCCCGCCCTTAATTTAAACCCATTCTTGCAAGTCCTCTCCTCAGCGGCCAACAGGAACAGTTCCCCTGCCCTCCTCTAAGTGACAGCCCTTCAGATACTTCAAGAGAGCCATCCTGTCCCCCCTCAACCTCCTCTTCTCCAGACTGAACACTCCCAAGTCCCTCAGCCTTTCCTCATAGGCCTTCTTGGTCTCCAGGCCCCCGATCGTCCTCGTCACTCTCCTCTGTACCCGCTCCATTCTGTCCACATCCCTTCTGAAGTGAGGCCTTTTTACAGTGGGATAAAAATGCAGTACTTAATAATAATTGTATTCTATATAAGGGAACACCCTGAACTGCATGACCTGGTCTAGCCTCATTTTGCCAGATCTCAGAAGCTAAGTAAGGCTGGCTTTGCTTAGTATTAGGACGGGAGACAACCAAGGAAGTCCAAAGTAATGATGCAGAGGCAGGCAATGGCAAAGCACCTCTGAACATCTCCTGCCTTGAAAACCCCACAGGGTCACCATAAGTCAGCTGCAACTTGATGGCACTTTCCACCAATATAAGGGAACTACCCAGAAGCAAGTACTGTTTTATTCAGTGAGGCTTGTTCCCTGGAAAGTTCTCTCAAAGCCAAATAGCTTGTGGGAAATGGTCTTGGCAAGTGAGTTGACTCTCTAGATGACATTTTTCCCCCCAAATGGGCATCCTCTTGTAAAACTCGCTGTTCCCCTGCCCCCTCCCCATACATTTCTCCCTGTTTCCCCCCTCATTTTTGGGACAGCGCATAATGCTGTCAGTCTTGCCTCAAGGCTCAGGAAGATGTGTCATTAGAGACACAGTCTTTCCACCATCTTGAAAAGTCCTGAGGAAACGCTCAAGCCAGGGAGCTTATAATGCCATCAGCTCCTGAGGGGACCACCAACGGTCCGAGGGAATTTCTGATGTTTCGTTGTTTTGTTGTCTGTATCTTTTGGGTGTGTTTGTTTTAAGTATTTTAAGTTGTAAACCACCCTCCAGTGTATTGGCAGAAAGGTCCTCCCTAAAGGCAGTCATAAATATCCGTTTACTTACCTGATCAGGAAAAATGTGTCGACGCCTAAATAAAAGGGGCCACTTTGAGAATATATGTAAATAGGGTTTTTTAGCACTTTGTCTTCCCATTCCAGCACATTATCTGCAGCAACATAAAAGGAACATATAGGGACATAATTCAGAGTTAGAAGATCCTGGGACACCATCTTCACACTGGTTTTTCTGGAAAGGTGACTGTATTAGCTGGTAGCAGCTAAATACAGAGGCGTTCAGTGGAACCTTAGTGTGGGAGTGTGGGAAAATAACTCCTCACACTAGGCTGTTTTGGCTTGTGAAAATGGCATGGGAGTGAAGGCAGGAGACCCTCCTTCCCCCATACTACAACTCCAACCCAAACTGGGCTCCTGCCATTTTAAAAAAATGACATTCCCCATGGCTGCTGTGTGGCTTTGGGGGAAGTGAGTTGGATCTGGAGAACCTGACTTTTTAAAAGCATAATGTCGAGTCTGGCCCTCAGAAACTAACAGAATCTATTCCAGTTTAAGATTTCATGAGTCCACGCTCATGTCGTCAGATGTATCGGAGTGTATATCCATTATAGATGCATCAACTTAATGGATATGCGCTCCAACACATCTGACGAAGCGGGCTCTAACTCACAAAAGCTTCTACTGGGATCAGTAGTCTGTGGTGCCATAGGACTGGGGTTGTATAATATATTGGGTTCGATGCATGAGTAGTAAATCAGCTCATAGTTTATTCAGGAACAAGACAACTTTAGCCGGCTCGCAGGCTGGTTTATAACCCCAATGCAAACCACACCCCAACACCCGTGATAGGTCTATTTACAGTCTCAGTCTTCCATAGGTCTAGACTTGGATCCTAGCCTCCTGGTTGGTGCGGGCTAGGATCCGATCGTCTGTTGTTTGTCTGTGCGAAGCTCAGGGTCTTCACTTGACCACATGCGGCCATACCCTCACACGTGGTTGTATCAGTACACAACAGGTTGCCAACATCCAGGTGGCGGCTGCAAATCTCTGGCTATTAAAACTGATCTCCCGGCAACAGAGATCAGTTCAGCTGGAGAAAATGGCTGCTTTGGAAGGTGGATTCTATGGCATTTATACACTACTGAAATCCCTCCCCTCACCAAACCCCTATCCACCTCAGGGTCAGGCGCCACCCCCAAAACCTCCACGTATTTCCCAGTCCAGAGCAGGCAACGTGGGACTCCTGTATTTTTTTGACTTCTTTACACAGGGGTTTCCTTTTTCATACAAACGAATGCCCCTTCACAGCCAATCAACCGGGCCCTGTGTGGACATAACTGGGATTAAACAGAGGTTTAGCATCCCATTCTGTTGGGAAGAATCAAACTCCAGGATGCCCAGAGCCCTGTATTCAGATCTCATTTCACATTCAGATCTCATTTTGATCTCATTTCACATATGATGGAGGAAGGGTTTCCAGCTCTGGGTAGGGAAATCCCTGGAAATTTGGGAAGCAGAGCCTGGGGAGGATGCGGTTTGGGGAAGGAAGGGTCCGTTGCCATAGAGTCCACACTCCAAAACAGCCATTTTTTCTAGGGAAACTGATTTCTGTCATCTGGAGATCAATTGTAATAGCGGGGAATCTCCAGGCTGCACCTGGAGGCTGGCAACCCTAGACGGGGGAAGGGAACAGAGTTCGGGTGTACAGGAAACATCTTGGTGCTCATCACGGACAAATCTTTGTGGGTTATGACGTGTGGGCATGGCCGTTGTGAATAACTACTTTATAGCTTTTTCCAGGGTCTCAGTGTCCTGCACTGCCTCTCCACAATTGATTGTGCCCTGTAAAAAGAGAGCACGGATTATGTGTCGGCGGGTCCCAGCCCACGGAACCATAGCCCTGGATGTCAAACGTGGCATAAAACAGCCATTGACTTGATAAGCGAGTGCATAAAGAGAACATCGAGTCTGCTTTAAATCAGAAGTATATCTGTGTCGGTAACTGCGTGGCCCGTACCTAAATTCTGCCAGGCCGTCATCTGACTGGTGTGTCCGGAAATAATCCATAGGAGACTCAGGGCTCTGATCCCATTTAGAGCTGAGGAGACTTCCCTGGGAGGCTTTGTGGGCCAAACGGCTGAAAGATTCTTTTGCAAGGAAAAACACCAGAGAAACCAGACCAAGGTACCTGAGAAAGTTAAGCGAGAAGAGCGAAATCCACCAGGAGTTTTCATTTCTTTGTTACAGCGCATGTTTATACAACTTCTGACCCTAGGTTGCCAAACTCCAGGTGGGGCCTGGAGATCTCAGGGGATTACACCAGAGATCATTTCCCCTGGAGAAAATGGCTGCTTTCAAGGGCAGACCCCTATTACACCCAGCTGAGGTTCTTCCCCTCCCCAAACCCCACCCTCCACAGTTCTCCCCACCTCTAAATCTCCAGGAATTTCCCAACCTAGATTGGCAACCCTAGAAAGTCCTCTTTTAAAGGCTAGGTACAGCCTGGTATTACATGGGGAACCATCAGTATCGTTTAATGGGAAATCAATAACAACAAGAAATCTTTTCCTGAGAGGACTGTGCCTTGAAGTCACATCCTGTGGGGTCAAAGCAGCTGATCAAGGTGCCATGGGAGATGGCAGCCAGTTTGGTGTCGTGGTTAAGAGCATGGACTCTAATCTGGGAGAACAGAGCTTGATTCCCCATTCCTCCACATGCAGCTGCTAGTGCGACCTTGGGTCAAAGTTCTCTCAGAGCTGTTCTCTCAAGAGCAGTTCTCAAAAGAGGAGAGGAGGAGGAGGAGATTGGATTTATACCCTGCCCTTCACTACCCAAAGGAGTCTCAGAGCAGCTTACAAACTCCTTTCCCTTCCCCTTCCCACAACAGATAGCCTGTGAGGTAGGTGGGGCTGAGAGAGCTCTGACAGAAACTGCTCTTTTTCAAGAACAGCTGTGCCAGAACTATGGCTTGCCCAAGGTCATCCAGCAGGTGCACGTGGAGGAGTGGGGAATCAAACCCAGTTCTCCCAGAATAGAGCCCACGCACTTAACCACTACACCAAAGAGCTCTCTCAGCCCCACCTACCTCACACAGTGTCTGTTTTGGGGAGGGGAAGGGAAAGGAGTTTGTAAGCTGCTCTGAGACCCCTTCGGGTAGTGAAGAGTGGGGTATAAATCCAATCTCTTCTTCTCTTCCCCTATCCTAATCAAGTATCTTGTGTGTGTCCTTCTGTGGCCTAGTTCACACAGCCAGGAGAACAAGGTGGTAAAAGTACTGAGGTAGCCCAATGGATGGCGCCACTTGAGATCACTGGGGGTGGGGAATTCCAGCTTTGGATGTTCCTTCAGATGAAAAATGCAGGGCAAACAGAATGTCAGCACAGCAAGGAGAAAGCTTCTTGCACCCTCTCTTTGCCTGTTATTTTTGCGGCCTTCCCAGGAATCCCCAGATATCTCCCCACCACCAGTTTTCACCTCTCCTGCATTTCCCACAGAAGCAGCAGTGTTGAGGGGAAGGCCTGATGGAGAGGCTGTTTCCGACACCTCCAAGGGTGCTCTTTGTTTGCCCGCAACCAATGCTCCCACTAAGCTGTAGAGTCTCGCAAGCAAAGTGAGAGCTACTGGCATTCAAGTTGTGAGTGAGTGATTTGGCAGCTGCATAAATTAGTTTGCTCTGGCGCCATCCTCCCCGAGCAAAAGAGCCGGAGGCGGAAAAAACTGTGAGCTACCTCACAGGAACTCAGCTTAGAGGGAATACTGCCCGCAACCCCTTTTCCTTCATGGGCTGAGAGCAGGTGGGGGAAGAAGGGAGGTCACCATCCTCTACCCTCCCGGACATTCACTCTGCCTCCCGGTTCTGCGGCTGTCCAGATGTTTGGCAGCAACAGTGGTACCCCCTTTTCCCTTCACTCTTCAGAGCCAATGTGCCTTCAATATAAAGCAGTCACTGAAGGCACGTTGGCTCTGATTAGGTGTTTTCATCCATACTTTTTGGACCAGAATTGGAAGGCATATACATGTAATACTCCTCAGTTTAGTATACATCTGTAGTTGACATAAGGCTAGTTTCAAGGAGGCCTCATAAATAATATTTTTCTTGTGTTATTTGATTTCATATTGGAAAATTCCTTTTTTTGGTCCTATATCAACTTGTTCACTGCCTTTTGATTGTAACAGGAGCCTATATGTACCTTATAGTGTTTGACCTCTGAGGAAGACCCTACTGGGCCGAAATACGTTCGGTCATAAGTGTTTCCTCTTGCGTACATGTTACTTTTATCATGTTATGTGGCTTGCTTTGGGCCCTTGTATGTTTTTAAATGTCTCTGCAATAAATACATGTATTTTTACTTATAATTATTCTCTATTTAGGGATTGGAGCAAAACCTCCCTGTGGAAAGTAGCCATTGTGAACCACCATGCTAACCCCCCCCCCCATCTTTTTTGTCTAAAAGTAGATTGTAAACACCTCAGGGCAAGAACCTGCCTTTTTATGTTACTCTCTAGCACACCATGTTCACCAATGGCCTTGTAAAAACAAAGTGGATTACTATTAATAAAAGGCCAACTTTGCCGTGAACTGTCAAGCTCAACCAGCAACATGGAAACCCATTTCGCTTCATCTCTTCTTTAGATTTACCTTCATCTTCTTCATCTGAAGACATGCTCCCATAATTTGTGGAAGACAATGCAGAGGAGCTGCGCTTGACCTTCCTCCATGCTTCAGAAACAGTCCCAGCGCTCGCCAAGATGAGAAAGGAGATGCTAACAAAGCTGGGAGAAACAGAGGCTCATTATTGCAAGGTGACAGGTGCTTCTAGAAGGGTCCGGGCCCTCCCACCCTCCTACTCACAGACAAACCGCTACAAACACATCCAAGGGGAAAAGGTCTTTTGCGCATCTGGCCACAGACATGTAGGAGAGTGTTGAATTCAGAGCGAATGGAGAGGGGACAGGCGGTAGGAAAGAGACGGTCTTGAATTTAAGTGTATCTGTCAACAAAGAATACATTAATCTCTCCCAGGCAGGATGTTATGTATGTTGTGATTGCTGCTCTTTAGCAGCTCATTCAAGAAAGGAAGTGAAAAGGTTTGTTCTTTGATATTCTGGAAAACTTTTCTATTTGGCACAAAGAGATTTTATTATCCTAGCTGTAAACACATTTTCCCCCTCCCCATTTTAAACTTTTCGGCATTTTAAAAATCAAGCCCCTTCTTCCATTTTTCTCACAGAGATGTAGAAGAGGCAGAGAAGATATCCGGCTCAGTTCAGACACAACACTAAACTGTGGCTTATTTTAGGTATGGTTCATTAATGAAATCAGGTTTCAGCACAAAGATGAACACTTTAGATCCTGGTGTCCTTCTACTGTTTTTCATACGTATGATGTTGTTCTTATTCATGCTACTTGTTCTATTCCGTATTTGAAAACTGTGTTGCTTATTTGTACTTATTTAGCTTAATAAATTGTTGAAAATTTTTAAAAAATAAATCCTGGTTTGGTCAACAAATGCTGGTGTCCCTATCCCACCAGGGGTGTGTTATGTGTTCTCAAGTCTTTTCCAACTTAACGGTGACCCTATGAATGAATGACCTCCAAAACATCTTATCATTGACAGCCTCACTCGGGTCCTGCGAACTGAAGGCTGTGGTTTCCTTTACTTGAGTTAATCCATCTCAAGTCAGGTCTTCCTTTCCCCCTACTGCCTTCAACTTCTCCTAGCATTATTGTCAAGGGCAAAATTGGGAAACAGGACAGGATTAGGACCGTATGCCCACTTCATAGGAAATTGTAATTAAGACTAACTGTGGTCCAATGATCCCTCTAAGCTGTGGAGTCTTGTGAGCAAAACTTCTACTTTGTGAGCTACTGGCATTAAAGTTGTGAGCAAGTGATTTGGCTACTGCATAAGTTAGTTTGCTCTGGAGCCCTCCTTCCTGGAGCTAAGACAAAAATTTGTGAGCTGGAGGCTAAAAAACTGTGAGCTAGCTCACACTAACTCAGCTTAGAGGGAACACTGCTGTGGTCTATAAATAGGGTCGCCAGCTCTGGCTACTGTAAGCTCTTGGAGGATTGGCTACATTAGGGCTGTGTTGCCTAATATGCAAAGGAGTTCCTGCTACAAAAAGAGCCCTGGCACTAGCCAAGATGGCAAATGGAAACCTCCACATTCAGAGGCCAGCATTAGACGACAACAAACAAAGATACATCCAGCACAGGAAGGCTTTGGCCTCTATTCCATTTGTCAGCTTTCCAGGGCAACGGTTGGCCAGTGGTCACTGTGCGAGGAAGGATGCTGGGCTAGATGGACCACTGGTCAGATCCAGCAGGGCGGTTCTTACGTATGTGCCTGCCTCACTTTATCTCTTATCCCACTGGAGTAACAACAGAACAGTGCAACTCCGAGCCATGGACCAACAGGCATACTTTCTGAACTGAAACATACAGTGCTGGCATTGTCACTGTGTGGTATGAAGATTCCTGGTGTGGTGGATTTTCTATACTGGCTCATTTGTATGACAGTAAACCATCACAGGAAGCTATGACCACGCATGCAAATCATGTAAGAAGCATCAGTGAGGGTTATCGTCAGTTGGGGGAGGGAAGAAATTGGGAGCTGGGACACGGACAATATTAAGATAAAACTATATGCAAAGTGCAGTTCTCAGTCCAATGTTTCCTGGCTAAAGCAGGTTGGTTATTTTGCTGAACGTGCTTTTTGCCAGTGTGTGTTGTACAGTAGGATCAGATAAAATAAACGGAGTATCCTGAATTTATAGATTCTTTTTAAAAAAATATATTTTCCATATTGCTTTTCAGTGTCCATCATAGTTTGATACGGTAATGTAACAATAAAAACGAAGGGGGGGAGAAAGAGAACATGCTTAAATGAACCAGATACTAATTTATTTAGGAAGGATGCTGAGAATCACAGCTTTGAAAGGAATCACAATTCAACTCCCTGTATGATCAGAACACACGTTAGAGCTTCAGATAAACCACAAGATGGTACCGAAAGATGACTTTAATTTACCTAGGATAGCGAGTTCTGTGACATCTTCGTCAGAACAGGAACTGGGTACGCAAACTCCACCGTAGTAATCAATGCTGTCCTAGGAGGCATAATTTTCTTTAATAGTTATCTTATTATCTGAATAAATTGAAGGGGAAATTGGGTTGATGCAGGCAAAAGCAGACCTATGAAGCGGATGCCAAGAAAGGCACTGATTTCAATGACAGCCAAGGAAAAAACCTTTGGAAAAAATCTGAGGATTTCACAGACACATGCAAAATGGGACAAGTCAGTGCTTTCGCAGAAGAAAGACAGGCACCGCAGGGGTGAGTCTAGTCATACTTGCAAAAACCCTTCCTTCTAGCCAGTTAGTAATAGCTTTTCTGTCTTTGGCCTTCCCAGTTTGTAACTACGCTCAGAGTGCAGCTGGGGTGATCCCATTTTGTTATCACATAGGGTTGGCAGCTCCAAGTTGGAACATTCCGGGAGATTTGGGGGTGGAGCCTGGGGAGTGCAGAGTTTGGGAGGGACCTCAGTGGAGCACAATGCCATAGAGTCCACACTCCAAGGTAGCCATTTTCTCCAGGGGAGCTGATCTCTGTAGACTGGAGTTCAGTTATAATATCGGGAGCTCTCCATGCTTCACAGGGTTGCCAGCTCTCAGTTGGGAAATACCTGGAGATTTTGGGGGTGGAGCCCAGAGGGGGTGTGGTTTGAGGAGGGGAGGGGCCTCAGCAGCATATAATGTCATCCAAAGCAACCATTTTCTCCAGGTGAACTGATCTCTGTCACCTGGAGGCCAGTTGTAATTCCGGAAGATCCCTAGCCATCACCACCTGGAGACTGGCACCCCTAATGCGTCACCTGGAGGCTGGCAATCCTATCACCAGAAGAAAACCTGGAAAGGTTAGGCTGAGAGACAGAACTCTGCCACCCAATGATCTTCAGGGGGATTTGAACCCAGACTGGAGCCCAAACTTTCAGGCTAGTGTTTGATAAGCCTGTGCTGGTACTCTAGGCTACACATTTCTTAACTTTGGCTGTGTCATCGTAACATTTCCTTTTAGTTAAGGAACCAGGAGGACCATAAAACCGCTGTGTTTTATATGGAATCCAGCCTTCTTCATTCAACCGCAGGTACAGTGATTGCACACAGAAGGGAGCAGGATCACAATTGCTGGTCTCACCCTTGACCACATGTTCAGTTCACACAATGCCTACATATGCATCAGTGTACCTGCATAGGAGCTATACCTACTTTGCTTTTTGAAGCATTCCTGATTGTGTGGGGAAAAAAATCACTTGTACAAAGCTAGGGCTCTATGTAGCCCCTTCCCCTGAGAGGTAACAGGAACAGCAAACTGGGTCCGTGGGCCAAACCTGCTTCCCCTCTATATGTGTTCACTTTTCAAGCAACTGAACATCTGGAGTGGTCTTGTGACAGTAAAACCCCTACCCCAAAAGGGCTCAGGATGCCCTGAACTCCCACACAGTTTCCAGTCATGTGACTTGAGGTTCAAGACAGACCTATGCTCAAAATTGTGGTTTCAACCCATCAGTTCTACCATGAAGACAAAAGGCTGGTTCAACCTACTTCCAACATCAGTGGGGTGAAATGGACAGGCAACAGCTCTGGGTTGGGAAATACCTGGAGCTTTTAGGGGTGGAACCTGGGGAGGGCAGGGTTTGGGGAGGGGAGGGAGTAGGGTGGCGAGGTCCCCCTTGGTCACCAGCAGGGGATGGAGGAGGGTAGGGCTATTAAATCCAGCCTGGGAACTCCTAGAGATTTGAGGCTGGAGGCTGGGGAGCACAGGGACCTCAGTGGGGTACACTGTCATAGAGTCCACCCTCCAAAGCCTTCATTTTCTCCAGGAGAACTGATCTCTATAATTCCAGGGGATCCACAGGTCCCACCTGGAGGTTGGCATCCCTATGAGGGAGGGACTTCAGCAAGGTATAATGCCATTGGGTTCACTTTCCAAAGCAGCCATTTTCACCAGGGCAATTGAACCCTTTAGTCTGGTAATCAGTTGTGATTCCAGGAGATCTCTAGCCGGCACTTGGTGGTTGGCAACTCATTGCCAAGGAGCAGTAGAACTGGTTTTAGATACACATTCACTGCAATCTGAAAGACTGGCTTTCTGGGCAGAGAAAAAGTATTCAAGCTGTTTCTCCCACATTTGGATAGTTGTTTATTTTACAAAACTTATATCCCACCTTTCTGCCCTCACGAGGGCCACCAAGGCGGTTAACAAATTAAAACGTACACAATAGATCCACATTTTAAATGCCCCCAGCCCAAATCCTTTAAAACAAGTGTTAAAATTCAAAGACATAAGAACGAGAATCAAAATATTGGTCAGGAAGGAGGGAGCGTGGTTGGAATGCCGAATGAAACAAAAAAAAGCCTCCTTTGTGTCTGTTTTCACCCTTAGAATGTTATATCTATCTTCATTCTGAATTCCTTTGCTACAGTTGCCTCTAAAGGAAAAAAAACCCCAATATATATACAGCCCTTCACCAAACAATAGCTGTGTACTGAAGTGACACACCTGCTGTACTTGGAGTTTGCAGTACTGCCCCCGGAATCTTCCGGAAGGAGCCTCCGCAGAAACGCATTCGCTGTAGCAGCCCAGTCTGTCCGTGTTCCCGCTAAGGATATTGCTGCCGAGTTTCCCAACAGAATCGTACACTGGAAATGTCAAAGCAAAGAGGCTGTGCATTGTCCACCCACTAATGGAACAAAAGCGTCCATTTTATTAAAACGTTTTTACCCTCCTTTTTCTCATCATTCACAGCGACTCAAAGGCATCCCGCCAAAGCTACCTCAGAGACAAAGACAGGAAACACGTTCAAAGTAATATAACAACTTCCCACACATAATAACATAACTGAGGAAAGAGCCCTACGAAGCTCTCAAGCACTGCTAGGCACCACAGGTCCTTTACACCAAAGTCCTGTCTAGGTAAGGTGGCCTGACGCCTGGGTGGATCCAACCACCCTCCAACTACTCAAGTTGGAGCCAAGGCTTATCGCTGGAGGGTTCAAGGAGGGCCGTTTAGCCTTGGCCTCAGATGCACAGAGGGCCTCAGATTAAGTATTTTGACGTTATCTGCAAATGAGGTTATACACACAGTCACACAGATGCGCTGACAGGACTGAAAGAAGACGACATTCACCACACAACGTTAAACCTGTGTCCCATTACCAGTCCACACCACCTGTAGCACTATGAATTTAACATCATACTCTAGGGTTGCCAACTGCAAATTGGTAAATTCCTGGAGATTTGGGGGTGTAGCCCGGGAAGGGACCTGAGCAGGAAATAACGCCATGGAGTCCACCTTCCGAAGCAGTCATATTCTCCAGAGGAACAGATCTCTATAGTCTGGAAATCAGTTGTAATTTCAGGAGATCCCCAGCCCCCACCTTGAGGTTGGTAAGCCTATTATACTCTGGTGGTGGCAGCAAGACTGGGAGCCATGCTGGGGCTGGTGGTGGTGCAGGAGGCCAGGACAGGAGCCGTGCCCCCAGCCCAGCTCCCCACCCCTGCCAGAAGTGGCCCAGGCCCCTAAATTTGAGGCCCTCTGCGAATATGAAGCCTGGACCAAATAACTCTTGAACTCTGAGAGGCCCTGATTGGAGGAAGTCTCTTTAGGCTGAAGGAAGACTTCAAACTTTAGCCGCTGTAGATTTTCTGGGTTGTGTGGCCGTGGTCTTGGCAAGACCAAACCAAGACCATGGCCACACAACCCGGAAAATCTACAGCAACTAATGAACTCCGGCCATGAAAGCCTTCAACTTCAAACTTTGCTCAGTCAAATGGAAGGACTAGGGGTAGGGTCTGCCCCGCTCTCTGCAAAACTGAACAGAGTGGAAGCCCTCCTTACTGAGGGTGCTCCAAAGAAGTCGGGCCACTAACAGAAAGCACTAAGCCCAGATGGTGACCGAATGCATGGATTTAAGAGAGGACTCCTTGAATTGGATCCAGCGGCATATTCTGTATGGTGAGCAGCTATTCTGTTCTCCAAAGTGTATCGTGGGGTAGCAGAAGTCAAGGCAGAAGGCGAAAATGGGACAGTGATAATAAGTGACTGAGAGAGAGGGATGGTGACCACCCCACCCCCCACCCCCCGCTAGCAGGCTTCACGAGTGGCGGTTGTGAACTCAGCGGGAGGTGAGGTCAGTTCCATGTGAATACACAACTACCAACTAGCTAGCAGCATCAAGGGTGAGGTGCTGGTGCCATTAACCAATCATATGCCCTTCCCTGCCTAGAGTTGACCCACCTGCCACTGATAAACTTTGGGGACCTCGAATTTAGGCCCCACGTGTGCAAAATGGACTGTAATACCTTGAAAACATTTTGTTCTTACAAATGAAACTTCTGGCAGATTGTCAGAAGAACCACATGAAAAGCTTGGAGGACAAGTGGGGCGAAGAGGCTGTTTTGCAGTCCACCAGCTAGTCAGCCTTGAACAAAAGTATGAGTTTGATTAATGCAATTAACGTTTGTGGTCCTGTGTTCAATATCAAAGGTGCACTCCTGTTGATATAGACTTTTGGTCTACATCTAAAGGCAGGAAGTTCAGATACAGGCACATTGCATCTGTGATTTCTGCATTCAGTAGCAGCGGCTCTTTTCTGTTGTGGTGTTTTGGGCGCCCCAACCATGCACAAAAGGAGATTGTGTTGTGCACAAATATGTGTGATTGCAGTTTGTATGAACAGCACAATGCACATATTCTCTTTTCAGTACATTAAAAAAGTACGACCGTGTGTGTTGGAAGGATCGCATAAGCATAAGTCTCCAAAAACTATTGAATAGTGCTATTAAATACAAGAATAATTAAAGATCGACTAAGATATTTTGGTACCCAAGACAGAGAAACCCAACACCCCTACACACGTTGGCTGTAATTAAAAGTAAAGGCAAAGGTTTCCCTTGACACAGAGAGTACTCCATCTTTCTGTGTTATACCTCTGAGGATGCCAGTCACAGCTACTGGCGAAACGTCAGGTACTATAATACCAAGACCATGGCCACACAACCCGGAAAATCTACAGCAACTAGAAGTTTCCCTTGCTCAAAAGCTAGTCGGATCCGACTCTAGGGGGCAGTGCTCATCTCTGTTTCTAGCTGAAAAAATGTCCGAAAACATTTCCATGGTCATGTGGCCGGCATGACTAAATGTCGAGGCACACAAAAATGCTGTTGCCTTCCCACCAAAGCTGCACCTATTTATCTCCTTGCAGTTTCTTGCTTTTGAACTGCTAGGTTGGCAGGAGCTGGGGCCAGAGATGGGAGCTCACTCTGTCACACGGCACTCGGGTCTCGAACTGCCGAACTACAGACCTTATTCTGTGCCATTCAGCATCTTAACCTCTGAGCCGCTGTGGCCCCATTGGTTGTAACTACATAACAATAAATAAAACAACTGACCATTTTTACCCTTTACAATCGACCTCCGGTTTCCTTCACCTCAGACTGCCTCACGCTGGTCTTGAAGCATAAGACGGCAGGGGTCACAGCCCAACACAGTTTATGCGAATGTGCTTTTAAAAATTCTACTTACTCCTCACAGCATAAGCTTTGGGCTTTGGTGCGTTCAGGTCAGAAAGAAAAGCGGCGACATCTTCCCAACATCCTTGAGAGAGGTTTCCTGCAGAGGAGACATACGGGAGCAGCAACAGCAGCAAGAACTTGAACACGGGTGCCTCCATTAATTTACCTCCCTTGTCTATCTCCAGACTTCTTTCTTTAGGCCGGATGGCATATTTAAGGACCGCAGGGGCGACTTGCTTTAGGTGAGCAGGCAACTCTCTCCTTAATTGGAAGAGGCTTAATCTACAACTGCAGCGTGATGGAAATTGTACCAAGCGTGAAAAGGTATTTAGGCCCCGACGTTTTCTTGAATCGGACGGCTTGCGCATTTCCTTTCTGCCCTTTCCCGCACCTGCCGCAATTCGTTACACGGATCAAGACAAGGCTGCTTTGCCTTTTGGTGGTACTCTCGTCACGGCTTCGTAATTACAGGCGCACGTTTCCAGAGTTGTTACGGTTGTCACAGAGGGCGCTGAACTGGAGATGGAAGGTCCCTGTTTGCCCAAATTGGGGAACAATGTAAGGACAAATTCAATTCTTTGCTGCCAGCATGTTAACTATCACATATCTGTCATAACAACATAAGAGAAGCCATGTTGGATCAGGCCATTGGCTCATCCAGTCCAACACTCTGTCACACAGTGGCCAAGACCCAGCTGCCATCAGGAGGTCCACTAGTGGGGCCAGAACTCCAGAAGCCCTCCCACTGTTGCCCCCCAAATCCTTCTCTTCATTCAGTGTACATCATTCTCCTCTTTCTCCCACAACAACTCTATGAGATAGGTTAGCCAGTATAATGTAGTAGTTAGTGGACAGACTATGAGATGAGTTCAAATAGTGATTCTGCCTTGAAAATCCCTCAGTAAACTTGGGCCAGTCCCTCAACCTGACATGGTTGCCGTGAGGAAAAAAATGAAGGATGGGAGAACCATGAAGACTGCTCTGAGCTTGGTGGAAAGAAAGAACAGCTCTGACAGAACTATGGCTTGCCCAAGGTCATCCAGCAGCTGCAAGTGGAGGAGTGGGGAATCAAACCCAGTTCTCCCATATTGGAGTCTGCACACTTGACCACTACACCAAACTGGCTTTGACGATGTTGGCTTAAGGCTCAGTGTGTACGTATATGCCACCAAGGCACAACTGACTTATGGCAACCCCAGCTAGGGGCAGGGCCGGATCACCCATTGGGTGAACTAGGCGCTCGCCTAGGGCGCCCTGGCCTCAGGGGCGCCAAATGGCGCTCCACTCCCCCCAAAAAAGCGCCCCCCCGCCGCCCTAACCAGGCGCCCGCCACCACCGCCGCTAGACCCCCACCCCTTTCCGGCTTTCCTGGGGGCCCCGCAGCTGTGGAGCCTCCAGGAAAGCCAGCGCTCCGCCGCCGCCCCCTGTCTCCAGGCCCCACCGGGAGGTTGGCATCCCCCATAGGGGGCGCCCCAGGCTTCCTGCCTAGGGCGCCCAGACACCTGGAGCCAGCCCTGGCTAGGGGCTTTCAAGGCAAGTGAGAAGCAGAGGTGGTTTGCCATTGCCCTCCTCCGCAGATACTTCCTTGGTGGTCACCTATCCAAGTACCGAACTCGATTAGCTTCCGAGATCTGGCTGTACCATACCATATTACCATTCCACACTCTTTTTCACCATATAGGCCACAGTTAACCAGAGGGCTATGGGTTGGATCCAATCAGTTCTTCCTTTGATGTAAGAAGAACAATAGTCTCCTTTTGATCCCCAAGGTTATGCGAGAAATCATGGGACACAGTGGCATCAAGGAGGAAAATTGGGCAAGATTACCCCTTTTCCCTCTTGTGTTAGCAGAAAAGCTGGTGGGATCTAACCCGTTATCTAGGTACACAAAAATAACTACTAGGGACAAGTCCTGTAATAAAAAGGTAGCCTTTATTATTTCATTCAATCTGTACAAAAAAAAATGAGAAAAGAAAAACCACACTATCACCGCATAGTGACAACCCATTTGATATACAAGTCAAAAAGTGCACATCAACAAGCGTGAGGGTTTCAAGAGGTACACAATTTTTTGTTTTAAAAAAGGCAGTGATAAGCTAGCATACATCACTGACAAAAAGGGTAACGGGATCCCAAGTATACTCTGCTAAAGTTTTTGTGTTTTTTTTTTAATCCAGAAGTTCTCTATAACCACCCAACACTTGATGAGTAAAAAGAGAAAGGTAAGGGCAGGAAAAACAAGCATTCAGTCATCAGTGAATGAAGAGCAAGGAAGGTCCGGAGGTGATCATACCTCTTCTCTGACGGCGTATCTAGAAGAACGTTTAGAAGGTTAAGCAGTTCCTCTGTTCCCGCACTTCCAAAGCTGATGAAACATTTTCATCAATAAATAACAGAATCTCACAATTCCTTAGGAGGGGGAAAATCCCCCAACATTTATTTACATATGAAATGTGTTTAGTACAGTTGTTATGAACAATGGATTTAACACCGAAAGCGGCGAGACTCCCCCTTTCAGAACGAAACGTTTACCTATTGTATATTCATGCAGATCTCTCTCTTTCTATGTATATATACATACGTACAAACAACATTTTGCTTTTTTAATTTTAAAAAAGTACAAAATTGGCTTCAGGGAATACATAACGTGGTATAAAAGCAAACGAAAACAAGAAACGAAACGTAACTCACAGAGAGCTCAACGTCAAGGAGGCAGTAAACGGTACGTTGTATTTTTTTTCCCTGTACTTCCTGAAAAAACATTCACTAGTGGAAATAGGTACACTCTGGAGTGTTCAAAAAAAGCACCAGTCTCTGCACCAAGGAAATCCATAGTCAAAACTCTTAAAATGTCAATCAAGTGATGCTGACTAACACACTTCTGCCATGAGAGTAAGGGTCAAAAGCCACAGGGGGTGCAAAAGCTATGAGCAACTCCTTTAACTCTTCCCACATGCCCAGAATTAAAACATTCATCACATCCAAGTGGTTTTGGTGTACATGGTGGCAGCACTACCACGCAAATGGAACTCCATGCTCATGAGACAGGGACAGATGTCTGCATGGAATGAGGAATCCCGGTTTCATGCATGTTTGCCAGCACATAAGATGATGGTAGTTACTTCTGTACCCAGCATCTCAATTTCACCACTGGTGGCTGCAGACCTCTGGATTATATCCACTACCAGAAGTTTTTAATGATATATTATACATCATGAAAAACTCATATCAACTGCAACAGTTTTTCCAATCCACAGTGTACATGTATCTCTGATGGACAGCATGTTATCCAGGATCTGAACAACATCCTCCCATAAAGATTTAAAAGACATCGTGCCGTAGAGATCGATGCATGGCGAATGCAGCTTTAAGGTGGACAACTGCGGTCAATGATTGTCAAATCTCTTACTGCTCCTACACTTCGTAAGGTCCACACACTTGTATTAAAAAAAAAAATGTTCTCAGGAGGAGCCCAAATGCCACACTTGGTACCATATTTTAGAATGGAATTCTGGGCACTAGGAACTATGTAAGACCCATGGCTCGGGGTATGCTTTTGGAAAGGACTAAGCTAACGTCATTTCACATGACTTTGGGTTCAATGCTACATGGGCAAGAGCCAGCATAGCTTACTGGGGAAGGGTTTAAGCCAGGAAATGCCAAGTTCAAATCTCATCTCAACACGTCCATTAACTCATTACACGGCCTTTGGCAACCCACTGACTGCCGGCATCAGTGTTTCCTCACTCGCCCCGCCGCATGCACAAGATGGGGATAACAATACAGACCTACCTTACCTTGTTCATGTAAGGATACAGGTTTTATCCCAAAAATGTGAAAATACAAACAATGGGAGTGTCACCCTGAACTGAATCTTCCTTGCAATGTCAGAGTACCATGGAGGAATTATTAATTTACAAAATACTCATCATATTCAAAGTGCTTTACAATCCTTAGGCTGTTGATCCCCATACGGTGTCTGACACTACCAAACGGCCACCACCTCCTTTAATGCACACTCTGTGATCCTACAGCAGCCATCGTTCTTCCTATCCCATTAAAGCACTCGACTTCCATGAATCTCTGAGCTCTTTCACACACACCAAATAATGCACTTCCAATTCAGTTTCAGTGTAGTTTGCAACTGGAGTTTACTGTGTGAAATGGAAAAATCCACTTGCAAACAGTCGCGGAAGTGGATCGAAATGGCATTGTCTGGCTTGTGTGAAAGTGCCACAATTCTGCCTCATTTACATAAGCAGGAGGCCAAACAGCTACTGGCTATGGGAAGCTCGGGCTCACCTCTGGTTTTAATTCAGAGACAAATTGCCATGAAAACAGGGTCCCGGTCCAGTTCAGAATTCAAAGCAAAAACACAACAGGTCTGCAAGAAATTATAAACAAGGGTATACGTCAGGCTGAAAAGCAGCCAGTGGACCATTCAACATAACAACCTTCACTCAACTGACTCCTAAAGTATTCTAAGCAAGATTCAAGTCCAGTAACATCTTAAAGACCAACAAGATTTCCAGGGCATATGCCTCTGAGGCTGCGGTCACACGCGCTAAATAATCCACTTTCAGTGAGTGCACTTTCCAACTGGATTTTCACTGTGTGAACTGGCAAAATCCAGTTGGAAAGTGCACTGAAAGTGGATTGAAAGTGGATTATTGAGTGTGTGTGACTGCAGCCTGAGAGTTAAAGCTCCCTAATGATAAAGAGAACTTTGTCTTTCAAAAGCTTATACCCTCATATCCTGAAAATCTTGTTGGTCCCTAAGATCTGTTAAAATTTTCTCCAAAGCCCATATGTTCAATTAAAAGTTGAAGATAAGACATTTCTACATTATCAAAGGCTTTTTTCCAAGTCTAGTGATAAGATTGAGGAGTCAATTTGATTACGTTTACAACATTGTATGACATTGATGTAAGATCTCGACCTGGAATAAACCCAGATTGATCTGGGTGGCTGTAATCACCAATAATAGTGTTCAACCTTAAAGCCCTAAGAGCAGTGAAAACTTTTAGATCTAGGTTACGAAGAGATATAGGGCGATAAGACGTAGCACTTAACAAATCTCTTCCTTTCTTAGGTAAAATAATAATCTCAGCATAATTCCACGTGTCTGGTATCACTCCCTGATTTAAAACTAAATTATAAGTATCTTTTAAGGGGCCTGCAAGTAGATCGTAATATTTTTTTATAGAATTCGGCCGGGAATCCATCTTGGCCTGGTGTCTTGTTGTTCTTAAGATTACATGCGGTATCAGTCACTTCCTGTGATGATATTGGTTGCTACTGGACCCAAATCTTGGTCATCTACTGCAGACCAATACAGCTACCCCCAAAAAAGTATTCTGAGGTGCACAAACAAGACAAAAACCAGTCTTGAAGACGGACCACTGTTACATCACAAGCTAGAGAGCTGACAAGGACCCACTAAAAACTGTCTAGAACTGACTACTCTGCCAACCAGGATTTTCACAATCTAGAAGCTGAAGAGATCATCCAGGCCTTACGTGCAATTAAAACATGGCACCAAAGCAAGGGAAGTCAATTATTGGCCAGTGTCACCACCCCTTCAACAGTGGCAGTTTTGCCTTTGCTTTGTTACAAAAGATCCATCCAGTATTCATCTCATTTGTGCAGACTCCAAAATGTATCAATGATGTGCATAGACTTGCTGATTTTGCATGGTTTATTCCGCTCCTGCTAGTCATGGGGGAGGACAAGGAATCATGCACTGTGTGGAAGTATCATCCCTAACTACTAGAAAACTTGCTCAGATTGGTGACTAAGGCCCTAACTGCATGACAAGCTGCCCTCGGGTTTGGTCCTGCCAAAAGGGGTTGTGGCTCAGTGGTAGAACATCTGCTTGCCATGCAGAAGGTCCCAGTTTCAATCCCTGGCATCTCCAGTTAAAAAGAGCAAGTATGAAAGACCCCTGCCTGAGACCCCAGACAGCCACTACCTGTCTGAGTAGAGATAATACAATATTGACACTGATGGACCAATGGTCTGTATTAGTATAAGGCTGCTTTTTGTCTGTTCGCATGCCATGAGTTTCTCAATGGGGACTCAATTAGTAGGTGTGGGGTCCTGATATGGATTGGGACCACAGTGCCCACGAAGAAAGGGCTTCAGCCTGCTCTCCCCATGCTGTTTCCCAACCCAAAATGTCTCTAGTGAAGTGCTATTTGCCCCACTGGGGAAATCCTGGTGTATCCCATTAGTACACGTGGAGCCCCCAACATGACAGATACTACCCCAATGAAAGATACTACCCCATGTAGCCATTTTAGGTCAGGGAATTAGAATGGGGGGAGGAGGCCAAAGTCCCTTCTTGCACACTTAGGGTTGCCAGGTCTGGGTTGGGAGATACCTGGAGACTCTGGGGGAGGATCCAGGAGAGGGTGAGGTTTGGGGAGGGGAGGGGCCTCAGCATCATACAATGCCATAGAGTCCACCGTTCAAAGCAGCCATTTTCTCCAGGGGAACTGATCTCTGTCAGCTGGAGATCAGTTGTAAAAGCAGGAGATCTCCAGGCCCCAACTGGAGGCTGGCAACCCTATGCACACTACAGCCAGGGCTGAATCAGGTCCACACGCCTGGACACAGAGTTCCCAAGAAGGAACTCACAAGCGCATGTGGGAAAATGTTATGAGTTGGATCCTACCAGCTTTTCCATTGACAAAAAATGGAGGAAGAGCCTTTTTTGACTGCCAGAAAGATCAACCGGGGACATGAAGAGACAGAAGCCATGCAAAGATGGAGGGGGAGGGGCTGCAGTGAGGATGGGAACTCAGGGAGTTGGAGTGGAAGGGCTGGTAGGATCCAATCCAATGTGTAGCTAAGCCCTAAATTCTACCAGTTATTCTTTGTAGAAGAGGAGAGTGGATTTATACCCTGCCCTTCACTACCCAAAGGAGTCTCAGAGCAGCTTTCAATCTCCTTTCCCTTCCCTTCCCCACAACAGACACCCTGTGAGGTAGGTGGGGCTGAGAGAGCTCTCTCGAGCGCTTGAGAGAACAGCTCTGAAAGAACGTGTGACTGACCCAAGGTCACACCAGCAGCTGCACACGCAGGAGTGAGGAATCAAACCTGGTTCTCCCAGATTAGAGTCTGCACTCTTATCCACTACACCAAACTGGCTCTCAAGGACTTAAAACATGAGATTTTCACCATCAGCCATTTTGCCCAGGGTTGGATTCAGTCAGCTTTCCCACTGGTGAAAAGTGGAGGAGGGGGTCTCACTCGACCACTCAAAAAAAGCCATGCTGGGGATCGTGGGCCCTGCATGGACCAAGCGATGTGGGATGGGGGATGTCGTAAGGAGGAGAAACAGGTGAGATGGAGTGGGGGAAAGCCAGCTAGATCCAACCCTCTATGTTTTTGTCATGCACTCATGAAACTGTGGAAGACTCATCTGTCTAAACCTTTCAGTTTTGTGCAGCCCTAATGGGTGAAATACATTTGGCCTAACACTGTCCGTTAAGGTGCCTGACGGGGAATGCACAAAGTATTTAGTACAAGCAACCAAAGCAAAGTCTGAGTCTTAGTTTATTAACCCTATTACCAGTTGCCCATTTATCATTTAAATATCTGAACAACTGGCTTTAGCATAAACGAGTGACCCCACACCCGCCAACGCAAGCCACACGTCAAGACTTACAATCCTTCCAATCAAGTTAAAACAGATAATGCCTTATAAATGGTTCCAATATAAGCATTTTAAGAAATTACATGATGTGCTACCTTCCCCTCCCACCCCATAACCCTCCATAACTGTAAACGTTATTCACAGAACTGTACACATTTTGATCGGTCTCGAGCAGCTAAGCTTAATTCCGCATCCTATTTTGCAGGAAAATACTAACTTAAATACTGGTTTTACTGGTTTTTTTTTAATGAGGCTTGTGTGGAGTCCACCAGCCGTATTAAAAAAGTGCAACAGAGGAGCTAAGAAGCGGGATGGTTAAGAAACATGAGTAGGATGACCCACCGGCATGTTTTCCTGTGCAAAGTCTACTGAAATGATTAGCAAGAGGTTTCTGTGTGGTTCCTATGAATTTCAGTGGGGGCTTTAGGGCACCTCCAAACGGATTAGATCCTATGTAATTCTCCTCATGTGCAGGGACCTGCACTCTGATAATCCTTCCTGGATCATGTCAGAAAGTCTCTCCAAGTATGTTGGACACATCAGATGCGCATAAATCCATCCAAATGTCCTCCTGCCTCCGTCTTCCATAGTACTTTCCCTTGATGGCTATTCATTTCGACGGGCCTTTTTTTTTTTAATAAAAGAACAGCAAGATGCCTCGGTTCCAATGTGTTCTCTATAGGTGGAGAGACTCTCTGATATTATACATGATTTACAAAAAAAAAAGCACCTAAAAAATCTTATGCGAGAGTTTAAAGTCACATGATTCCAAACACTCTCCTTTTGGTCATTGGAAAAAAAATGCACTGCATGATTTGGGGCTCTAGTCCTGTTGATTATTCAGAACAAAAACCAATGGAAGATAAAAACCCAACTTGCTTTTCTTTCCTCTGATTCAGTTTCATTGGGCAGAACCTTCTTCTGAAAATACCTCTTTGGGCCTGTTCTGACTTTGACTTAAGAGGTGTGGGGGCTGCTATTGCATCCATCCTTCCTACATCCTTGGTAAATTCAGAAGCTCTCAAATTACATGGGGCAACTACCAACAGTACCACCACCATCACCCTTCAGGGGCAGTGCTGGTGTGGTAAGGAATCATGTGATAAGGGCATCTGTCATGTGATCTTGGAGCTGACATCATCAGAGCCCCTTAGGGAAGAGAAATACTGGTCTGTCTCCCACACTGCTTAAGTAACATCAGAAAGGGACCACGCGCGGAGCTGTTGAATGGGACCCTAGGTATTGCCCCAATATTAAGAACTCTGCTTTAAACAAATTATTTAAAAAGACAAAACAAAAGAAACAGGGTTTTCCTACTAAATACCAATACAAACACATAACAAAGAGTATAAAAATCATCTGTTTAAATATATACATACTCTGTTCAACTCAAATACTGCTTTATTTAATGCCGTATTTTTGGGAGGAGGGTAGACTTTATGTGTGTGTAAGTCTGTATGTATATACAGACGTATACACAACACTGTCTATATATATATCTATCTCTCTACATATATCTATGATCTATAGTGGAGAAGTGAGGAAGATTATATATAGACTATATTGCAACAGTTTGGACAGAACCGTTAACACTATTACTGTAGGGTGAAACTTTCTGTACCAAAAAAAAAAATCATTTGTCTTTTGAAGTAGAGAAGGTTTCGTGTTGCTGTTTTTTTGCTTTCGAAATATACGTGGGAGACGGAGGAGAGGGCAGGTCATTTTTCGGCCGAACTCATTCGTTTTGATTTAATGAAGGCCATCCCATGGGTCCGCATGTGAGTGTTTAAGGCAGCTTCCATTTCAAAGGTCTTTGAGCACACTTTGCACTTCCGGTCAGACGCGGCGCTGTCGGATGCCTCCTCCTCGCAGCTGGGCTTGTTCTCCTGTTGGTTGTCTTCCCCGGATCCGTTCTGTTTGGAGACGGGCTGTGGCTCCTTCAGCTTATGCACGATGAAGAGGTGCCTGGAAAGGGAGACGTGGGAGGTGTAGCAGAGACCGCACTCCCGGCACTGGTAGGAAGAGCCGTCGGATTTATGCTGGGGGATATGTTCGTGGAACTGGAGGAGGTTCTCCGTCGTGAAGCCGCACACCGCACATTTGTGGACTTTGAAAACGTTGATCTTCAGCTTCTTCAGCGGCTGAGTGATGGCTCCTCTCGGGGGCCTGAATTCCAGCACGGGCTCCTCCAATTTACGCTTCGGACTGGGAACCTGAAGTCAATAAGACAGCCATTTTATATATAAAAAAACCAGTTATAACTGTGCTGTTATGCTGAGTAATAGTCATTGCTTCTGAACTTTGAAAGAAGCAGGAAATCGCTATTTGAGTTAGGGCCCGTTTATGCAACAGATCAAGCAAACAGACCATCAGTAGAGTTCAGAACAGACAAAATTAAAGCAATTTTCACACAATGTAAGAAGTGGTCTGGTAGTTCACACCACTGGTCTAGCTAGTCAACAGAGGCTACCTGGATGACTTGGAAGGCCCACAGAAGGAGTATAGAAGCCAAAACCTTTCCCTTTCAGAGAGATATTTCCTCCAGACATGGAGGTTCTATTTAGCATCATCTCCTTTTGAAATGATGTAAGCGCATGGCTATTGCTACCTCCTGGGTCAGAGAGTTCTAATAATAATTAAATGCTGTCAAGTAGCAACAAACTTACAGTGATACACCCTAAGATCGCATTAGCCTTTTTTGTCACTGCGTCACACTGGCTGCTTATATTTAACCTACGGTCCATCTGTACCCCAAGATCTGGTTCACACCCACTGCTACCTAGAATGCCTCTGATTATCAGATGCTGGAGACAGTCCATAGTGGATGGCCTCCCTGTTAATACCTTCCTTGTGAGTTTCCACGGGCATCTGGAAAGCCAAGGTTGGAAGCTACATGGCCTTCAAAAGGCCTCAGCTCTGATCCCGCAATACCTTTTTTACATTCCTAACTAACAGGCACAGGGCAATTTACCTGGGTATTGAGTCTAGGCAGAAATCGGCTCCTGATGAAACTGGCTCTTAAGACCACAGGCAGCAATCGGTAACATTGCCACAGACATTTCTGACTGGCAACTGCAATACCAGGCAGGTCCCCATCAGCAAGCATATAGTTGTTGCCCATGTGAAGAAAATGTAAAAATCATGCAGCAGACACGGCCCACCATATTCTCCCAAACCACTTGTTACACATTTCGCACATGTCTTTGTACAGACGTACAGTTCAATCCACCACCAGCACTGCGACCACAACCTTCAGTTACTATGGCGATTCACATTGATCCTTGGATCTGAACCAATGCGGCCTGTATATCCAGTACAAAAGTGCAATGCCCTATCTTCCAACCCAATGACAGAAAAGGTCTCTCCAAAGGGAAAAGCATGGATACGCGGGAGATACACTGGAGGGGACTTGGTTGGGGGGAACTCAGGGAGGACGCCTAGGCACTGTGCAGAGTGCTAGAGTACATGCCTTGAGTGCCTAAGGGCCTAGGTGCAACCTCTAGTTAGGGATCAGGGCTGAGAAAGACCCTTGCCTTGGAAGAGCCACGGCAAGTCACAGAATAGAAAGCTCCAGGATGGACTCTGCATATGGCTGTTATCATACGAGGTAGGATACTTAGGAGTGGGTGTTTTAGACTAAGCACTGTCATAGAATCAGAGAATCACAGAGTTGGAAGGGGCCATACGGGCCATCTAGTCCAACCCCCTGCTCAATGCAGGACCAGCCTAGAGCATCCCTGACGAGTGTTCATCCAGCTGCTGCTCAAAGACTACCAGGGAGGGAGAGCTCACCACCTCCCTAGGCAGCTGATTCCATTGTCGCACAACTCTTACTGTTAAAAAGTTTTTCCTAATATCCAGCCAGTACCTTCCCATCCTTAATTTAAACCCATGATTGCGGGGAGTCCTCTCCTCTGCTGCCAACAGGAACAGCTCCCTGCCCTCCTCCAAGTGACAGCCCTTCAAAGACTTCAGGAGAGCAATCATGTGTGTGTGTCCCCCCCAACCTCCTCCTCTCCAGACTAAACGTTTCCAAGTCCCTCAGCCTTTCCTCACAGGGCTTGGTCCACTCGTACCAGGGCCAACTCAGCCTGGGCATTGTGTGTATATCAATCTACCTCTTTAAGCGTGCATGTCTTGGTCATACCTGGCCTGTAGACCTGGCTGAAAAAACCAACCTAAGTGGTGGAAAGTGCTGTCATGTCACAGCCAATTTACAGGGACCCCCTCGTGGGGTTTCCAAGGCAAGAGACGTTCAAAGGTGGACCCCGGACATCCTTGGTGGCCTCCCATCCAAGCGCTAACCAGTTCCAACCCCGCTTAGCTTCCGAGATCTGACGAGATAAGGCCAGCCTGGACCATCTAGTCAGGTATCAAAAGTACGTTAACAAAAATGGTACCATCCAAGCACGTTGATTATGCAATCTTCTGAATGGGCCACAAAATGGGACTGCAAAGCGGCTTTCTCCAAGTTCTTGAGCCATCTTACCCTTCCCAGCTCTGATTTCTTAATAAGGGGACAAGATTCCAGTAACGAAAACATCCAGGAGAGAAATGAGATTACTTCTCTCTCTCTCTCTCTCTCTCTCTCTCTCTCTCTCTCTCTCTCTCTCACCTTGGTATCTTCCTTGACTTCACTTTGTCCTCTATTGGTTGATTCCGTCATCTCTTTCACATCGGGCTCCTTAATGCCGTGCATCAGCTGAATGTGTTTTTCTAGCATCAATCGCTTGGTGAAAGTACGTCTTGAATCTGGGCAGTGCCTGTAGAAAATGCACAGCAGACGGAAGTCGGTGCAGGTCCTTTGTGCCACTTGAATAGCACAAGATCAAGAAGGGGAACAGATAAAAAGCAGTGCACACATAACTAACTGGAGGGCCAGTCTGGTGTAGTGGTTAGGCATGTGGACTAATTTGAGAGAACTGGGTTTGATTCCCCACTCCTCCACACGCAGCTGCTGGTGTGACCTTGAGTCAGTCGGAAGTTCTTTCAGAGCTGTTCTCTCAAGGACAGTTCCCAAGACAGAGCTCTCTCAGCCTCACCTACCTCACAGGGTGTCTGTTGTGGGGAGGGGAAGGGAAAGGAGATTCTAAGCCACACGGGTAGTGAGGGGCGGGGCATAAATCCAATCTCTTCCTCGCTTCTTCTTCTAAAGATGGATTCAGCTGGGTGGCCGTGTTGGTCTGAAGTAACAGAACAAAGTTTGATTCAAGTGGCACCTTTAAGACCAACAAAGTTTAATTCTGGGTTTAAGCCTTTGTGTGCATGTGCACTTTAGGTGGCCAGTATCAGATTTATTACCTTTAAGGTACTGCACAGGTGGTATGTAACGCCTACAGTTCTTTACAGAATCAATCCTACCATCTCGGCGAAGTGCTGGAAGAACTGTGGTCAATTGGGAGATTACGCTCATTGCTGGTGGCATTGCCCCATTATACAAAGTTTCTGGACACAAATATTAATGCAAATTGTAGTAATTACTGGTGTTAATCTACCTGCTACTCTGGAGGCTGTAGTGTTGGAAATGGGCTTAGTTACGATTGACAGTGTATGCATTAAAATACCATTTGCTGTATTAATTGCTGTTGCTAGAATATCGATAGCCTGATATTGGAAAAAGAAAGAGGCCCCTACCCTAAATTGTTGGCAACATAAGCTGTGGGAATACTTTGTACACAGTTGAATTGCAAAAAATGTAACAAATAAAAATGTATAGAGTAAACAGAAGTTATTCCATGCGGTTTGGTCTCTGATTATAGAGTACTTGATGGGTAATGAAATAGCTCCCAAAAACACATATTCTGTATCTTTGAAAAAATTTAGATTAATGTGTTAGGGTAAATTATAGATTTACTGTCCTGCATCATTGTATATTTTGTAATTTGGCAAATACGTTTGGTATTGTGTAGGAAAGTATTGTATTAGTATTCTGTTGAAATGTTAATATAAATAAAATTTGGAATTTAAAAAAAAATCTGGCATTCCCTCAAGGCATCCATTCTTCATGCCCTATGTTTTAGTTATTGTTTTATGTGTTTTTAATATGTATGTTTTAGGTTTAGGTTTAATTTTTGACACACTTTTTTTATAACGTCTTGTTTTAACGGTTAGCCACCTCAGTGGCTGCGACTGGGCAAAAAGGCGGCATATAAATGTTGGAAACAATGAATAAACAATAATATCAATAGAAGCAGAACTTACGAGCAGGTGTATACTTTCCTAATGCCTTTGTGCTTGATACGATTGTGGCGGCAGAGACTGTGTGAGGAACTGAAAGATTTGTCACACTGGCGGCAAGGATGTTTCTTCATTTGCTTTAAAAGAGAAGGGAAGACACTTTTAACACGGAGCAGACAGAGTTACACGTTAACAATGACACAGAGAGGGGGGTGTCCATAGATTTCCCCACTCAGGTCCATAGATTTCCCCACTCACTACCCCTCTACCGTTCTGGTGGCAGGAAGTGCTGCTGAGTCACTATGGCGACCCCTGGTCGGGTCTTCAAGGCAACCGAGACTTCTAGAGGTGGTTTGCCATCGCCTGCCTCCGAATCACAACCCTGGTATTCCTCGAAAGTCTCCCATCCAAATACTAGCCAGGGCTGACCCTGCTTAGCTTCCGAGATCTGACGAGATCAGGCTAGCCTGGGCTATCTACCTTTCTACATCATAACATACCACATAGAACCTGGAAGCAGGGCCAACTCTGGCAAGTACTTGGACGGGAGACCTCCAGGGGATACCAGGGCTGGGACGCAGAGGCAGGCAATAGAAGAAGAAGAGTTTGGATTTATATCCTGCCCTTCACTGCCCGAGCAGAGTCTCAGAGCGGCTTACAAACTCCTTTCCCTTCCCCTCCCCACAACAGACACCCTGTGAGGCAGGTGGGGCTGAGAGAACTCTTTCACAGAAACTGCCCATGAGAGAACAGCTGTGCAAGCAGCTTGTGACAGACCCAAGGTCACACCAGCAGGTGCAAGTGGAGGAGTGGGGAATCAAACCCAGGTCTCCCAGATTAGACCATACTGCGCTCTAACCAGCTAGCAGCCAAACTGGCCAGGATGCACACGCTAGGCAGCAGACAGAAGACGAACCATAGACTTCTAGGCCCGTCACTTCACGCACGCGAAGGACATCTCACAGCGGCTTACCATCACCTTTCCCCTCACAAACCTCCCACATCAGAGACATCCTGTGCGGCAGGTGGGGCTCAGAGAGCTCTTTCGAGAATGGCTCGTGAGAGAACAGATCAAAAGCAACTTGTAACTGACCCAAGGTCACGCCAGCATGGCATTAGTTATAGAAACCTGCCTTACAGTACTGGTCCTTGGACAGCCCATGCTGTTCTACTGTGATTGCTAGTGGAGTCTCAGGCAGGATTCCTTCCACTTTACTACCAGCAATCCTTTTACTGGGGATTAAACCTGGGACCTTTTGCAGATGAATGGATGCTCTAGCACCAAGCTGCAGTATCCTCCTCCTACCTCCGTCACAGTGTTGCTCCTCATGATCTCCCCCACCCACCCATGCCTCCACTTCTAAGGTCCTCTTTCATGAGAGGCTGTGGCTCAGTGGTATAGCACTTGCTCTGTATGGAGACAGGGGTGCGGCTTGAGAAAATCCACTAGTCTGTGGTCGACACCTGCTTTATGAATGGCCTGAACTGGGGCACTGCTGCTGATGACTCACTCGAATATCAGTGTAGCAAACTGGCCATGAGGACGTGTTGCCCCGTTTATGTAAATATTTCTGTCCAAGGTGTGGGGCTACTAGACCATTTTATATGGCTTTGAATTAGAACATAAGAGAAGCCATTTTAGATCAGGCCAATGGCCCATCCAGTCCAACACTCGGTGTTACACAGTGGCCAAAACCCAGGTGCCATCAGGAGGTCCACCATCAGGAGGTCTAGAAGCCCTCCCACTGTGGCCCCCCAGCACCAAGCTCCAACACTTTGATGTGTCAGAGCATCTCCTGGGTTGACCATGCTGATATCTGGTCGATGTGGGTGCCCCATCCTAGCAAGGAGGTGTCTGTGGTGACTATAATTTCTGGGAGGGGGAACAAAAGGGTACCTCTACCAAGGGATTGGGGTTTAGAGTCCACCAGTGAAGGGTCTGTAACACTCGCCTTGGCATGTTTAACCTTTTTGATTGATGGTGGCAGAAAGGATTGAAAGTCCTAACAAACCACTATTGCAAAGGGTACATGAGTAGTCTTCCATGTGCTACCACTGATGCGGTGAAGGCCATTAACCCTAGCAGACTCTGTATTATTATGGCTGGCTGCAGGCATACTCTCTGGAAGCAAAGTATGTGCATTCTGATTGCCTGGACTTTTTCAAAGGGTGAGAAAGCCTTGGCCAGGTTAGAGTTTATCATCGTGCCTACGAAAGAGAACTTCTGTGAATTTTCTATCTTGGATTTCTTTGCACTGACCTGTAGGTTCAAGGCTTTGAGTATTTGCAATGTAAGGTGAAGGTCTGCTTGTAATTTTGGTTTGGTGTCAACTACGATCAACCAGTCGTCAAGATGTGGCTATATCTCCTGATGGCACCTGGTATTTTTGGCCGCTGTGTGACAGAGTGTTGGATTGGATGGGTCAACAGTGGGAGGGCTTCTAGTGTCCTGGCCCCACTGCTGGACCTCCTGATGGCACCTGGTATTTTTGGCCACTGTGTGACAGAGTGTTGGACTGGATGGGCCGTTGGCCTCATCCGACATTGGCTTCTTTTATGTTCTTATGACAAAGGGGTGCAATAGAATTTGCCTCTCTCCTCCTAACCTATATGAAGGATGGGGTATAAATGATGCAAGAAGGAGGAGGAGGAGGAGGAGGAGATTGGATTTATACCCCATCTTTCACTCAGAGTCTCAGAGCGGCTTACAAACTCCTTTCCCTTCCCCTCCCCACAACAGACACCCTGTGAGGTAGGTGAGGCTGAGAGAGTTCTTTCCAGAACTGCCCTTGAGAGAACAGCTCTGACAGAAGTACAGCTTGCCCAAGGTCATCCAGCAGCTGCAAGTGGAGGACTGGGGAATCAAATCCTGTTCTCCCAGATTAGAGTGCGTGCACTTAACCACTACACCAAACTGGCTCTTATAGTCCATTGGTCTTGGGAAATATCTTGCCAGGTGAGTTGACTGGGTATTATGTCCTCTGATGGGTGACGTGTCCAGTGCAGGCAGTAATTGTCAAAAACCCTGCCAAGTGGGTTGGTTGGGTTTGGGTGACTGAGGTCTGGCCTTGCCTCTGAGGTTAGGAAACTTTTTTCTCTGCTCAGCAGGTGGTTGAACTGTGGGCATACATGCAGGCCTCGGGAAGTAAGTGGGAGCGAGTGATGAAGTCCCCTCCCTCTGGACATTGAGTAATGTGGTCTATAGCGGTGTCTTGGATTGGAGGGTGCTGAAGGGACCACCCCCAGAGTTTTGGCAGTGAGTTTATCTTCTCTTATTTTGTTGAGGACTTCATCTGTGCTAGAGGTCTATGGCACTGAGGGGTAGGTCTTCAATCCTGGCACACATCTCTTGAGGGAGCGCAGTGGCTCTCAGCCAGGAGTGACATTGTAACACAATGGCATTGGCGAGATGGCCAGCTCCACAGTCAGCGAAGTGTTTTGCACATCATAGAACAAAATGATAAACACCCAAAAGGATCCATGTAGGTGAAGACCTACATGACCCAGGCCATGGGTTGCGAACGGTTTGAGGGATGTATTGCAAATTCCGTCCACAACCCAAGGGAATGTAGTAGCCAAAAGCACATATCCAAGAATGTATCTTGCTCTACTACAATTCACTTCTGCCCTTTTCAGCTTCTGTCTTGGAAAGCTGCCACATATGCGGGGATTTCAATATACCACCACCTCCTCCACCACCAGGTCCTGGTTTTTACGAAGTTTCGGCTGTGCTAACACCTATGAACTTATTAAATTTTCACGATATTTCCCATATGGCATCTGTAGCTTTCTCCCTCTGCTACCTCGGGCAGCAAAACAGACATGTTTTTTATTAGTTCTACTCATGCCCAGGGGTTTCTGTGGAATATCAGCAATGGAAATTATGAGTAGGGTTTTTTTCCCCCTCTTTCATTTTACTACCGTGAAAACCCACTTGTTAGGGGGAACAAAAAACCTGGTTGAAGGCCACAGACATATTGGCTTACAGAACATCATGAGAGTGGGGAGAGCGATGGCTCAATAGCAGAGCATCTGCTTGACTTGCAGAAGGTCCCAGGTTCGATCCCTGGTATCTCCAGTTAAAAGGATTAGGTGGTAGGTGCCATGACAGACCTCTGCCTGAGACCCCGCCAATCATAGTAGACAACACTGCGCTTGACTGACCAGTGGTCTCATTCTATACAAGGCAGCTTTGTGTGTGTCTGTGGGGAGGGGAACTTCCAGAAATCTGACATACTCCAGCACCATTTCATGGCTAGCCAGTGTGGTGCAGCGACAAAAAAGGCTAATGCAATCTTGGGGTGTATCAACAGAGGCATAACATCCAGATCACAAGATACAATAGTCCCGCTGTACACTGCATTATTCATGCCGCACATGGAGTATTCTGTGCAGTTCTGGAGGCCTCACTTCAAAAAGGATGTGGACAGAATGGAGAAGGTGCAGAGGAGAGTGAAAGGATGATTGGGGGCCTGGAGACCGAGAAGCCCTATGAGGAAAGGCTGAGGGGCTTGGGAATGTTCAGTCTGGAGAAGAGGAGGTTGAGGGAGGACACGATTGTTCTCTTTAAGTATTTGAAGGGCTGTCACTTAGAGGAGGGCGAGGAGCTGTTTACTGTTGGCAGCAGAGGATAGGACTTGCAATAATGGGTTTAAATTAAGGGCGGGAAGGTACCGGCTGGATCTTAGGAAAAACTTTTTTACAGTAAGAGTTGTGTGACAGTGGAATCAGCTGCCTAGGGGGTGGTGAGTTCCCCCTCCCTGGCAGTCTTCAAGCAGCGGCTGGACAAACACTTGTCAGGGATGCTCTAGGCTGATCCTGCATTGAGCAAGGGGTTGGACTAGATGGCCATTATGACCCCTTCGAACTCTGTGATTCCACGATTCTATGATTTCATGCAAGTTCAAGGACTACCTGGTTGGGTGCACATGATGCCCAATTACATGTGATCCAATTTGTGTTGGGGATTACCACAGCTTCACCCACAGTTCACTTTCAGCGTTGGGGACTCAGTTCCAGGCTTTGTGGTGTAGAGGTAATGGTAAAACGCCACCAAAGCGAGTATACAGCACTCCTTCCCTGAGACGGCCAGGTTTCAAGGAAACAAGAGGCAGAATTTTCACCTCACGACGAAGGCCTTCCTAGCAATCTTCATGGAAAGCACCCTCTAATTTACAGCCTGTAAATTACAGGATGCCATTGCTAGCCTTTCCAATGAGGGCTGACTAGTGGTGTGGGAGATCAAAGTCTGTGCTTGTAAGGAGTACGATGAGGAGGGAAATGGGAGGATGATGTGGTGACAGCCACAGGCATAGACAGCTTTAAAAGGAGGCTGGATAGATTTATGGAGGATAGGCCTATCAGTGGCTAGTAGCCATAGTGACTAAAGGGAACCGCCACATTCAGAGGCACTCTGGATCCCAGTCCAAGAAGGCAACATCAGGGGGAAGTCTCTATGTCCTGTTGTCAGAACACCGCAGGAATTGGTTGGCCACTGTGTGGAATGGCCAATACACTTTGTAGGGAAAGGAAGAAAGATTTGACAATATAGTGAGATCTCCACATGTGGAATCACATACCAAACTGTACCACTAACTTATCTTGGACTGTACTACTTCCTCATTATTATACCACTTTTGGTGGGTAGGGTGATTGGTGAATCCTCTTTTCATTTTTTAAATGAGAGTGATTCAAATGTGGGATTTGCTGCCAGAGGATGTAGTGATGGCCACAGGAATAAATAGCTTTAAAAGGGGATTAGATCGATTCATGGAGGATAAGTCTATCAGTGGCTGGTAGCCATAGTGACTAAAGGGAACCTCCACATTCAGAGGCACTAATCCTCTGAATCTCGAGCCAGGAGGCAACATCAGGGGAAGGCCTCTGCCTCTATGCCCTGATGTTGGTCATTCAGAGGAGGTGGCTGGCCACTGTGTGAGACAAGGATGCTGGACTAGATGGACTATTGGCCTGATCCAGGAGGGCTCTTCTTATGTTCTTAAATATCTGGACCAAAAGGTATACATGAAATGGTAAATGTGGGAAGGATCCAATAGGGGCATGAAATGAAAATTAGAAATGAAGGGCTTCAAGTCTCTAGACCAGAAAAAGTTGTTGTTCACAACCAAACACAGCATCTAGTTGATTAACAACAGCAATTAATGCTGTGGGATCTTCAGTGCAATCCTATTCAGAGCTACACCAGTTTAAGACCACTGATAACAGCTGGGAATTGAAAACAAATCAGCCAGTATCATAATGCCCCTGTATAAATCATTGGTGCGACCTCATTTGGAATACTGTGTACAGTTCTGGTCGCCACACCTCAAAAAGGATATTATAGCATTGGAAAAATGCAGAGAAGGGCAACTAGAATGATAAAAGGGTTGGAACACTTTCCCTATGAAGAAATATTAAAATGCTTGGGGCTCTTTAGCTTGGAGAAATGACGGCTGAGGGGTGACACGATCGAGGTTTATAAGATTATGCATGGGATTGAGCAGGTTAAGAAAGAAGTACTTTTCTCCCTTTCTCACAATACAAGAACTCGTGGGCACTCCATGAAATTGCTGAGCAGTAGGGTTAGAACAGATAAAAGGAAGTACTTCTTCACCCAAAGAGTGGTTAACATATGGAATTCACTGTCACAGGAGGTGGTGGCAGCTACAAGCATGGACAGTTTCAAGAGGGAATTAGATAAACATATGGAGCAGAAGTCCATCAGTGGCTATTAGCCACAAGGTATAGATAGGAACTCTCAGTCTGGGGCAGGTGATGCACTCTATTCTTGGTGCTGGGCGGTGGGCAGCAGTGGGAGGGCTTCTAGTGTCCTGGCCCCACTGCTGGACCTCCTGATGGCACCTGGTATTTTTGGCCACTGTGTGACAGAGTGTTGGACTAGATGGGCCATTGGCCTGATTCAACATTGGCTTCTCTTATGTTCTTATGCATAGGATTGCACTGCTAATGGGTTTAATTCACTCGATGGCTTAAGCTTCTGCTGATGAACTCGTGGCAGCCCGTCTTCATTGGTTGAAAGTTACAGATGCTCTCGTTTTAGAGGCTCTGGTGCATTACCGTAAAAGGAAATGTAACCGGAAAAATACCACAATTTTTCATTCCTAACAAATGGCAGCTTTTGTTTATTAATTTCTAAATGAGTTGGATTGGACTGAAAGGTGTTCTTGTGCAAGCAGAAGGCGCCGCAATTCAGACAAGGGAAAGGTGTGCGATTTCTGCAAATTCTGCTCTGAAGATGCCATTTCTTGTCTTATTAAACTGTTCCTACTGGTCAAAAGACTCTCAGGAGCAGCTTTGGGGGTGGCATGGACGGGGGGAGGGGAGGCTGAAGAGAGAAGGAGATGGAAAGATCCAGGGCTCTTTTTGTAGCAGGAACTCCTTTGCATATCAGGTGACACACCCCTAATGTAGCCAATCCTCCAAGAGCTTACAGAACACTTCTTACAGGGGCTACTGAAAGCTCTTGGAGGATTGGCTACATTAGGGGTGTGTCACCTAATATGCAAAGGAGTTCCTGGTACAAAAAGAGCCCTGGAAAGATCCATTCCATGAGCGAAGCTCCTGAGCGTGGTTCTTTGGATCTACTTTATACACTGGGTTGGACCCAGCCAGTTTGGGGTTTTTTTTGCTTAGCCTCCCCCAATTCTCCACCTTACTGAAGCTCCCATCCCACGTGACTTTTGTCTATGCAGGTGCCGTGATTCCTGGAATAACCCACCAGGAAGGTCATAGGGATCTCCTCCTTCCTTTTTTTTCTCCAGTAGAAAAGCTGTTTGGATCTAATCCACTTAATCTTTGGCAGTTTGGTGTAGTGGTTAGGCACAGCGGACTCCAATCTGGAGAACCAGGTTTGATTCCCCACTCCTCCACATGCAGCCAGCTGGGTGACCTTCGGCCAGTCACAGTTCCCTTAGAGCTGTTCTCTCAGAGCAGTTCTCAAAAGAGCTCTCTCAGCCCCACCTACCTCACAGGGTGTCTGTTGTGGGGAGAGGAAGGGAAGGTGGTTGTAAACCGCTCTGAGACTCCGAGTGAAAGGTGGGATATAAATCCAACTCTTTTTCTTCTTGTTTATATCCCACCTCTTATCAGGATTCTTGGGGGAGGGGGAGTTATTTTGTGTGTGTGTGTGCATGTGTGTGGAAGTCATGGTTGACTTCTGGTGACCCCCTAGTGGGGCTTGGATGTTTCAGAGAGGTGGCTTACTATTGCCTGCCTCTGCCTCCCAGCCCTGCTATTCCTTGGAGGCCTCCCTTCCAATTACTTGTCAAGGTTGGCCCTGCTTAGCTTCCAAGATCTGACGAGATCGGGCTTGCCTGGGCTCTCAAGTCAGGGCTCTCATCAGGATTCTTGAAGAAGTTTACACAAATCTCCATGTAACATAACAAAACCCTATGAGATGGATCAACTCAGCAAAGGAAACCACGGCCTTCCGTTTGCAAGACCTGAGCAAGGTCATTAATAAAAATTTTTGGAGGTCATTAATTCATACAGCTGCCATGAGTTGGAAGCGACTTGACATAACATGCACAATAATATCCACAATAATTTAAAACTACCACCCACACAGACATGCCCTTCACCATGCTTCAAAAAGACACCTACGTGGAGATTTTGGCAATGTGCAAATGTCGACAAGAGAGAGATCCCTTTGGGCCAAAAAAATAGTAAAAGTACAGATTACTAGGAAGCCTACGTACTGAAGAGCAAAATTCGCACTCGAAACGCCTAAGTGTTAAACAGGTAATACACCTGTGATTCACAACTTACATACAATATGTCAACAAATATTAAAAAATGAAATAAAATACACATACACTGATTTTTAAATACTGAAACTGATATTGAGTGCAAATGTAATCAATTGACGGATGAGTGAAAAGACAGACTGATAAAATCTTTCGGTGTTGGGCAGCTCTAAGAGTGGCTGATGGGTACCTTCTCATTTTCTCCTTGTACATGGAAAACACAGCCATTTATTTACCTTTCCATGCTCCTTCCTCATGTGGGATATGTAAACGTCTCTCTGCGTAAACAGCCGGTCACATTCCCAGCACGTCCAGCCAGGATTGGGTACTTTTTTGGGCTCTGCTTTCTTTACAGGGGAGGGGGATTTCTTCTCCGTCTTTTCCGTCCCGTTAACGGACTTGGAGTCCTCTTTGTTTTGGCCCACCGAGTTCTGCGTGGGGGGCTTTGTGCTCAGCGGCAGACTGATGCCCAGGTTTGGAGGCCCCTCGACACTCTTCAGCGTCCCGTGCATAGACTAAAATAAATGCGAAAAACAAACAGACAGACATTCACTGTTTAGAGAGGGACTCAATGAGCTACCATCCGCTGGTGCAAGGTTGCAAGCCAATTATGATGAAGTGTGCGTGCACCTGAAAGCTCACACCTTGAATAAAACTCTGTTGGTCTTAAAGGTGCCACTAGACTCTAACTTTATCCTAAGCCAAAATACAGTTACTCACAAGTTCAGCTTCACTGAACCCAAGAGACCAAAGGCCCATATACATGTACAGCACAGCCATACGATACAGAGGAACTGGACCACTCTGGACTACGGGTGAGCACTGCACATCTGGAATCGTGTCCCATAAAAGAAACCACCCCACACGCATTGACATTTTAGAAAACTGGCACCACAGGAAGAAAGACTCTAGGCTAGCATCGCCATTATATTCCTGTTTCTGACATTCCCCTACTCGTAATTCCATCAGCACAAATGCAATCGCTTACGCTTTGTCATATACTGTGCAGACTTTTACACAGGGCTTTTTTTGTAGAAAAAGCCCAGCAGGAACTCATTAGCATAACAGGCCACACCCAACAGCAGAAACTCATTAGCATATTAGGCCACACCCCTGACAGCACAGCTTATTAGCATATTAGGCCACACACCCCCATGTTACCAGACGCGTGGTCATCCAGCCACACCCACCTTTTGCTTCTTATTCTGTTTACCTTGTTTGTTGTCAAAACCCAGGGCTTTTTTGTAGCAGGAACTCCTTTGCATGTGAGGCCACACACCCCTCATGTAGCCAATCCTAATGAGTTTCTGCTGTTGGGTGTGGCCTGTTATGCTAATGAGTTCCTGCTGGGCATGGCCAACTGGGGAGCCAGCTGGAACTCCATTCCTGTGCGTTCCTGCCCAAAAATAGCCCTGCTTTTACAGATGCTAAGAGTGCTCTCGTCTGCAAAATCTTATGCTGATATAAAATGCTGTTAAAGTATCAACGTGCTGGAAGACTCCTGTTAAGGTCTTTGCTGCAACAGACTAACGATGCCATCCAGAACAGAATAACACCCTTCTAAGACCACTGAGTTCAAAGTTTAGGATTATCCTGGTAAGACAGCTAACTGTCTAGAAAAAGGAAAAGAAAAGACTGGATTTATACCCTGCCCTTCACTCCCTGAAGGAGTCTCAGAGCGACTTACAGTCTCCTTTCCCTTCCCCTCCCCACAACAGACACCCTGTGAGGTAGGTGGTGCTGAGAGAGCTCTTTCGAGAACAGCTGTTTCGAGAACAGCTCTGAAAGAACCTGTAACTGATCCAAGGTCAGGCCAGCAACTGCATGTTGAGGCATGGGGAATCAAACCCAGTTCTCCCAGGTTAGAGACCACACTCCTAACCACTACACCAAAGTGTCTGAAACAGGGTTTAGAAGAAGGTAACATCATGTTTTGTTTCTGGTAAATTGTTTCTCAGCTCAATGCTATGCAATTATATTCAGAAGTTCTGCTGACTTCAAGAAGCTGCCTACCTAGTGGGAACAGGTCATCTACCAACAACCAGAATTTACTTTGGTAGCTTCCCTGCACTTAGCTGACTCCCAACACCTGTTGCATGCAACAGCCTTATATCCAAGCAAAATGAGATGCCCCCATACCTTGATATGATCCATCATCAGTTGCTTCTGTGCATACAAGAGAGAACAGTCTGGACACTTGAAGACCGAGACCTTCTGGTTCTCAATGTGCTGGTCGAAGTGGCGATACAGCAAAGGTTGCAGAGTAAACACTGTGTCACACATGGAGCATTTGTATATTATTCTAGAAACAAAGAGGAGAGTGGAAGAAATAAAGCCAGTCACTCGCATAACTGATTTTTTGGAACTGATGACACTGCAATATTATTAACTAATTAATTACTGTATGACATTGGAATAGCCAGGAGATCCTGGAAGGGATTGTTTGGCTGCAGAAGCTGTAGCTCTTTTTTGGCACCACTAGGTGGTGAGCTACGCTTATTTGCAGGCTGAGAGTGCTGTGACTTGCCTAAGGTCACCCAGCTAACCTCAAGTGAGGAAGTGGGGATTCAAACCCAGTTCTCCAGATTAGAGGTCGTTGCTCTTAACCACTACACCCAAACTGGTTGTCCACCAAAAAATAAACATAGAGGCCAACGGAAGGCATTTGTGGAAAGCAGTGCAAATTCTCTCCCCCAAGAGAAAGGCCTGCATCCCACCACACCATTAGGCAAAGTTTGAAGCGATCCTCCAGACCTTAGGACTCTTCTTCCAACTTAAGGGACTCTTCTACGGAAGAAAATCCACTTAAGTGGGAGGAAAGCGCCTGAGAAGGAAATTCCTCCAGCCTAGGGGAGGATACCACCTGAACACAGATAAAATTCCATCAACAGCATTCTTCAGAATGGATAGTATTTAAACTATACACCCGGGTTGCCCAGTGTAGTGCCCATGGGCACCTTGGCGCCCACTGACACCTCTCCTGGTACCCACCATGGTGGGGCTTTTTCCCCAGCAAGGTTTCTGACTAACCACTGGAGATTCGTTCGGCTGTGCAGATTTTTTAAAATGTTGCTCTGGCAGCAGCTGCCACCACCGCACAGACATCTTCACTATGCGCCTGAAGGTAAGCTGCAGCAGCCATTTTATGGCGGGCTCCGCCTCCTGCAGCAGCCATTTTGTAGCAGCCATTTTGTGGCTGCATCTACTACACCATGTCAGAATCCCAAATGTCCCTGTGGGCTGAAAAAAGCTGGGGAGCAGTGTTCCCTCTAAGCTGAGTTAGTGTGAGCTAGCTCACAGTTTTTTAGCCTCCAGCTCACACATTTTTGTCCTAGCTCAGGAAGGAGGGCAGTAATTTATGCAGCAGCCAAATCGCTCACTCATAACTTTAATGCCAGTAGCTCACAAAAGTAGAATTTCTGCTCACAAGATTCCACAGCTTAGAGGGAGCATTGCTGGGGACCATTGTTACACACCTTGAAAAATAAAAGTTGGAGGTTAAACAAAACATTCTGGCTTTTCTCTAGCCACAGGAGGAGATTGAATTCTAAGGCAAATTTTACAGAACTAAACCACCACACAGTGCATCTTGGAAGTGGGCTTTCAAATGCCATCTTGGAGCTGCAAATCATTTTAGTGAACCCAGGCGGAATACAATTTCTGCTTTTAAGGAAGAATCTATCAGCCACCTCCTTGGAGTTGCCCCTGGAATTTCGCCTGAGGCAAAATCTGAAGCAGGAAGACATACAGGAATGTCAAAGACAAAAGAATTTTGGCAAGACTACTTTTTTGTTGTCCTTGAGCACATCCCTGCTTTTAAATATATATAGATAGATAGATATAGATGATATAGATATAAATATAGATATAGATATAGATGGGTGTATCTATGCCACAAACTTCTATCAGTGAGAAACCAGTTTAATCATCATAGCTGCTCTCTCAAGGAACCCTGGATATTGTAGTTTGGCAAAACTGCTCAGCATTCTCCAGTCCTTTAAGACAATGTTAGACAGAGGCTGAACATACGTATAGGGAGGAAAGTGGCACGTCAGCAGTAAGCGTGGCCCGCATATTTCTCACTCTCCTTGCTTTCTACAAACTATGAAAAACTGAATTATTCAAGGGGGCTTTTTTGCACAGGCAGTAGTGTAAAAAGGTAAAGGTTCCCTTGCTCGAAAGCCAGTCGAATCCGACTCTAGGGTTGCGGTGCTCATCTCCGTTTCAAAGCCGAAGAGCCAGCGCTGTCCGAAGACATTTCCGTGGTCATGTGGCCGGCATGACTAAACACCGAGGCGCACGGAACGCTGTTACCTTCCCACCGAAGTGGTACCTATTTATCTACTTGCAATTTCTTGCTTTCGAACTGCTAGGTTGGCAGGAGCTGGGGCCAGAGACGGGAGCTCACTCCGTCATGCGGCACCCGGGTCTCGAACTGCTGAACTACTGACCTTCCACAGCCTGCAGTTCAGCGTCTTAACCACTTGAGCCACCGCAGCTTCTAGGCAGTAGTGTAGCACTGTACAAAATGCTTCACAAAGTTAGTTTGACAAATGATCAGGGACTGTTATCTATAGTGCTGTGTGCACCTTGCTTTAAGTCGGATCCTACTATGTAATCTTGCATCATTTAATCTGTCGTGTTAACACTTGTGCTTTGCTTCAATTCTTCTTCTTCTTTTAGATTTCTGGTTACTTTTAGCACTCAAGCCCTATTTCTTTATTTATTCAATGTCCCATCCGGTTGATTGTTTTGACTCAAGCTGTGTAACCTGCACTGAGTCCCAGTGAGAAAGATGGACTATAAATAACTGAAATAAAATCTTTCTGAAGGAATCCCGGAGAGCTGCCTACACAAGCACACTGGTATACGAACAGGACTTTCACGCATACACAGTGCATATGCTGGAGCGGCACTTGCTACCATGATGGTGGCCCCCTGCCACGCACATTCCATCTCTGGTACGTCGTGCAAATGTAGCACTGGGAGCTAGTAGCACTCTCACAGAAATGCAGTGCTCTGTGTTATCTTGGGGGGAATGACTAGTTAAACTGGCTTAGCTCTGGAGTGAGAGTAAGATTACCCATAGGTCTTCAGCAATAAGATAAATTAGATACTCGTTAATCTATATTTTAACAGCATTGAGAATAATGTTAGCCCGTTATTGGAAAGATGAAAAATTACCCTCAAGACATGAAGTAGCTTGGAAACTGTTAGAGATTGCTGAGATGGACAAATTAACAATGTATATTCAGGGACAAAGTGAAACGGTAGTCCGGGAACGGTGGTTAAAGGTGTATGAGTGGTGGGAAAATGAACATGTAATGTGACTCCGAAAATGTATGGAGAAATGTATGTGTGGATGGTATTATAAGTTAAAACGAATAAAAAAAAAAGTTAAAAAAAAAAGCAATGAAGATAAATTTGGTGATCAGGAAGAGGCAGAGATGCTAGCCTCCGGGTGAGACCTGGGGATTTGGGAATGGAGCCTGGGGAGGACAGGGACCTTAGTGGGTTGCAGTGCCATAGAGTCCACCTTCCAAAGCAACCATCTGCTCCAGGGGAACTGAACTCTTGAGTCTGGAAATGAGCGGTAAGAGTTCAGTTCCCCTGGAGCAGATGGCTGCTTTGGAAGGCGGACTCTATGGCACTGCAACCCACTAAGGTCCCTGTCCTCCCCAGGCTCCATCCCCAAATCTCCAGGAGTTTCCCAGACTGGGTCTGGCAAGCCCTATCCCCCTCCAGTGCCCAGGGAGGACCTGGCAACCCTAGGAAAAGGCTACTGGATTCCTACACAGGAGCTGCTTCTCTGCAAGAGAAATGGGCTATCATGGATATAAATAACTGCAGTGTTAAGTTTTTACTTTAACTTGAGACTTTTCCAATACATCACAGAGTAAACATTTAATTTTCCACCTGAGAGTGCTTGTTAGTGATGAGATCCTACTTAGAGGGAGGATGGCAGCAGAGAATTGGCTATATTTTGGCACTGGTGTCTTTTGGGGGAAGAACTGGAGGCCTTCAAAAGGTCACATTTCAAATATTCATAATATTTTAAGGCCGCAGTCAGTGCTTATCCAGTTTCACCCCAGTGTCCGAAAGGCACTTGGCTTTCAAATGTCAAAGACAATATTTTTCAAGGTAAACATTAAAGCTCAGCTGTTTTCACGGCCCCTCCCCGAGAGCCAGCTTGGTGTAGTGGTTAAGAGCAGCGGACTCAGATCTGGAGAACCGGCTTGGACTCCCCACTCCTCCACATGCAGGAAGCTGGGTGGCCTTGGGTCAGTCACAGCTCTCTCAGCCCCACCTTCCTCACTGGGTGTCTGTTGTGGGGAGAGGAAGGGAATGAGATTGTAAGCCGTTCTGAGACTCCCTTCCAGCAGTGAAGGGTGGGGTATAAAATCAACTCTTCTTCAGATTTAATGAAAACAGTGCAAACTCAGGGAGCTTACAACAGCAAAAGACCCAAGGGAGACAGCATCAAACAAATTGGAGAGTCGGGAAAAAATGGACTAGAAGGAAGGAGAGACTCTGGCAGGAGGCCAAGCCTTCTGCAGCCTCTGTTCATGGCATCTGTTTAAGGAAGCCTACCTGGCGCTTTGAAGAAATCAAAGGGCAACAGAAAATTGATTTCTTACAGATTCGTTCATCTCCTAAGGAGCCAGATATATTGCAGGTGGGACATACTTGGGGCGGATGGGGATTCACCCTTGATAAACCACGGCCACAAGCAATCCAACAGCAATATTACATTCGTTCTCTTATGCCATGTAAACAATGACAACCACCACCTAAAATGTCTACCAGCACCCTCTCCAGAATGCAAACTTTCATGGTGGAAGTACAAAGCTGCTGCAGCAGATGGATTAACCTGGAAAGGGGTTCTGAGCAGGAGCCAAGTTTGAAGAAGGTGCAAAGCAGATGTGAAGCTTGGAAGAAATCCAGGGGGGGCGGAGGGGCGGACAGAAAACATCACATTTGTTCTCTTATGCCGCAAGTGATTAAAATGTGGAATTCGCTGATCTCACCTTTGCTATTTTGTGCAAAGGTCAAAGGAGGGCTCACATGTTATACAGAAGCACTTGAGTTTTCTTTCCCCTCTTACCCTGTAACACAGGAGACAGGCACTTGGTGCATGTATAAGACCCATGGACCTCAGAAGTCATCTGAAGCGCATAGGCATTGAGACACTCAGCACATGATGTGGCCAAAATCCTTGGTTTGCTGCTGGGTGTATATTCAACAAGGGCCTCTCCGATGACTGTATTTACATAATGCACATTTGCAAACTTATCTCATTCACACATTACACTTGAAGTGCACATTATTTTTTGGGGGGAGTGTAAAGCATTCCCCAATTTCAGCAATATGGCAGTTGAGGGGAAAGAGAGTATCCGAGTCACCCTAACTTCACCTTTCCCCGCTTCTCTAACAGGGCATGAGTACGCCTTTAGTCAGGTTCAGTGCTCCCTCTAAGCTGTGGAGTCTTGTGAGCAAAAACTCTACTTTGCGAGCTACTGGCATTAAAGCTGTGAGCGAGCGATTTGGCTACTGCATAAATCAGTTTGCTCTGGAGCCACCCTTCCTGAGCGAAGACACAAATGTGTGAGCTGGAGGCTAAAAAACTGTGAGCTACCTCACACCAACTCAGCTTGGAGGGAACACTGGTCAGGTTCTATATGCAGTACAGACTGAGCAGCAATAGACGCATAAGAGTGAGCAGCATTTGTCTAGCAGTGATTAAAAGATAACAAGCAGGAAGGCAAGATGGGTCATGCTTACTTTGGCTCCCCTATCTTGATGCCGGGGTGTTGCGTATAGGCGTGGGAATGCGTGCTGGGTGCTGACTTGAACGCCATCGGACAGATGGGGCATTTGTAGAACACTTCGCAGTGGGACCCTTGAATGTGAGACTTGAGCGCCGCCACATCTGAGTAGACCACATTGCAATGGACACAGCTGTAAGAGAGACGGAAGATAGAAGACCACTTTGGTGCATCACGAGCCCTGCAGGGCCTAGCTAGAACAGCCACCTTGTAACAAGAGGAGCCAAGTCAAGGATATTGCAGAGGAGCTATTCCAAAGAACACAGTTCTTGTTCTACACAGGAAGAAACATCCACCACCAAGTCTGCATATTATTTCTCTCCCCGCCCAACCCTACCAATACCCTTGTGTGTGTGCCTTGTTAAACATTAATAATGGTCTGTCTTCTTCACACTGGGGACCCAGACGGGGAAGTGACTCTAGTGATAAGGCAGACTGGAAGACAGACGGAGTGATTCAAATGTGAAATTCGCTGCCAGAGGATGAAGTGATGGCCATAGGAATAGACAGCTCTAAAAGGGGATTAGATAGATTCATGGAGGGTAGGCCTATCAGTGGCTGCTAGCCATGGTGGCTGAGGGGAACCTCCACATTCGGGGGCACTAAATCCTCTGAATCCCAGAGCCAGGAGGCAGCATCAGGGGAAGGCCTCAGTCTCCGCACCCTGTTGTTGGCCCTCCAGAGGAACCTCCAGAGACAGGATGCTGGACTAGATGGGCCACTGGTCTGATCTAGCAGGGCTCTTCTCGTGTCCTTAAGGATGAATGTCTACCAGATGTTGAAAGCTAAAAACTCTGAACTCTTTCCCCCCAGAATGCTTCCTAAGAGACTTGCTTTCTAGCAGGACTATTGCGGGGGAAATAAAGAGGTCTTTCAACAAAGATTAATAGCCTTTAAAAAAAAAAAAAAGAACACTCCAAACCTACATGTATTTTCAAGTATGAAATAACATAATAGAAAAATACTGCCATCAAACATAACTAGTAAATAGAAAGGCGGACAGACATAACAAAAGAAGAAACAGTTTTCTTAAATCATCAAACGACAAATGTAACAGAACAGTCCCCCTCTAACGGTTCCTCCCCTACCCCCTTGGCATCAAGTTACAAAAGAAAACCCCACAAACAATACAAAAATACAGGTTAGACCTGCACCAAAGTAATCATAACGTGTCAATAAACATACTGTCTATCAAAGAAGACTTACTGATGACACTGGCAGCCTCAGTTTCTTCCAGAAAATGCAACCAAACCACTAAGAAATCAGCCATGCTGCCCCCTTTAAGCTGGGGTGTGTGTATGGAGGGGTAAACTTTCCCATCACCCTTATCACGGCTTTTTACAGGCAAGAGCATCTGCTTTCCAATGTCTGACTTTCACCAACTTGGCCCCATGATGTGACAGATGTGATTCAGACACAACACCAAATCATAGTTTGATGGCCCCATCTCAGTGAGGTTTGGGCTGGTGCATGCTCCCCCACACACTTTAAAATGTCCCCCATCGCTGTTGCTTGGCAAACCATAATTTACCATTACGTATCAAGCGGACAAATTATAGTTCGCCTGGAAACTGGAATTGCACACCACAATCAAACAGCGGACTGCTCTCCAGTTTCCAGGGAAGCTACAATTGAGTCCTTTAGCATGTAATGGGAAACTATTGTTGGCTGGAAACGAGGACGGGAAGGATGGAATCGCCATGTACAAGGGGCAGTGGGAGAACAGGATCCCACGCATGTAGCGCGGCAGTATTTTTAGTGGTACAGCTGAACCAAGCCCCACTTTTTTAACGTCGGCCATGCGGTGCCTTTGATAGCACCGATGTAACTCCAGATCCTTTGGAATCTGGGCCTCAAGAACTCTACCAATTTCAATCAAGTCATTGGACGGGGGCGTGTGTGGCTCAGTGGTAGAGCCTCTGCTTGGCGTGCATTAGATCCCAGGTTCAATCCCCAGCATCTCCAATTAAAAGGCTTATGGGGTAGGTGATGTGAGCGACCTCTGCCTGAGACCCTGGAGAGCCACCGCCAGTCTGAGTCCACAGTACTGACCTTGATGGACCAGTGGCCTGATTCAGTAGAAGGCAGCTTCATGTCTTCATCATCCCACCCAGTTTAAAACAATAAGTTCCTCATCTGGTTACGACATTATCACTGTTTCCGCAACTCCTCCAGCCACCGTCCAGCTCTGGTTCCTAAGATACTGCACACTCTATCAGGCCAAAGTCTGATTAAGAGTCTAGAGTCTATAGGGCAAGGCTTGCATAAGCAAGTTCACTGGAACTCCTGGAACCAGTTTACTAACACACCGTCTTCAGGCCTGGCAACATCCTTGACAAGCATTTCCATCTGAGAAAAGATTATAAATTACGGATCCGAGGAGTTAACCTGAGGCAGAGCAGCAGTACCCAAAGTTTTGAAATGCATTTAATTCCTTAGAAATGTAATGCCCTTCTTTTAATGTCCTTCTGACTTAAAAGACTCTGCATCTACAAACACCACAACCAATGCTTCCTCTAAGTTGTGGAGTCTTGTGAGCAAAAATTCTACTTTGAGTCCAGGATTTCAGAGATTTCATAATGCGGTTCCCCCTGGACCATGAGGGGGGGTGGTACACCTCGTTGAGGACGCCATTTGAATGGGCTATATCTGCTATTACTTTGTACTATCTGGTATCACTGACAATCTGTCAAGTTCTCCAGATAGTCAGTCAAACACCAGGCTTCATGAGAAGATAGTATTTATTAAAGACCAGTCACAGAGCTGCATGAACCAGTTCTGTGTCAGTGATGCCAGATAGTACAAAGCAATAGCAGATATAGCCCATTCAAACTACACCCCCCACCTATAAGCCAATGAATACACTTCGCGCGAGCGCTACGCCATGAAAGAAAACGCCTCAAACCAGTACATTCCCCATGCCAGGGTAGCATGGGACCCAAGGTCAGGCGAACTGATAAGAAGCAGTGCAGACACTCTAAATCAGTGAGGCTGGAGACTCAGAGTTCCTCCCGCATTCCAGAACAGTGAAAGATGTCTTTCCCCCCAATCATAGCAATGGCAGTGTTACCTGACAGAGAGTAACAGGCATTAAAGTTGTGAGCAAGTGATTTGGCTACTGCATAAATTAGTTTGCTCTGGAGCCATCCTTCCTGAGCTAAGGCAAAAATGTGTGAGCTGGAGGCTAAAAGAACTGTGAGCTGGCTCACACTAACTCAGCTTAGAGGGAACACTGACCACAACTTAGTACAAAGAAACACCATCTAATTTCTCTTTCCTCTGAGCTAGAGATAGGATTTGATACTCAAATTATCCAGGAAGCCACATTTTTTTTTTTTTACATCCAGGTTTCCCCAACCCAAAGTGGCTGAATCCCGCGCAATTTTACTCAAAAGGAAGTCCCTCTGAGTTCAGTAGGATTTTAACTTTTTCATAAAGGATCAAACAGCCTGCGGTGTTGAAAGGAGCGAATGGGTAATCCAGCCATTCATCCAGCAGGGGGAACTTGGTTTCCTTTCAAAAATGCTGGAATCTGGCAACAGGACTGCTTTCTCCCTGCAGTTTCTGGCAGACTTTTCTCATTCATCCAGCTCCCAGCAGACCTTTGCTCACAAAACTTGCCTCCTGGAAAAATTATATGGTTAACTCATCGCCACACAGCTTTCCCATCTGTAATGACTCATGTAATTCAATCAGGAAATGTTAAGTCAACCCCAAACTGTCCTCATCCTCATTAAGGAGATACAAGCTAACACAGAAACTTTATTACTTTTACAAAATAACCCATATTTTGAAATCTTTTTTTCAAGGCAAAACTTTTAAACTCTGCCTTGCTCTCTCCCCCAGTCCAAGGGACTACGGCTGTCTGTATGAGTCAGAATTGACAGCTGGCTCATCCAAAAATACATTTTAGGAGCACCTCCCACATTAGAGGTCTGCAAAGACGTATGTCTGCAATGCTGTACAAGACTGTATCTATTTCTATGGTTAGGGTTGCCAAGTGCCCCTGGTGCACGGGGAATCCCCTGGTTTCTGGAGTTTGACCCCGGTACCAGGCAGCTGGCCAGCGGTGGAGAGCTACCACCCCAAATGCCGCATGCCTATGTCACCCAGAAGCAATGTAGGCACATCAGTGATGTTGGGGGGCGATGCTCAATGGCTTTTGGGCAAAAATCTATGGTTGAATTAGCTTCAAACTAGAGGTAATGTAGGCACGGTGTATTTCTTCCCTCCCTTCTCCAGGAGGGTCCTGGTAAGTCCCCTGCCGGCTTGTCGATTGGACCTGGCAACGCTATCTATAGTGGAGGGGGAAGGCTAAAGGATATTACACATGTTGAAATCAAACTGCATAGAGGAGCCAGTGCAAGAGCACTGGCCCCACCTCTGACCCACACAGAATCACTCATTCATGACCACGGAGTGTGCATGTGTACAAAATTTATTTTTTATTTTACTTATTTTACAGGATTTATGCTCTGCCTTTCTGCCTCCAGAAGAGCCACCAAAAGTATCCTAGGCCTACCACTACAGCTGAGGGCTCCCCCCCAGTTCCCTTCGAAGCCTGCTGGTGCCATGGGCATCGGTGGAAGGAACTGGAGGGAGGAAAGGCTTGGTGCGCCTGCATGCCTATGCCACTTCTGGTTTAAACCGGAAGTGACACGGGGCACCCCAGTAGGCCGCAAAAACTCCATGGTAAAACCACAGAGTTTCTGCGAAATGCTAGAATGTCCCCCTGTGTCACGGCTAGTTTAAACTGGAAGTGATGGAGGTGCGCTGGCATGCCAGGTCTTGTCCCCCAATGGCCACTGTGGACTGCCAGTTGTGGCATGGCAGCCCTAGCAAGGCAGCTAACAAATGAAAACATACACAATAAAACCATATTTTAAAACCATTAAAACCAACAAAAATCTTCTTCATTCTAATTTGCTGCCCCCCATAATATTTGTGGTGTGTATCTAAAACACTATTTTTAGAGAGTTAATCTATAATTTGATCCTTTGGGATAAAATTATTCACTTCTGTTGTACAATAGTAAAATTAAAGACAAAACAGTAAAAAAAACCAACCAACAAAAATGCATCATTAAAACAATTAAAACCACAGCTAAATGCTATATGTATGTACGTGTATAGGCAGTGTACCCATGATTGGGAACACACCCACCCTTTATTTTTAAAAACTTTTTTGGTCACAGGGATGGGGCCTGTGTGCGTAGACTCTGTGGCCATGAACCAGGGGCCACACAAAGGCAGGGGCTGGAGCCAACGCATTCATGCCCACTCCCCCTTTGCGTGCACTGGATTCAGTGCTTGTAATGCTGTCTCTCCTGGGCTAGGGAGCCAGCACAGACACAAGAGCCAGCACATTAGGGAGAAAGTTTTAGTAAATCCATTTTGTTGACGCATTGTTTAAATTCAAGGCAATTTTTTTTAACGCTGGAGAACATAAAAAAAAGACATCACTCCAGGCTGCCACCATGTTTTGCTATACTTAAAAAACTCCACCCTTCCTCCATAGGGCTCAGGGTTGTGCCCACAGTTTTCCTCTCCTGCATTTTATCCCTACAACCACCTTGTGAGACAGGTTCAGCTGAGAGCACGTGCCTGGCCCCAGGTCACTCCATAACGCTCACAGCAACACAGGGATTCAAAGTGGGTACTCCCGGTTCTAGCTGTATGGTCTGTAAACACTACATTGCCAGTGCTCCCTCTAAGCTGAGTTACTGTGAGCTAGCTCACAGTTTTTTAGCCTCCAGCGCACAAACTTTTGTCTTAACTCAGGAAGGATGGCTCCAGAGCAAGCTCATTTATGCAGCGGCCAAATCACTCGCTCACAACTATTTATGCAGCAGCAAAATCGCCAGTAGCTCGCAAAGCAGAATTTTTGCTCACAAGACACCACAGCTTAGAGGAAGCATTGTACATCACCTGTCTCTGCTGTGCAAACCGGGCCTGCAGCTAGGTTTACCAAGCCTCCCCTAGGCCCTGGAATACCAAAATAGCAGCCCAGAACACACCCCAGACTGCGCATGCCCTTTTAGGCAAGTCAGTGGCAGCAACGGATATGCTTCTCTGCCATTACTGATCTCTTTGACGAGGAACTCCAGACGAGCTTTCATGGCTGGGTGGTGATGGTCATACTAAATAATAATAATGCGACAAGCTTTCATTGATCGATTGAGTAGATTAAACAATGGACGATTCATCCATTGGATGAATTCACAGGACTGCCAAGTGAAATGCACACCTGTCCTTTTCTAGTTTTCTTGAGGGCCTTCTGGCGCTCTTGGGGCCTTTATGTCTCACAACACATGGTGGTATTTATTTTATTGTTATTTATGAAGCACCTAAAAGCACCAGGCACTGCACAAAACAACAACGACAACCAAAAAACAAGACAGGCCCTGCCCACGGACTTACAGCAGAGTGAAATAAATTATAAGTTATCTTCCTTCACCATCTGAAAGAGAGACACCTATAAGGAGGCTCTGGTGATGTGCAGAGATATCAGTTAACTGGCTGTAGCTGAGCGGCAGAGCATCTGCTTTTGCATGCAGAAGGTCCCAGGTTCAATTCCCAGCATCTCCACTTAAAGGATCAGGTAGCAGGGGATGTGAAAGACCTGCAAATATGCAAACTGCTAAATCTAGGAAAGGCAAACTTGACGCTTGCTATCAACGTCTGGTATAATATAACATGAGAAATTTTAGTAGCTGACAAGGTTAACTGCCCAAATTAGCATTGCACCAAAAATATTCTTATGTAATTAACTATACTGAATAATGGATTCCCTGTTTATCCTTTGGCAACTCAATGAAAAAGGAATCCGCACACACCCTAAATGACTGAGATTCATATATATATATATTTACACATTAAAGGGTCTTTTCATAAAAGTTATGAAAAGCACTTTCTGGTTTATGACAGAATCTATATTTGGGAGCCTGCAGTGGCTTTTGGGAACCCTGATTATTCCCCCGAATCACTTTGAATTGTTGTCATTATACTGACCGGAATCCAACTCTCCGTGTGTAATGGAGGCAGTTCTTGGTGACGTGGGTCTGGAAATGGACCGATCGGCAGATGGCGCCGCATTCCGGACAGGTGTAGGGAGATTTATGCTGATGGATTCTCTGGTGGGATGCAAAACTGCACAAGTTGGGAAGCAGCATCTGGCATATACTGCAGGTTTTCTGAACGGCGAAGCAAGAGAGGAGAGACAAGGGATGTCTTAGATACAAACCAGAATATGTCTTAGATACAAAACAACCTTTGAAAGAGGCTTACATTTACGGGCATGTCAGGTTTTTTAAAAAAGAACTCAACAAAGCAAAAATCACAACAAAACATTATTCACAGGGTTTGCTTTTTTTTTTAACTCGACTCCCTGCCTTTCTAGATACAGCTTAAGAACAGATCCTGTAACACGCAAACAATTGGCTCACGTTCAACCTGGTCACTCTTTCCTCTCCCACCTCTGCTTCTGCTATGCTCTCCCCAATATCAGCATATATTTAGTTTCTGGGCCCTGACTCAGATGGCCCAGGTTAGCCTGGTCTTGACAAATTTTAGATGCTAAGCAGAGTTGGCCTTGGTTAGTACTTGGGATGGGAGACCACCAAGGAAGCCCAGGGCAGACAATGGAAAACTGTGGCTGTCTGTCTTTTGCCTTGAAAACCTTTCAGGATCACCATAAACCAGCCGCAACTTGACGGCATTTTACACCACCACCAAGATCCTTGGGGTAGAGACCAGTGTTCCCTCTAAGCTGAGTTAGTGTGAGCTAGCTCATAGTTTTTTAGCCTCCAGCTCACACATTTCTGTCTTAGCTCAGGAAGGATGGCTCCACAGCAAACTGATTTACGCAGTAGCCAAATCGCTCGCTCACAACTCTAATGCCAGCAGCTCACAAAGTGGAATTTTTGCTCACAAGACCCCACAGCTTAGAGGGATCATTGGTAGAGACCCATCTTTTTTTCTGCTTCAGCTGTAAACCGCCATGTAGATTGATAGTATAACATCCCCCCTTTAAAGCCCCTCGATTCAACCCCAAGAAAATACAGCATTTTTTCCCTTTCACTGTTTGTTATTTATTTAGTTGTGCTTCCTTTCAGAGACCTGCTCCAGGCAGCTTGTGGCAGCCCCACTGACCTGTGGGCACCACTCCATTTTGCCCTCTGGGCACCAGTGGCCGTCCAACCTCCCCAATGCCCCGGGAATGTTTCACTCTCTTGGCCTTCCTAACCCTGGGAGGGATTTTCTCTCCCTTATTTGGTAACACTGCCACCAATTGGAGGAAAAGCAGGAAAAAAAATGTAACAGCGTGCACGGCAAATAATCTAATGTTAAACAATACAGTTAAAAAACAATTGCCAACTATGGAGATAGATGAAGATGGGTAGCTGTGTTAGTCTGTCTACAGCAGTAGAAAAGAGTAAGAATCCAGTAGCACCTTAAAGACTGCTTTCCCACAAACAGCTGTGCCACCCTTGTGCTTCCCTTTCCCCGATTGCATTCATCAATTTCCCACCACTTGCTGCATTTTGACCGGCAGCATTCCCCGATTTCACTATCTCAAAAAACAAGGATCGCGAAGACGTGGGGGAAATCGGGGGATGCTGTGAGTCAAAACACAGCCACGCAGCAAGTAGCAGGAAACTGACAAATGCAATCGGGGGAAAGGGAAGAGCGAGGGCGGTGCAGCTGCTTGTGTGAAATCGGTCAAAATTTCTGGCAGGGGAGGAGCTCTCCTGAGCCACTGCTCACTTCTTCAGATTCAGGTCCTACTGGACTCCTACTCTTTTCTAATGCAACTATGTACTTTTTCATACATATGAACATAAGAACCACCCTGCTGGATCAGACCATCTAGTCCAGCACTGTATCTTGCACAGTGGCCAACCAGTCCCTCTGGAGGTCCAACAACAGAGCATAGAGGCCGAGGCCTTCCCCTGATATTGCCTCCTGGCACTGGTATTAGGGTTGCCAGCCTCCAGGTGGGCCCTGGAGAGCCCCCGCTTTTACAACTGATATCCAGCTGACAGAGATCAGCTCCCCTGGAGAAAATGGCTGCTTTGAAGGGTGGACTCTATGGCAGGGATGTCAAACATAAGGCCCGGGGGCCAGAACTGCCCCATCCAGGGCTCTTATGCAGCCCGCAAGCAACTAGTGCAAGGGAGGAAACAGGAGACTGCTGGGGGGAATAGATGGAGCCACTCCAATTGTGGCTTCAGCACGGCAGAACAACCTTGTCTGCAGCAGTCTCCAGTCTTCCTATGTGGGCCTTCCTCTGAAACCCCCACCCCCAGCCCATGGGGCCTTGCAGTGAGGACACACCAACTCACAGCTTACCAGCTGCTGTCCTTTATACAGTTTCTATCTTCGGTACCTAGCATTGCATTTTACGACATGCATGGCCTGGCCCGACCCGACAAAGTGACATTTATGTCAGATCCAGCCCTCATAACAAATGAGTTCGACACCTCTGCTCTATGGCATTGCACCATGCTGAGTCCCCTCTGCAAACCCCACCCTCTGCCCAAAGTCGGCAGGTATTTTCGAACCCAGACCCTGGCAACCCTAACTGTTTTTCAGAGGTTTACCGCCTCTGAATGTGAAAGTTCCCTTTAGTCACCCCGGCAAGTAGCCACTGATAGACCTATCCTCCACGAATCTAATACACATCGAGAAGTCAATCCTCATTTGCCTCAGTGCCTAACCCAGTCCTTCTTCTCACCCACCTCATGTACCAGACGGAACTCCTCCCAATGTTTACGATACATATCTCCAAACGTATAAAATACATATCTACAGAGATACTTATCTGGTCTGTATAGACAACTGAGGGCTTGGGGGAAAAACTAGGGGGAAACTTTGCACGGCCATTCTCTTCAGCCGTGTTTAAGACATAAGGAAACATAATTGGTTCAGAGCCTAGTAAATATATTGTGGGAGAAGCTTGTCTTTAAGGTGCCTCAGGTCTCTCTCTCGTTTTTACAGACACGATTGGTTTTTATTACATTTTTAAAGAGGGAACCTTACTGACTTGCACCGGCCGCACCCGGAGGGCACCACCCTCCCACGAGTATAGCGCATGAGAGAGCACAAGTATAGCACCTGCTGAACAAGCCTGCTGAAAAGGGCTTTGTGACTGGGGACTGTAGACTGATAGTGGTGAATGCATCAGAAAAGGGATTTCACTCCAGCTTGGGTGCTCTGCCACCACTCACTTTTGGAACATTTGCAAGTCCAGATCATGATCCATCACCACTGTAGAGACTTCACTTTGCGAAGCCCTCTTTATGTCTTGGTGCATTTCCATTCCGGACACAAACAGCTGCAGCGCACTCTTAGCTACCACAGGAGAAGACTTTCGCCCAGCTCCCTGAACCCAGGCTGCTTTTATCATACTTTCAAACAGAGCCTGGGAATGACCTTTTCTGCTGGACCAAATCTCTGAAGGATTTGTGCCATTTTTGGAGAACAGCACGTCTAAAGTATTCCATGCAGGACCAGCCTATTAATTCTCTCTTTGCTTTCCTCTTCCAAACTGAACAGTTCTCTAACCTGAGTAGCCTAATGTGGGAAAGCCCAACTAGACTGGGAGTTATTTGGTCTGCCCAAAGATTCCTGGTTTGGAGATGGAGCCTCTTTTCTTGCGCTTACATTTACTGGGACGCTCCCGTCCTCTTCTCTCAACTGCTCTATGCTTTTTACGGGAACTAGGAACTGCTGGCCTGGCAGCAGAATGGCTTTTAGAGCTGTTCGAACTTCAAAGAGGTTCCATATCTACACAGCAAGAACTGGAGTTGTGACAAGAATAACAGTCTCTTCTATACAACTGTGGCCTACAGCAAGTGTTGATAATAGATGTAATGAACAGGGGACCCGCAAGGACTTGTGGGGTAGGGGGACATCTCATTTCCCCTATAACCCACTCCCACATGATTTGCTCCTTTCCTCTTAGGGTTGCCAGGTGCTTTCCTCCTGCCAGTGGGGGGATTTGGGGGATGTTCTGGGGATGGGCGGAGATGTCAGTGACGCGCTGACGTCACTTCCAGAACTGACGTCATCATGTTGGGGCGACGCTCTACTTTCTGGGCAAAACTCTATAGTGAAAACGGGTACAAACCATAGAGTTTTGCCCCAAAAGTAGAGCATCGCCCCCAACGGTGTCAATACAATGACACCACTTCCGGAAGTGACACTGGCATGTCGCTGACGTGATGCAAGGATGTCTGTTTGGGGGCAGGGTTTCCCCCACTGGCCAGTTGGATGCCAGCAGTCTGGAGCCTGCAAGAGCAGGGGAACCCTTGTCCCCACCTGGGGACTGGCAAGCCTATTTCCTCCCCCTGGCAGCCCCCACAGTCTATCCCCCATTCATGCTTCTTTCCCTCCCATCCACCTCCCATTTCCCTCCCACCCCCCTCTATCTACCCCCTCTATCTTTTCCTCCTTCTTTCCCCCAGCAGCCTCTTCCCTTCTCTTCTGTTTCACCTATCCAACTACCTTTTCCTGTTCTCGCCTCCTGACAGCTTCGCCCCTTCCCCTGCTTCCTCTCCTTCCATCTTTTACCCTTTTTCATGAAGACAGTTTCAGAAGGTAGCTGCCGTGTTGGTCTGCAGTAGAACAGCCACAACTTTTGGTCTCTAAGGTGCTGCTGGACTCAAATCTACCTTTTCTGTTGGTCTCTCTCCCATCGTTGACAAAACTCAAGGCTTGGAAGGGTCGCCATTATTATTGTGATTGCCTACCAAACCCCCGCCCCCAATAGCCACAGAGACCTTATAACGTAGTCTTGTGCAATCTGAGTGGGCATTCGTCTCTTAAATCCACAGACAATGCCCTTAAATACAGCGATCCTTAATACTACGATAAAGAATTTGTGTTATTTCCTTTCACCCGTCACTCTGCACTTTGTCTAGATTAGGGTTGACCGTGGCAGCCTAGGTAGCACTGTGGCCACACGTCCATGCCGTGCAGTGACTGAAGTGAGAAAATTCCTTGGAGGTGGTCTGTCATGACCCAGAAAACAATGAGAACCAGTCTTGGAATTTGACGAAATGGCTTTTGCACCCTGGCTCTCGACCCAAAGTAGAACCTAGCAAATTCTATCAATGGCTACTAGCAATGGTGGCTGAGGAGAACCTCCACATTCAAAGGCACTAAGCCTCTGAATCCCAGAGCCAGGAAGCAACATCAGGGGAAGGCCTCGGCCTCTATGCCCTGTTGTTGGCCCTCCAGAGGAACTGGTTGGCCACTGTGTGAGACAGGATGCCAGACTAGATAGTCTATTGATCTGATCCAGCAAGGTTCTTCTGATGTTATTAAATTCAACAAAACAACAAAGGAAGGTACAAAAAGGCTATATCAAATATAAACCACTGAAATAAGACAAGATGGGTAGCCGTGTTAATATGTCTTTAGCAGTAGAAAAGAGCAAAAGTCCAGTAGCACCTTAAAGACTAACAAAATTTGTGGCAGGGAAGGAGATTTCGTGAGTCACTGCTCACTTGTTCAGATACAGTTGACCTAAGAGTAGCAATTCTCTTACAAAGGAATTTCAAAGGGAGATCAGAAAGAGAGACCACTGAAGTGCAACTGATAAAGAAGCTCTAGACAACGCATCCACCTGGACTCAATAGAGACCTAGGTTTCCTGTCTCATTGCCGATGCTGATTTCTCCACACCTACTACTCCTCTACATATTACTATCCAATCACACCTGCTTTTGTCATTCAGCATCTGAAATCACTCCACTTTCCAATACAAAGGATTGATGGACTCATATTCTAGCTATATCTAAAGAAGTGAGCAGTGACTCATGAGAGCTCATACTCTGCCGCAAGTGTTGTTAGTCCTTAAAGTGCTACCGGACTCCTGCTCTTTCCTATTGAAATAAGACAAAGACAGAACCAGACTAAATACAACACAATCAAATAATACAATCAATTCCAAAATGTGGAGTCTTTTGATACCATATCTACACTCAGGAGCTCCCCTAAAACAAAACATGTGCAAACATCACAATTCACATTATATTCCAACAGTTCAAAAGAAATGTACATGCACCCAAAAAAGTCTACAGGAGAATTGCATAACTAAAAAATCTTGATGATAAAACTCCAGATATTGTTTAAATATTGTCAAAAGCTAGAATGAAGCTCTTTCACACAGAAACAGGTCTTGGCAAAGACAACCAGGTAAAGGTTCTGCACAAAGAACGCACAACTACAATAGCAGAAGTAAAAGTCAAACAAAATACGAACTCACTTCTCAGAGGCTTCATGATCAGTTAGTCTGCTCAAGGCCCCTTTGTTTGTCCTCAGAATTAACCAGATAAATCACCCCCACCGATAGCAATGCTAAGTAGTCATACTCAGGGCCGGCTCATTCACTAAGCAAACTAGGCATTTGCCTAGAGCGCGCCGGCCCTTAGGGTGCCAAAAGCCCCCCATCCCCGTCAAAAGCCCCACCAAAAAGCCCTGCCCCTTTCCTGGCTTGCCGGCACGCCTTGCAGCTGTGGGGCGCACAGACAAGCTGGCACTCAGACGGAAGGGACAGGGATTTAAACCCCCACCCCTTCTCTGGCTTGCCGGCATGCCCCGACAGCAAGCAAGAGGGGGAAGGAGGATGAGGAGGGGAGGGGGAGCTCTCCCTCACCCTGGGGAGCCCTGGTGGCAGAGAGGCAAAGTGGCTGCCGGCGAAGGAGAGCGGCCGGGGTGGCTGCACCTCTGCTTCGGCTCCGCCGTCCAAAGCAGGAGAGGGAGGGCGCAAAAGCGATGGAGAGAAGGGCTCTCTGGGGTGTGCTCCAGGAGGTTGGCAACCACGTAATTGAGCGCACACGGGGGGGGGCGCACCAGAAGGTAGCCCCGCCTAGGGCGCAAAAAAACCTCGGGCTGGCCCTGGTCATACTTGTTCATTGATCATTTAGTTAAATCATTCTTCTCCAGGCAATTTGAAGACCTGGACTTTATTCATTTTTTTACTCCTTTGAAACGTATTTTTGTTTGTCAAATATTGCTGGAAGGGTGGGGCTTATGAATGACGCGTGAATATCTTATATTGAATCAGACCACGGGTTCATATGGCTCAGCATTTTCTATGGCTGCCTGGGGGCAGCTTCCTGAAAGTTCAGGCAGAGATAGAGAGCCAGTTTGGTGTAGCGGTTAAGAGTGCGGACTCTAATCTGGAAGAACCAGATTTGATTCCCCACTCCTCCACATGCAGCTGCTGGGTGACCTTGGGTCAGTCACAGTTCTCTCAAGAGCAGTTCCCGAAAGAGCTCTCTCGTCTCAGCCCCACCTACCTCACAGGGTGTCTGTTGTGGGGAAGGGAAGGGAAAGGAGATTGTAAGCCGCTCTGAGACTCCAAGGGAAGGGCAGGGTATAAATCAAATCTTTTCTTCTTTTTTCCTGACACTTGTGAACTCATTTCTTTTTACCTGGAAGTGGCTGGAGGCATGGATTGTACCCTGCAACTCATATCTATGAGTGTACATATATTGCATCAATAAGTATTCATTACTCACTGAGAGTTGTCTCTCACTTTTGGGAGGGAAGGCTGCAGGGTATAACCTGATCTCATCAGATCTTGGAAGCTACGCAGAGTCAGCAATTGGAAGGAAGACCTCCGAGGAAAGACTCTGAGGAGGAAGGTGATGGCAGACCTCCCCTGCTTCTTCCTTGCCTTGAAAGTCCCTTGCTGGGGTCGCCATAAGTTGGCTGCGACTTGGCAGCACTACACACACACACTCTTGGACTGAGATAGGGACCAGACCACCCTGACCTCTTCCTTTGGAGGATATGGGTCATGCCAGAGTATTCTACGCCAAGATCCACCCCCCCCAGGCCCGCATTGCATGCTGACCTCATGAAAAGGCCCTCGTCACCTTGATTCTCTAAGCATGTGACAACACAAATATCTGCATACACAAAGTACTTCAGCACAACTGGTAAACACAACAGGTCAGGGCACCACTGAATGGGCTTTGCTCCCCCTCCCGTGACCCCATGGAGAAGATTCTAAGAAATGTCCTTCAGGACTGTTATTCCTCAGACAGACAGACAGACAGAAGAAGAGGAAAGGCTGGGAGAAAATGGCAGGGCAAGTTACGGAAAGAATAGGAAGAACTGTGTGTGTTTTTATGGGAGACATTTAACACCTGCAGAAAGTTATCAAAACATTTTGATAGTTTAGAGGGCAAAACGTCTGAAAAGTGTAGATTATTACTTTGAACTGGCAAGCATACTTTCTTTGCCCTAAACTTAGTCCTGCTTGGTTTATTTTTAAATTCTGCCCTCTTTACTTCTTCACATCCACTGGTACCACCACAACAGTATATTCTGGTGTTCTGTTTTCCCTTGCAACGCCATTCACTTAAAAATGACAGAAATATCCTTGAGGAAGAAAGAGCACGTGCTGGAAATTCTCTCTCACACACAGGTAACATCTATCTGAACTTTCTGTGTCTGCGAAACTGCACACGGATTTTTCTGTCTCTGGCATCGAAGAAATTCAGGCAATGGATAGGGAAGACTCACACAATGACAGGTGAGAGCCACACTGTTGTACTTCATTTTATTCTTTATCAGCTTATTATAAAATAAAACTTTTACACCCCAGAAAAACTATTTTTTTACATGTTCATGTGACTGATCTGATCTCCTATTCCTATCTCCTATCTATTCCTATCTCTGATACACGGTAAAAACTGTCATACAAGAACCACTATAAGAAAGTGTAGAAAACCAGCCACTCCGTACCCTTCTGAAGAGCCATTACATACATGAAAAGCACTTCTACTATTTATACAGGTCTGATGGGCTCTGCATGTTAATGGGGAAGCTCAAAAGTGAAGCACCCAGAATGCTGAACTTTATATGCAAAACTTAACTGCTGAAAACCGAAACCAAAGGTTGTGTTGAGCCATGCACCTCAATTGACAAATTAGTAAAAGCCTCCTACTTAATGGACTGCACTGTACAATTCCACCATACAACAAAACTATTGCCAGGACTTGCAAAAATTAGTTTGCTTTGTAGAAAACCCTCGATTCTTGATGCAAGGTATAAAATACAAGCAGGGGACCCATCTCATTTTCTCACTGCATCTCTCTCCCCATGCTATTCCCTTTTTCTCTTGCTTTTCGTTCCTTCCTTCTCTTCCTTCCTCCCGTCCATCTGTCTACCTACCTTCATCTTCACTTTTCTCTCTTTCCTTCCACCTGGTAGCCTTTTCCCTCTACTTCGTTCCCACCAACTACCTTTTTAGGTCCCCCCACCCCTTCAGAGCCAGTTTGGTGTAGTGGTTAAGTGCGTGGACTCTAATCTGGGAGAACCGGGTTTGATTCCCCACTCCTCCACTTGCACCTGCTGATGTGAACTTGGGTCAGTCCCAAAGTTCTGGCACAGCTGTTCTCGAAAAAGAGCAGTTTCTGTCAGAGCTCTCTCAGCCCCACCTACCTCACAGGGTGTCTGTTGTAGGGAGGGGAAGGGAAAGGAGTTTGTAAGCCGTTCTGAGACTCCTTTGGGTACTGAAGGGTGGGGTATAAATCCAATCTCTTCTCTTCTTCTTCTTCCCTCTCTGCAATCTTTCATTTTTTTCCAGTCCCTTCTTTTAATTGATATAAAATAAGACTTGAAAGGGCTGCCAATATTGTTGTGCTCGCCTAGCAACCGCTCTCCCAGTGGTCACCGAGATCTCATAATGGCGTCTCCTGAGATCCAAGTGTGCATTCACCCATTAAAGCTACAGCAATTACTTCTATGATGGGAAGGGGAGGGCTATCCCAACAATGCATTTTAAATTAATATTTCGGATTTTCCTGCAAACCTGAGGCTTCCTCCAGCTTTGCAGAAAAATCTCCCATCTGTCCTTGGCCCCACTGTGTTGGTTTTCTGATCCGTGCTCTAGGACTCAGTTCAGAACTAAGTATGATTTTCAAGTTGTTTAAACAGCCTTCAGAGACAACACAAGTGTTGGGAAACTAGTCACAACTGGTTACAATGGAAATGAACAAATCTCACCTCCACCATGTCTGACATGCCGGTCCAGCAAGTCCACCAGCCCCAGATGTTAGACATAAGAACATAAGAACATAAGAGAAGCCAATGTTGAATCAGGCCAATGGCCCATCTAGTCCAACACTCTGTCACACAGTGGCCAAAATATACCAGGTGCCATCAGGAGGTCCAGCAGTGGGGCCAGGGCACCAGAAGCCCTCCCACTGCTGCCCCCTCCAGCACCAAGAATAGAGTGCATCACCTGCCCCAGACTGAGAGTTCCCATCTATACCCTGTGGCTAATAGCCACTGGTGGACTTCTGCTCCAGATGTTTATCTAATTCCCTCTTGAAACTGTCCATGCTTGCAGCTGCCACGACCTCCTGTGGCAGTGAATTCCATATGTTAATCACTCTTTGGGTGAAGAAGTATTTCCTTTTATCTGTTCTAGCCCGACTGCTCAGCAATTTCATAGAGTGCCCACGAGTTCTTGTACTGTGAGAAAGGGAGAAAAGTACTTCTTTCTCAACCTTCTCAATCCCATTCATAATCTTATAAACCTCGATCATGTCACCCCTCAGCCGTCGTTTCTCCAAGCTAAAGAGCCCCAAGCGTTTTAACCTTTCTTCATAGGGAAGGTGTTCCAACCCTTTTATCATTCTAGTTGCCCTTCTCTGCACTTTTTCCAATGCTATAATATCCTTCTTGAGATGTGGTGACCAGAACTGTACACAGTATTCCAAATGAGACAACCCTCCTCCTTTTCTGAAATCACAGGGAAGGCGACCAAGAACAAAAAGCTTCTCAATGTCACTGACCCACCATAGGTAGCTGGTCAGCTCTGTTTGGCTTAGCAGACTAGAAACTGCCAATCTGGAACCGAGGTCAGCCAAAAGTGATGTCTGATGCTCTGTGTCCCAGGGAAGTAATCACCAAGGACGGTGACAAAACCAATTCCACTGAAGTGAAGGATAGCATTCTAAAGCAGGAAGAGTTAGAATACATTCTAGGGGCACCGTTCTCAAACAACAAGCTAGTGAACTTAATTGAATGCCAAACAAAGTCTACTAGGGAAAAGACTGATGAAGATGTATTTGGGAAACCCAGATTGAATCTCCTCTGTCGCCACTTCTTGTATACTAAACAGCTGAGGAAGTTCTTGGAGATCGGAGGGGCAGATGCACTGACATCCCTAGAAGGTGGTCCTGGGCTAGGTGGACCATTGGTATAACTTTGGATGAGGGATACTCTTCTTACTGATGTTCCACAAGTGCCACAGTTGAGCAGCTATATACGCTCACCAACTGCAAACTGTGTGCACATACAGGGGGAACACATTTAAGCGTTTTCTATGGTGCTTATCTGCCCAGCGCCCTTAAACAGATATTCTGCAATATTCCACACGATCCCCATCCTATCCAGCTCCACCCAGTGAGAAGCAGAGTGGAAAGTCCTTGTTGAAAGTCTTGATCCAGCAGTATTTTGTGTGTGTGTTTGTCTATATCTATACATATAGCAGAGAAAGTGGCATGGTGCAGCTTGGTCTCATGAGATCTCGGAAGCTAAGCAGGGTTAGAAGATTCTGCAGGGTAAGGAAATGGCAACTACTGGGGCTTCTCACTTGTCTTGAAAGCCCCTTGCTGGGGTTGCTGTAAGTTGACTTGATGGCACTTCACACACATACACACCCACTTATGTATTTGTCTCTGTGTGTATATATATTCTGCAATATATATATATACACACACACACACACACAGTGCTTTTTTTGTAGAAAAAGCCTAGCAGGAACTCATTCGCATAATAGGCCACACCCGACAGCAGAAACTCATTAGCGTATTAGCCCCCCCCATGTTACCAGAAGTGTGGTCATCCAGCCACACCCACCTTTTGCTTCTTATTCTGTTTACCTTGTTTGTTGTCAAAACCCAGGGCTTTTTTTGTAGCAGGAACTCCTTTGCATGTTAGGCCACACACCCCTAATGTAGCCAATCCTAATAAGTTTCTGCTGTTGGATGTGGCCTATTATGCTAATGTGTCCCTGCTGGGTGTGGCCAACTCAGGAGCCAGCCGGAACTCCGTTCCTGTGTGTTCCTGCCCAAAAATAGCCCTCTGTATGTGTGTGTGTGTGTGTGTGTACACACACACACACACACATATACTAGGAAGGGAAGCCTGTTGTGGACTTGAGACAATGGGCGCTAGACAGGCCCCCCCCCCGAAGAAGGTGGTGGAGGCAGGCGTACCGGGCGACCATTAGGGAAGGAGCTCACCCACCATCCACGGCTTCCGCTGTCCCCCTCGCTGAGACGCCGTCTCTCTGGAGACCCCATGTCCTCCTGGCGCTGGCCCTGGCCTCGCTCCCCGCCCAGCACTGTTGCCTGGCAGCGCAGCCTCCCTTCCCCGGCTGCTGGCGGTGGCGTTCGCTTGCAGCGTTCCCCTCCCGCCTCCCAGCCAATGGCACGCCAGCAGCCTTGAGCGGCAGCTGGTGGGCCAATGGCTGACGGCGCACATTTTTCTCTGCTCCCCATAGGCCAGTGGGGAAGCGAAAACTCAATTATTATAAGGATATATATAGATATATAGATATATATGGGAAACAGTCTATACTGATGCTGTACATTTTCTATTTTTTTACACTTTTAGAATTCATTTTTTTAAGGAAAGCACATGATGTACTCAGACATTAAGGTGCAAGTGAATGTAGCATTGGTAAGAGATGCTGCTGTTAGGCTATAAGACAGAGAAACCCAACACCAGTGTTCCCTCTAAGCTAAGTTAGTTTGAGCTAGCTCACAGTTTTCTAGTCTCCGGCTCACAGATTTTTGTCTTAGCTCAGGACGGACGGCTCCAGAGCAAACTAATTTATGCAGTAGCCAAATTGCTTACTCACAAGTTCAATGCCAGTAGCTTACAAAATAAACTTTTTGCTCACAAGACTCCACAGCTTAGAGGGAACATTGCCCAACACTCCCACACACTTTAGCTGTAATTAAAGCCAATGCTACCATCACTTGCAACTTAATGTCTGAGTACATCATGTGAGGAAAAATTAAAGGTAAAGGTTTCCCTTGCTCGAAAGCTAGTTGCTCGAAAGCCAGTTGACTATGACTCTAGGGGGCCATGCTCCTCTCCATTTTCAAGCCGAAAAGCCAGCGCTGTTCGAAGACTTCTCCACGGTCATGTGGCCAGCATGACTAAACACCAAGGAACACAGAATGATGTTACCTTCCCACAGTACCTATTTATCTACTTACAGTTTCTTGCTTTTGAACTGCTAGGTTGGCAGGAACTGGGGCCCGAGACCGGAGCTCACTCCGTCACATGGCACTCGGGTCTCAAACTGTCGAACTACAGACCTTCTGGTCTGCAGCTTGGCGTCTTAACCTCTGAGGCACCGCGGCCCTTTTCAAGAATATATCCATGTTTAAAAATGACTAATTTTACACTATTGAAGAGTGTGATCTTTTCAATGTTACCACATTTACATCAATATCCACATATACTTTTACCCTTATTGTGGCCGCTTCTGTCCAAAGGATACACTTTATTTTGTTCACTACAAAAACTTATATTTTAAACTTTTATTTTTTCCTCTTCTCTCAGAGGGCAAAAACTAAGGTAATGTGCACGAGACAGCACAGGATGCAGAAGTCTGTGGCTGTATTTGCAATTTTTGCCCATAGAAAACTAAGGCATTTATACTTTTAAATTTCATACTTATGCCAAACAGTACAATTTGTATGCAAGCTTACACATTATGCGTTTCATACTGTTCAACTGAGTATAATAAGAAAGCACATAATGACATATATTTCAATCCTCTCACCCATCCTGAGAAAAACAGCTTTTCCCCTGTGGCTTCAAAATTTCTGAAAATGTTAAGTGAGGATAATTCTCCAAGCTGACAACGGGGGATTCATATGCTTTATTTTGGGTGTCCATCCACAGCAAATCCATTCTGGATCAGACCTGGGACCAACCAACATACCGTCACATCCAAAACAGATCCAGACCTTTAGAGGCCCCCAAGTCTTGGCACGTGACAATGACATCATCAGCACGGTGCCAGACTACGATATGGGAGAACCAAGTTCAAACTCCCACTGTGTCATGGAAACTCACTGGGTGATCAGTGGTTGTGTCCAGACAGGCAGGTTGCCACGGCAGTATCCCATGGAGAAAAAAGCCACTGCATTCACACCGGTCCCGCAACACCGGCTGCATTGGGTAGCCGGCCCATGAGGGCTGGTTCACATTGCTACCATGCCACCAGCACGGAGCCATGGCTGATACACCCCTCTCATTGGTTGGGTTGCTGAAAACGGCATATTGCTGCATCGGAAATGGGAGGGACGATCACACGGCTCCTGCACTTCCATGGTGCGCCTGCGCATTCAGATGCCAGAAAAGCCGCCATGGAAGCGCCTCACCTGGAAAATCACCAAGTTTTCCCAGTGGCTGTTTATGGCATACAGGAGTCATTTTGCAACAGGGTAGGGACGGATGGCTGCTGAGTGCCAGATGTGTGTGTCTGAGCATGCCACTTTGATCCGGGGTGTGTGTGTGTGTGGCTATGCCAGACCAAATTGCCTGTGTGATCACAACCTAAGATTCTATCAAACACTTGTCAGGGATGCTCCAGGCTGATCCTGTATTGAGCAGGGGTAGGACTAGATGGCCCGTAGGGCACCTTCCAACTCTGTGAATCTAGGATTCTATCTTGGACCAGTCACACACTATCAGCCTAACCTATCTGATGGAGTGCTTGTGAAGATGAAAGGGAGAGGGGGAGAACATTATAAACCTTTTTGGATTTCCACTGGGGAGAAAAGTGGGGTATACATATCCAAATAAATAGGGCCCTAGAGCCGCAAGGCTACCAGCTGTGACCTTCAGACCACAGCTGGACTCCTCTTCCTTTGAATTACTCACCAGAGGCAGGGGAAAGCATTCTACTTTTGTACCCAGAACAAGAGACTTCATCAAGTTCCTGGGTTTTCTTGGGCACTCACGGCATCTCTTGGGCTACAACTCAAGAGTCATGGGAAGCTACAGCTGAAGCTCTGTTATCCTGGGTGCACCACAAGTACAGGTCAGCATCCATGGCCCAAGAGTCTGGCATGGAATCTGAGTCACAAATCGAGCTCCAATGAGGAACAAGGAAGAGGCTGGACCTCAGTTATGGTCCTGAAAAAGGATGCCATTGCAGTGGACTTATATACCTAGTCCAGAGTCTAGATTAATTTTACTGGCACTTCCAAGTTAAGTACTGTAGGCAAACGGATCTGGAGACTGAAGACTACGTCTTGAGCAGTGTTCCCTCTAAGCTGAGTTAGTGTGAGCTAGCTCACGGTTTTTTAGCTTCCGGTTCACACATTTTTGTCTTAGCTCAGGAAGGATGGCTCCAGAGCAAACTAATTTATGCAGTAGCCAAATTCCTCGCTCACAACTTTAACACCAGTAGCTCACAAAGCAGAATTTTTGCTCACAAGACTCCACAGCTTAGAGGGAGCACTGATCTTGAGAACCATAGCTGCTTCCAGATATCAACAGAAATAAGATTAACTCAACAGCAACAGCCACAGTAATGGGTTTCATCCACAGTCCTTGGGATTTGGTAAGAGGTTTCTATATGAATATACTTAATCGCTTGAGAGTTCGACTGGCCTTAGCTTTTACACAGTTGTATACCACCCCAAGTTTTTTAGCATGGGCCAAGATCAAAATCCAAACAGATGGATAAAGCATCACCCTGATACTATCAGTTCATTGCCACAGGAGCATCATTTAAGAAGCCAGTCAAGAGTTCTTAAGACCATTATGTTCATTAAATAAATAACTAAAGTACCCTTGCAGTTTTCCAAACATTTCAAGGTTCACCCTTCTCGCCATATTTTAAAGACCCTTCTTTCCGATCTTTTGACACTTTTCTCAACAACGAAAAGATAACAAAGAATAATAACCAGAATCCAGTGACACCTAAAGACTAAGAAAATTTATTCCAGAGAAAGCTGGCATAAATTTTGTTGGTCTTTACGACGCCACCGGACTCCGGTTTTTATCTCGCTGCTGCCACAGACTAGCGCAGCTACCCATCTGGAATGATAAAAACAAAGAATGCGCGCGGAAAAGGAAACAGGCAAGAGCGCCAAACTGCCCACGTATATGCAAAATGTGAGATACTGTACTTGTCCACTTGAGTCCGCAGCATGCTGGAAGTGTGTAGCCAGAGACGTCTCATCTTGGAAAACTTCGTTACACTCCAAACACTTCAGGCTGTGCCGGCACAGCTTTGATGAGTCTTCGTCTAGAGGCATAGCTGGAGGAACAGGAGTGCTTGCTGGAGCTGATATGACTGTCCCAGTTAGGCCGGACTGTATCTTTGCTACAGTGTGGGTGCCCATGCCAATGGGGCTTTGAAGAACAGACGACGCAACGGAAGCATTGCTTGCTGGGGAAGCAATCATTTGATCTGTGGGAACCGGTTTCAGAATCAAATGGGAACACTGCATCACAACCCCTTTCTCCTTATGTCCCCGAGCATGGGAGAGGAGGCTGCATTTGTTGTAGAAAACAAGGTTTTTTGTGCAATGATTGCAGGTGACCTCAATCCGCACACTCCTCCTATCATAGTGCTGTGTCAGACTCTTTTCGAGAGCAAATGAGTCCCCACACTCCAAACACTTGTAACCGCGCGTGGGCAAAGTGATGCCCGCGTTTGCAGGAGGACAAAGGTTCGGGACGTAAACCGGGACAGGGTTAACACTGCTGAGCACCTTGTTGAAAGCTTCGACCACTGAACTCTGTAAAGACGACACCACCTGGACTCGAGATACTTTTTTAGAAGGCTGAGAAGCTGCCGCGGAAATTATTGCCTGCTTGATCTGTTGCTGAGGTTTCGTTAGCACTTGGCGGAGTTCGGAGGTGGCCTGAGCACTTTGAGGCAGTAGATTAAGGTTGGCAAGATGGACCGTCTTTGGCACAAGTTTTGCGCTGGCAAGGCTCGAGGCTGGCACCACAACAGTCTGCTGCTGTATCGCGTTGGCGGCTTTGATAATGGCACTGCTGGCACTCTGTACCGACGCGGCAGATATTACTGTCGCTTTCACCGTTGTGTTGTTAGCCAGCTTGAGATTGATAACTTGCGACCCTGCTGTCTTAACAGCCGATACTGGAAGAAAAGCAGTCGCCACGGGCTTAATGGTGACCTGTTTGGGAGTGAGTTCCGCCGACGTTACGGCATTGGCGACAACTGTTGACTGGAGAGGTGCCCTGGGAGGAGAAGAAAGGACTGCAGAGGTTGGAGAGGACAACAGCGACGTCATGGAAGCAACCATGGAACCAGGTTGGTCTGGTTTCCTCCCACTGTCCAAATCAACTTCCGGCAACACCCTCGTAACCGTTCTCTTGATTTCCCCAGATGATGTCTTGATGGTTTTTATGCGAACTTTTGGAATTGCTGGTGTTGAGCCTGCCGGAGATGGAGGAGACCCTTTACTGCTGTTTTCACTCGATACGCTCCTAGGACTATCGGGCTGTTTCGCTGAGGATTTTTTAGCACAATCAATGAGACTTTGAGATTCTGGTGATTTGTCCAAGGGCCTAGGACTTTCATTCATATCTTTCGGCAATGGAGAAGATTCTCTTGAATTAGATGGTGGGTCTTTACCCATGTCCGTTGCTGCTTTTTTAGCACTAAGCGCTGCGATTGCAGCAATACATGAGGAGAGTTTTGCTGACGATTTCGCTTTAGACTGTGAAACACTGGCAAGGGTTACTTCTCCTTTTTCTGTGCCCATTTTCCCATCAAGTGCCCTGTTTTCAAGTAGTTTTTCAGAATTTTCTTTAAGCAGCTTATCGTCTATTTTCCTTGTTTTAAAAGGTTCGTACATGCCTAAAGACGTTGAGTTTGCTTCAGAGTCTCTTTTAACAACTTTGTTTTTATCTGCATTACCCGAACCCGCAACCCCAGGTTTAAGGAGGTTTTCTCCTCCGAGTACCTTTAGCTTCTCATATTCCTGTTGGGAGACGGACCCCGTTAATACATTTGCTCTAAAGTTTCCACGCATGTCTTCTTTATCTGGGGGATCATCCACCTCAATTTTTTCATCGTCGTCAAACTCTTCGGCACTTGATATAGGACTAAACTGGTTGAAGGCAGACTCTTTGAGCGCAGTCTCTGAAACAGAGCTCTCATCCTTCAGAGATTTCCCTTCCTCTTTATTATAACCTTCTAGAGTCGATACAGTTAGAAACCCGTTATGCAAACCATTGCCCGTGGAATGATGGCCATCTTTCTCTGCTCCTTCAGAAGAATCGATAGTCCGCACGTTTTTCACAATGACGCTTACACCGACATCTGATGACGAGGGTGCGTGGGAATCGTCATCAGTGTGCACGTTCTGCTTTATGTGGCTTTCATGATCATCATGTCCAGATTCAATAGCAGCTTTAGGGTCAACCATATCTGGGATGTCAAATGCTGCAAGGAGGTCATCAAAGTCGGGGGTCTTCATATCTCCCATGGTCACGTTAATTGTTTGGAAGTAAATCTATAAAATGAACAGATGTTTTATATGAGTACTACAATATGGAGTTCCACCAAACATCTCATCCACATGCATTACTCATTTAAGAGTGCCCTGATTAACAGCATGAAGTTTGGGCAGAACATCTAATCATCTCATATAAACGTATTTTCTGTATATAGTTTCCTTATGCTGACTCAGACCACATAACCATCTATCTCAGTACTATCTACCCTAACCAGCAGTGACCCCCCCCCAGGATCTCAGACAAAGAAAGATCTTCCCCAATATGTGCTACCTGAGATCATTTAACTGGAGACATTAGGGACTGAACCTGGAAGCTTCTGCTCTGCTACTCTCCTCCTCCCAGTCTTCATTGTGCCATACTTACATATCTTCAAAGCTCTTGTCTTTCCACTGATAATATATGGGGAATCAATTTAAGCCCAGAGTAACATGATCATATGATGCTGCTAATGGGAGACTTTGATACTCATTAGAAAAGCTCTTCCCTCCCCCCCACTTTCCTGTAGATGAACAGTCTTGTCAGAGAACAATATATTTCTCCCCAGAGACAGGAGGCAAGCATATTTTAAATGGAAGATCACATTCCCAGTTCTCCGAGCATGAGGAAAAGGATGAGGGGGAAATGATTAGAAACAGCAAATGGAAGATACAGGGTTTTAAAAAAAAAAATTGCCGTCACGTTGCAGCCAACATGGTGACCCCGTAGGATTTTCAAGGCAAGAGACATTCAGACGTGGTTTGCCATTGTCTGCCTCTGTGCAGCAACCCTGGTATTCCTTGGTGGTCTCCCATCCAAATATGAACCATGGCCAACCCCGCTTAGCTTCCAAGATCTGACAACATCGGGCTAGCCCGGGATACAGTTACAAAGACATACATTCAATTTCCAGCTCTGAACATAGAAGAAAACATGGCTGAACAGGTCATTTTATCTGTACTTGCAAAGGATATGGAAAATTCATATATCAGACTTTCATCCTACAATGGGGGAAAATGGATTCACGAAATAAGTACCATTCTTCGTCCTCCAGTCCTTGCTGGGCAGCCTCGCAAGCACTACATGGCAGGAAATTCAGCTTCAATAATGCTTACCCGTTTAGAAATAGATGCCTCCAAACTGGGCTTCTGGACCAGAAGCCAAATCCCACATGCGTCACAGGCTCAGCAGGGATATGCATCTTACCTCAAAGCAGATGGAGATGGGGGATGCCTCACCCATGCACAAATAGGGCCCCAAGCTAATTTGCATACCTCCTAGCCTAGAATGGACTTACAAGACCCATTCCATTGGGTTCTGGACGACTGTGAAAGTCCTGCTGGCAGGGCTAACCTTTTCCTTACTCTGGGGGGGGGGTATTAACTTCTCCTTGAGTAATATAACCAACAAATCCTGCTAGACAAATGTGTACATCTAGCACTCATAAGAACATAAGAGAAGCAAATGTTGGATCAGGCCAATGGCCCATCTAGTCCAACGCTCTGTACTACACTGCTGTTTAGAGGCTCCACCTATTTGCTACATCTCCCAGTTCATGTCTCCCAGCTCCTGTGGGGACAATCTATCATACTTTCACACTTCAGGGGTAGTGAGCTCAACCACTGCCCCTCCTCATTACCACTCTTTGGAAGGCAACATTCAAAACATAAGAAGGTCTAATAAAATAAAAAGACTACACATGGTCTGTTCAGGCATCAGGCTAAACAATGATACAAAGAAATGGTGAGAACATGCAATCACTTACCATCAACTCTATACTTATCCTAATGGGGTTGTTGCTAGGATCGGCTAGGAAATCTTGAAGCTGCGGCATTTAAAGTCTATCATTACCTTAGTTCTCAGAGTTGGGACTGTGACCATTGTCTCTTGACACATAGTTAAGATTCATTCCCTACTTAAAGGGTTCGTCCTTCACCAAGCCAATACAAGAGATAAGAGTGTAAGGCTGCGGTCACACACACTCCAGCTTTCAAACCGGATTTTTACTGTGTGAACTGGCAAAATCCAGTTCGAAAGTGCTCTGAAAGTGGATTATTTAGTGTGTATGACTGCAGCCTAAGAGTAACAGCCCAGCTGAAGAGAATTTCTTCCTCATGACCTGATAATCTATACTCTCCCCCTTTAAGAACCCCTGTCCCTCTGGAGTCAGTAATGATCTTTGTCCCCCAAAGGAAAAAATTAGTATCTAGCCTTTTTGCTGTCCTGGTAGATATGACATTACTGCAAGGTGTGAGATGGTAAACCTTTTGTTATTTACTTTGGCCAGTGCCATTTGCATAACTAAGCTCTGGGGTGCTCTGGCCTTGGGAGAGAAATGACTAATCTCCTGTAATTTTCCTGTTTTCTAGATAGAAACTTCCAGGATTCTAGCTCATAGAGTCAGTTCTGATTACTGAATTATTACAGAGATTTTTAGGGTAGAATAAATTTCTCCACAGTCTACAACAGTTTAAGCAAGAAAGAAAGAATGTGTGCAAACTGAGAGCTTTGTTTTTTTTTAAAAAAGGACAAAGTATTAGAAGGGTCTAATTAATCAACATACCACAGGAATTATTTATTTATTTATAAACAATTTAAAAAAATAAATAAAGACAAATTACTAGAAGACTCAAAGAAACCAACATACAACAGGAAGTCATCCCTAACAACAGCCTCCTTCTCCAAATCTAATTCCAAATTGGAATTATCAGCTTTGTGACGTCTGAGAGTCACCTTTAATGCAGTGATTCAGCACTGAGCCAAATAGAGAACAGTTCAGATTTAATGCAGAGATGCATGAATGCTCAGAGCAACTGACATGCAATACTGTGTATGTCAACCATTTCCTATTTAATGAGAGTAACTCCATTAAAAAAATATCTTGGTTTGGCACTATTGGTTGTAGATCCTATTTATATCTAACTTTGGTTTAAGGTTAAATCATTTTTATGCTAAAGGTACCCGCTTAATGCTCCAAAGTCACAATCTGCAGAAGGGAAAGTGAAGTGCCAGGATCATATTTGCAACTTACACGCAAAAAAATATCAAGTCCTCTAAACAGAAAATCACAGCTTGTTTGTTTTCAAAGTTTTCCTATGTGCCACTTCCAACTTTTCCCTTACAACCTCCAAAAGCAATGCCTCACAATCTCTGCTTTTTAAAGGACCCTCCTGGCTCTAAAAATAAGTAAACTGGATGTTGAGATCAGTCACTCATCTTTTCAAATACCCCCCAAGATTTAATTCAGCTCTGTTGCTATAATGGATATGCATCTTATTTTTGCCTGAGATTATTGCAAAAGCAAGATTATCATAATTACATTTGCTGAAGCATGAAGTTGGTATAAAATGCCAAGGAGATAAAAGAACCCATCAAATGAAATCTATTTAAACAGCCATTCCAAGAGTTCTTTGAAAGCTAGAATTCAAATATTGTAACAACTGTCACCCCACACAATTTGAGGACAAAACTCAAATAAGTGGGAAATGAATCATAAAGTTAGGACATGATAATACTAAAGTAGCAATCAAAACAAGCAATTCCTGCCATTTCGCCAACACTGTAAACCCTACCATCTAGAAAGTGCCTTGCAAAAGGAAGCAGTAAGAAACAGGAAGCAGTAAGAAGCGCTGCTATAACCTTTTGGCCTCTTATTAGTCCTCTACTGGAAACCAGTGACCTACTCACATGAACCTGAACATGAAGTGTGCACGTGAGGAAGAGGATGACCCTCTGGCCCATTCACGCCTTCCATGCGCTGGCTCACTGGAAATATGCTTGGATCCTAAGGTGCCATTCTGTCCTCTGACGGAACAGCTTTTCCATCTGCACAGAAGAGGCAAATTCCCATACTGCCGATACCAGATTTGTTCTTTATTCCTCCAAGTCCACTGAGCTGCAGAAACAGCTTCAGAACTGGTGATAAGACAGAAGACTACAACAAGAGGAGGGAGGCGGGGAAGGCGTCTACTGTCCAATGATACAAGGCCCTATTTATAAAATCCCCTCTGCTCAAAAGGTGAGGAGATAAAAATCATATGAGAGAGCCTTACAAGCACTGGAGTCGCCTTACAGAACCTGATTAAACATTATGACCAATACATGGATGCAAAGCACCCTCAAGGGTGGAGCAGCTGTGCCTAGATGGTGGAAAATGATGTCAAGTCACAGCTGACTTACGGTGATCCCGTAGGGTTTTCGAGGCAAGAGACAAACGGAGGTGGTTTGCCATTGCCTGCCTCTGCATCATTACTCTGGTATTCCTTGAAGGTCTGCCATCCAAATACTAGCGTCTGAGATCTGATGCGATTAGGCCTGGGCTACCTAGGTCAGGGCACCCAGGTATCAGGGCAAGTGAAATCCAACTCTTCCCCACCACAGTTATAGTCACGAATGCATGAAGCTGCCTTCGATGGGATCAGAAGATTGGCCTCCAGACCCTTGATCTCTCAATGCCGCTAGTGATATAGGCTGACTCACAGCGGCCCTCCCAAGTCTCAGGTTGCGGCTTTTCACATCACCTACTACTACTTGATTTTTTTAACTGGATATACCAGTGATTGGACCTGGGACCATCTACTTTCCAAGCAGATGCTCTATGACTGAGCCATGCCCTTTAAAGTATGCAACAAAACTGGTCAGATAACTTTTCTCCCTTTCTCACAATACAAGAACTCGTGGGCACTCCATGAAATTGCTGAGCAGTCGGGTTAGAACAGATAAAAGGAAATACTTCTTCACCCAAAGAGTGATTAACACATGGAATTCGCTGCCGCAGGAGGTGGTGGCAGCTTCAAGCATGGACAGTTTCAAGAGGGAATTAGATAAACATCTGGAGCAGAAGTCCATCAGTGGCTATTAGCCACAGGGTATAGATGGGAACTCTCAGTCTGGGGCAGGTGATGCACTCTATTCTTGGTGCTGGGAGGGGGCAGCAGTGGGAGGGCTTCTAGTGTCCTGGCCCCACTGCTGGACCTCCTGATGGCACCTGGTATATTTTGGCCGCTGTGTGACAGAGTGTTGAACTAGATGGGCCATTGGCCTGATTCAACATTGGCTTCTCTTATGTTCTTATGTTTAAGGGGACGTAGAAAAGGGTCTCCAAGAGGATCACCATCTATGAGAATGGGCAAGTTCATAGGGGCACAACCTCTGCATCCAGGCCACTGAGGATTTGATAGATCTAAAGCAGAGGTGTCGAAATCATTTGTTACGAGGGCCAGATCTGACATAAATGTCACTTTGTCGGGCCCAGCCATGTGTGCCATAAAACATAATGCTAGGTACCAGAGATATAAACTGTATAAAGGAGAGCAGCTGGTAAGCTCTGAGTTGGTGTATCCTTACTGCAAGGCCCCATGGCCTGGGAGGGGTGTGCAAAGGAAAACCCACATAGGTGGGCTGGAGAGGCAGCAGCGCCGCACTGGGCAGAAGCTCCCATGATGCCTGACTGCTGCAGATGAGGTTGTTCTAACATGCTGAAGCCATAATGGAGTGGCTCCCCCAGCACTCCCTCCCTTACACCAGATGCTTGTAGGCCACATAAGGGCCCTAGATGGGCCAGTTCCAGCCCCCGGGCCTTATGTTTGACACCCCTGCTCTAAAGGGTGAATGGAGGCATTACATCATACCTGGCTGTAAATATGGCCAGCTCTACCTTGCTCACCTTACTGTTCAAGGTGGGAGCTGAGAAATCTCTGTAGACGGTATGCCACTATGCCTGTTTTTTACCACTCTTAATTTTAACTAGGTATAAACTAACCCTTTGAGAGTTTTTGTTTAACATAGAAGAGAACTGTGTTGCAGATTTGGATGTAATCATTAGAAATCTTACAAGGCCAACTTATGCTCAGACTGTTCCGTTTCTGCATTTTATAATTTTCAGGCAGTATTAATTTGTTATATATTTTAAGGAGTTCGTATTTGTATGCTATATAATAGATCCCCTGACGAAGCTCATAGCGAAACACGTAGGGATCCATAAGAGCTGAATAAACTCACTGCCTTGCACCTTGTTCTTCTTCATCTTCCACAGTTCTAGACCAGCACACTGAACCATGCCCAGAAAATAACTGGAAGCCAATACCAGGGTGATAATGTTTATCACGGTGCGTCTCTGTTAACACACTTGCCAGAGTAATATGCCATGCCTCCCATTTCAAAATTAACATAACTTACATGCTAAAACTTAAAAATGGAGGTGTTCTTGTTTTGTTTTTAGTTTGCATGTTGTTTTGAACTAATCAGCCTCATGTTTAGCTTCTGGATGAGATTCTGAGGAAGCGTAAGGCTTCTGGTTTCCTACCAAGCTATCTAAACAAAAAAGTACGAATATCAATGAAGCAACAACATACCCAAAATGCTAATTGTGTAATAATAAAACCAAGGACCGAACGCGTTTCGACAAAAGCCTTCGTCAGGGGTCCATAAAATAACTATAGCATGAATTTTAAAGAACATGTTCACAGATATGAACACATAAATATGAGGATCTTGTAGCCAAAATAAAACCTTAAGTCAACATCAAGTCCTATACCAAACTTTAAGCATTACATTTTATGACACACATGGCCCAGCCCAACAAGGTCTCATTTATGTCAGATCCAGCTCTGGGGTATGGCTCTGAGATGGTTTGGGTTGTATCCTTGGGTGGTATTTATGTCTCCATATGCTTGAAGGCACCAAGAGAGGCCCCCCCCTCCAATTTCCCTAGTTCTGCAGTTAACAAACAAACCAGAGGAGGAATAAGGTGGGAGACACAAGGAAGCCCACCTTCTCTCAATACCTCCAATGCATTTGAGCAGTACAGGTACCATACCCAGGCAACAACTTGCCCTTATTTTTAAAAGATCAGAGAGAACAGCTCAGTGGCAGAACATCTGCTTCCTGTGCAGTAGGTCCCAGGTTCAAGTCCCAGTATCTCCAATTTAAACACAGATCAGGCAGTAGGTGATGTGGAAGACCAGAGACCCTGGAGAGCCATTGCTAGCCAGAGTAGACAAGACTGTCCTTTCCAGACCAATAGAAAAGAGTTCAGTACATAAGAACATAAGAGAAGCCAATGGTGAATCAGGCCAATGGCCCATCTAGTCCAACACCCTGTCACACAGCGGCCAAAATATACCAGGTGCCATCAGGAGGTCCAGCAGTGGGGCCAGGACACTAGAAGCCCTCCCACTGCTGCCCCCCCAGCACCAAGAATAGAGTGCATCACCTGCCCCAGACGGAGAGTTCCCATCTATACCTTGTGGCTAATAGCCACTGATGGACTTCTGCTTCATATGTTTATCTAATTCTCTCAGTAGCACCTTAAAGATTAACAAGATTTGTGGTAGGGTATGAGCTTTTGTGAGTCACTGCTCACTTCTTCAGATACAGCGGTATTCTTCAGATACAGCAGTGACTCACGAAATCTCATCCCCTGCCACAAATTTTGTTAGTCTTTCAGGTACCACTGGACTCTTTTCTACTGCTACGGACAGACTAAGACAGCTATCCGTCTTGACCTCTTTCCAGACCAGTCCATCTAATTCAGCTTCCAGTGTTTGTGAGTGGAATGTGGAGCAGTCAATATCGAGGGGTGGTGGTGGAAAGTGTTTGTAGCCACACATCCTTTCTTTTCTTTTTTTGTATTTTTTAATATGTGCGTGTGTGTGTATGTTCGCATGCGCGTGAGTTTGTGTGCACTTGGAAGTCATGGCAACCTCTGGTGCCTGACCCCTACTGGGGGCCTGGAGGAGGCTGAATAAAGCCTGCCCCCGCCTCCCACCTCTGGTATTTCAAGGAGGTCTCCCATCTAAGTACTTGCCAGAGTTGACCCTGCTTAGCTTTCGAGATCTGAGAAGATCGAGCTTGCCTGGGCTATTCAGGTCAGGGTTCCACACACCCTTTCTGAAGCTCTGTCTGCTTTCTTGTTTTCCATTAAGATCTCCCTCACTGAGGCAGTGGGAATCACTGTCCCCTGAGCCAGGCAAATATGAGCAACCATCTGAGAACAGACGTTTCACAATCCAGTATATGCTACTGGTCTCTTCCCTTATAGTGGGTTTGTTGGATGGCTCCATTCAGTCTGTAGTATTCAGCCATTCACTCTGGTGGATAAACCGAAACCAAGTGTGCTCTTATCCAAATATCACAAGCAACCACTTCACAATACATTGCATGCCACTTTGGCTCAGCTGGCCAGGATCACTTCTCCTGCTGACATGTCAATCCGTCCCATCCAGAGAACTCTCAGATAAGAGGATGGAGCACCTTTCCAATGAGGAAAGGTTAAAGAGTCTAAAGTTTTCAGCCTAGAAAAATTAGATGGGCAGGGGGAACATGATAGAGATTAATAAAATTGTGCATGGGGTGGAGAAAGTGGACAGTGATCATTTTCTTCCACCTCCCGTAATACTAAAAGAGGTACCCTGTGATGAACAGCAGATTCAGGAAATACTTCTTTACTCAGTAAGGGATTTCACTGCCAGTGGATGTAGTGATGGCCACAGGCATAGGTAAAGGTAAAGGTTCCCTTGCTCGAAAGCCAGTCGAATCCGACTCTAGGGTTGCGGTGCTCATCTCCGTTTCAAAGCCGAAGAGCCAGCGCTGTCCGAAGACGTTTCCGTGGTCATGTGGCCGGCATGACTAAACACCAAGGTGCACGGAACGCTGTTACCTTCCCACCAAAGTGGTCCCTATTTATCTACTTGCAATTTCTTGCTTTCGAACTGCTAGGTTGGCAGGAGCTGGAACTAGAGACAGGAGCTCACCCTGTCATGCGGCACCTGGGTCTCGAACTGCTGAACTACTGACCTTCCACAGCCTGCAGTTCAGCGTCTTAACCACTTGAGCCACCGCAGCTCCTGGCCATAGGCATAGATGGCATTAAAAGATTCATGGAAGAGACGTCCATCAATGCTATCAGCTATGATGGCTAAAGGAAATCTCCATGTCCAGAGGCATGCAGAGGTGGATGGTCCTTACTTTTATGCCATTTGCTGTTCCTCTGGAGTTGAACATCTTGAGAAAAAGGAAGCTGGAATACACGAGGCACTGGTCTTATCCAACTCATTGACAGGTCTGAATATGGTCGGCAGAACTTGCTGCTACACTGCTACCTTATTCTAAGCATATCTTATATTTATATAGCATAAGCATGTCTATACTCTTAAACTTTCTCTTGATGATACGCCAGGGAGTGGGCAAGAGTTTCCAAAGCTCCTGGGCCCCCAACAGCCACACCACCCCAGCCAGCAGAGATAGGCAATGCAGTCCCTACAAATGGTCACATTAACTTGAACCATGAACACAAAAAGGAGCTCTTAACATTTAAGCCCTTTGTTTGGTGTGTCGCCATGTGGAGATCTGCCCTACCCACTAAGGCAGTAATGTTTAACTCTGCCTTATTTGTAAACAGCCCTTGAGAGGAATGTCCAGAATCCCACCAGCAGAGGCTAAAGAGGGAGAAAAAATCTTTCTGGTCCATGGCTGAGATAGTAACGGTAAAGGCTTCCCTTGCTCAAAAGCTAGTCGAATCCGACTCTAGAGGGCGGTGCTCATCTCCGTTTCGAAGCCGAAGAGCCAGCGCTGTCCGAAGACATTTCCATGGTCATGTGACCGGTGCCGAGGCGCAAGGAACACTGTTACCTTCCCACCACAGCGGTACCTATTTATCTACTTGCAATTTCTTGCTTTCGAACTGCTAGGTTGGCAGGAGCTGGGGCCAGAGACGGGAGCTCACTCCGGCCCATGGCACACTCAAACCGCCAAACTACAGACCTTCTGGTCTACAGCTCAGCATCTTAACACCTAAACCACCACGGCCCTTCCACGGCTGAGATAACCTTCCCCAAAACACAGAAGAAGCGTATCCAGTCCTTCATGCTTTGTCATCCACACCAATGGAAGGGACTGAGGGATAATTCTTGTGACCAAAAGGTGGCCCTGCCATGATGTAAAGAAAGGTGAGGAACCACGAACCACTACCAGTGGCAGACGTGGAAGCCAAAAAGGACAGCAGAGCGGAACAGAGAAATCTGAGGCACAATCTGTTTACTTCAGTCATAGCCTGCCTTTCCTACTGAAGCTCAATGAGGATCCGTTGTTGAAGGCCCACTAAACTGTGTGGGACGACAGCACAAGAATGCTCCTGTATGGCCCTGGTTCATTTCAATGATGTGGGTGCAGGAGAACTGCACAGTGGACTGTTGAGGAGAGGGTGCCTTTTAGATACTTCACCTCAGGCACCTTGGCCTAGTTTCGGAAATGCCAGGAAGCAGACCGCAGTGGCCATCTTAGACTCCTTACATCCAATTTCAAAGAGGCCTTTGGTCCGCTGTTTCGAGTATTAAGATTTCAGGGTTTTTTGTTTTGTTGTTAAAGATTATAATAAAATTTGAACTGAATTTTTTTATTGTATTGTGAGATAGCGCTCTTGAAATGGATTTTGCAAGCTACTTCAAGAACCGTTGGGTTTTTTTTTTCAGGTAATCCAGTGGAATATAAAATGCTAGAATGAATCCATGAACAAATTAATGAATCAATAGGTAAATACGTTGCTCACAAATACGGATGTTGGTGACAGATGTTGAGACAAATAATTCCCACCCCACCCCCCGTCTGGCTGTCTTGAATAACTAATACGGCTTCTTGGTGAATCACTCAGAGAACTGATTTACTGTGAGCCTGGTAAAAGCAATCTGGATTTCTTCATCAACCTGCATTCCTTCAGGCCACTTCCTGGCATGCCAGGAAGAGCTGTATGAGGCAGCCCATTACAGGAAAAATTGGATGGGAAATTCTATTGAACGCTCGCCTTTCTTCCCCGCCACAGAAAGTGTTATTGCTCTCCATCTAAACCACAAACCAGACTGAGCTGAAATCAAACAAATGCATATTTTATGACATGAAAAAAGCTGGCTTAACTAGCAGTTTTCTCCCATCCTTGCCATTCCGTATTTGTCTGGAGCTGAGAATAAGTTTGGTTAATTCATTGTGACTAGAGGACTGGATTATAGGACTTGTTTCATGCTGGTGCGTTAATAAGTGTTGTACGCAAAATGGTGCCAGACAACGAAAAATGTGATAACCAGGGCTTTTTTTGTAGAAAAAGCCCAGCAGGAACTCATTAGCATAATAAGCCACACCCAACAGCAGAAACTCATTAGTGTATTACACCACACACACCCATGTTGCCAGAAGTGTGGTCATCCAGCCACACCCACCTTTTGCTTCTTATTCTGTTTACCTTGTTTGTTGTCAAAACCCAGGGCTTTTTTTGTAGCCAGAACTCCTTTGCATGTTAGGCCACATACCCCTAATGTAGCCAATCCTAATGAGTTTCTGCTGCTGGGCGTGGCCTATTATGCTAATGAGTCCATGCTGGGTGTGGCCAGCTCGGGAGTCAGCCGGAACTCCGTCCCTGTGCGTTCCTGCCCAAAAATAGCCCTGGTGATAACGTAAGGCCTGTAAGAGTCAGTCAAAGCCTGGAGTTCTCCAAGGATTATGACTGCTCTCTGGACTACAGAGATCAGTTCCCCAGGAAGAAATGGAAGTTTCAGAGGGTGGACTGAATGGTGGTATATTCCTACTGAATTCCGCCCCCCCCGCAACTCACCTTCTTCAGGCATTGCACCCAAATCTCCCGGAATTCTGCAAGCTGGAGTTGGCAACCTCAGCTAGGTTTGCATGATGGGGGCACATTTTGAATTGCAGAATGTAGCATTCACCTGCTCAGATACCACCACAGTCCAAATGAGGTCTACCTGGGATCTTCTGCTTGCAAAGCAGGTGCTCTGTCACTGAGTAATGGCCCTGGCCAGTGACGGACCCTACTGTGAACTGTCCTTATTGCTGGGGGAGGGGGAACTAACATTTATTTATATTGATTTATTTATTTAATTTCTACCCCGCCCTTCCCACCAAAGCAGGGGACTTATTTTGCTGGCTTTAAATGATGATGCTTCTAAGCAACCCGGACTCACAAGGAAAGGAGGGGTGCATGTGTATACACACACACACACACCTCCTTTCCTTATTTGCTGACAAGTCACAGCTGACTTATGGAGCCCCGTAGGGTTTCCAAGGCAAGAGGCATTCAGAGGCAAGAGACGTTCAAAGGTAGTTTGCCACTGCTTGCCTCTGTGTAGTGACCCTGGTCTTCCTGGTGATCTCCCATCCAAATACTAACCAGGCCAGACCCTGCTCAGCTTCCAAGATCTGACAAAATCAGGCTAGCCTGGGCTATACAGGTCAGGGCAGGATAAACATATTTTAATAATATATACCCGCTATACAAGTTTGGCCTTCCTGTCCAACAGTACATACAGATTGCTCCCTAATCCTGTTGGGTCTCAGAACACCTATGAATCTAGACCTGCTAAATCCCCCAGGAAAACACATGGTTCTTTCATTCAGAAATGCCTGTTTGCATGTGCCATTTGGTAGCTCCATGCCTGAATGCTTTGCAGTGAAGACTGGAGTGAAACAGGCCTGTCTTCTTGACAACTTCACCTCAAGGATCCTGATCTATCCTTTTGGCACTGACACAGGAGACATTTACTTGGGGAGGAGGCTGGATAATGAATATCTTTGCTTGCCCAGATACTACAATCAGGATGTGGCACACCCTAGAAAAAAGCAGGTGATGTTGCCTATTGGGTAAGCCAGTGTCATGAGCGCTGTAATGGACTGCGCTTTTAAAAGCTTAAAAGTGCTATGTAAACAGATAAAGGACTGTGAAGGGTTAATTCTGTACAGAAACAGAGAGCCTTGAGTGACAGGTTGCTCCAAGAGAGCTGACTGGTTAGCATCAGCTGAACAGAGAAAGACTTTTGAACTGGATGCTGAGGAGAATTCAGTCTGATTTCAGACCCAGCTGAGAAGAGTCAAGTACTGACAGTTTTGAAATTCGGCTCTGACTTAGAGCAGTTTAACACAGAAAGGAGAACTGGGGAAAGTTGGCAAGGATGAGTGGGTAGTTAGACGGTGACTCCCATTTGGGCCAAGGAAAGGGGATAGATCTTCTAGAGAGAGAAGAATATTCCCTACCCAGTCATACAGGGAGTCTGCTCTAAACAGTGCAGAGATTCCTGTTCTGGTGTGGTTAGAAACTGCCTTTAGAGACCTTAAGGGTCCGTTAAAAACTCAAGATGAGTACTGGTGTTTCAAGAGAAGGGATTTGGGTACTGGAAAAAATGTACCACCCTTCTGGAAACCAGAGTCAGAGAATACTCATTAGCCTAAAACATATGAAGTCTGTGCACATACTGATTTTACCTCAGAAATTTCAACCTCTGATTTCACATGATCTTTCCCCTCTATATTAAATAAAATATTTTGTTATTTTTGAATTACAAAACACCTCAAGTGTCATTTAAGTTGTTTAAGTTAAAGTGGGCTCCTGGTCCTTCCCTCAGATTGCTGGGCTGAGCCAACAGCTAAAATGGTCCTGGCCAATTACCGCCCAGTATTGAACTTGCTGTTCCCGGGCAAGGTGATTGAGAAAGCAGTGGCCAAACAACTCCAAGCCTTCCTGGAGGATGATCCCATGGTCGGGGACAAAGGGTGGCACTTGGTGAGAGGGTCTCCCCACGATACCCACTTGAATGTGGAGTGCCGCAAGGGGCGATCCTCTTGCCAATGTTATTTAACATCTATATGCACACACACCCCCGTCCAGTTAGCCAGGACTTATGGGCTGGATTGCCATCAGTATGCATATGACATCCAACTCTATCTGTTAATGGATAGCCATCCACCCTCTGCCCCTGATATTCTGGCTGAAGCTTTGGATGCTGTGGCTGGATGGTTGCAGCAGAGCTGGTTGAAGCTTAATCCATCAAAGATGGGGGTCCTGTACCTGAATCAGGGGGGAGTGGATGTGGGTATCAGACTCCACACACTGGAAGGGACGCCTCTGGTGCCAACCCAGAAAGTGAGGACCCTGGGAGTAACACTGGATGCCTCTGTCTCTAAGGAGGCCCGGGTTACTGCAGTTGTCAGATCTGCATTTTTCCATCTGAGGCAGATAAGGCTGCAGAGACCATACCTCTCCCCCCAGGACTTAGCTACAGTGATCCACACAATGGTCACTTCCAGGCTTGATTACTGCAACTTGCTGTACATAGGCTTATCCTTGAGGCTGACCTGGAAATTACAGCAGGTGCAAAATGTGGCAGCACGCCTGCTTACATTGACACCTATGTGGGCTCACAGTCAGCAGGTGCTCCGCCAACTACATTGGTTGCCAGTCGACTTCTGGATTCACTTCAAGGTGCTGGTAATCACCTTTAAAGCCTTACATGGCCCGGGACCCACATATCTGAGGGACCGCCTCTTCCCATATATGCCCCAAAGAGCATTACGCTCCATGGACCAACATCTCCTGAAGGACATCCATCCTGCCTCGACCAGGACCAGGGCTTTTTCTGCCCTGGCCCCTGCCTGGTGGCACATGCTCCCAGTCAAGATTAGGGCCCTGTGGGATCTTCTTCAATTCCACAAGGCCTGTACAATGGAGCTGTTCTGCCAGGCTTTTGGCTGAAGCAGCGGACGTCCCTATATGGCCTCCATGAGGTGGCTGTCACCCACCTACCAACCCACATAATATGCCAGGGAGCCTCCCACAGCCAACTGACTTGTCAGAAGTTTGACTGTGTTTTAACGCCTATTATTGTTCAAATTGTTTAATTTTAATTGTATTTATTGTATTGTTTTATGATATTATCTGCCCTGGGACCGCTCGCAGGACAGGTGGGCTTTAAATACAAATGAATGAATGAATTAATTAATTAATTAATATCCTACTGTGACAGGGTGGGACAGCCAGAGTTCTTCAGTAAAGAAGAGAACGCATTACCATGGTGGCTCAGTCAGTAAAGGAAAAGAAAAACTGAAGGAAAAGTCTTGCTTCTGAGGGAGGAAAGTGGACGGGGCCATCAGGTCCCTGGCTACCTGACTTCACGTGGGTTTCTTCCTTGGCTTGGGTGCATGGATTCCTCCCTGACATCCAGCCTGCCTGCCTTTTCTCACTGGTGCTCCCCTGCACCAGCATGCCTTCTTCTCCAGGGTGTCCCATAGCCCTACTGCTGGCTCCTCCCGTCAGTGGGGTTTCTTTGGAGTCAGCACACCTGGTCCCACCTCCCGCATCCATGGCCTCGGGCCTTATTGGCCCCCCGCAGGCCATTTGTTTTCCTGGCATCCTAGGCTTCCCCTCGGTCTCTCTGAGGGTTGTGCTTGAGCACGGCAGGGTGGATGCCACTGCCCCTTTGCTGTCCCAGGTCCTCTGAGGCATCCCATCTTCGTTTCCAGCTCAGCTATCAGGGGAGCCATGACCTCACCTGGGCTCTACGAGACTGCTGGGATGGCTACAACCAGCTACAAAACCTCTGTCAGAAGTGCTTCACATTCTCATCATGGTGCAAGGTATCATCTAACGGCCCACAATCAACCCCAGCAGATCCCAACTTAGACATTCCTCTTCTCTTTAAGACCAAAGGCTTGGAAAGGCTTTCTTCCAACTGGTCCTTTCACCACTTCTCTCCTTCCATCTGCTGTGCTGCACACCTGGAGCTTCACAACTGGAGGACCTTGGAAGACCAAGCGGGAGAAGCCATGACTATTTCATCTCCCGTTTCTCAGGTAATCTTAAAGGGACAGAGTGCAACATTGCAGCAGGAGACCAGGCTCGGCTTCAGAAAATGACATCTGGTTAAAAATCAAGCATGCCCGAGGCCAAGAACATCCACCTTTCTAGAAGAGGCATCCCTGAAAACCAAATTTGGAACTTCCTTCTAACATCCTTTTTCTGGGAACCCAGCAGACTAGGAACCAAAGATAAGCAAGCTACCCGTTTCAGGTTTTTATGAGAAGCAATTCCAGAAACAGAGCTACGTAAGTCTTTCCACTGCTGTGGTTCCAACATCAAATCCCTAAATTTCTAGGCAACAAGGTTATTGGTATTTTTCCAGCCCTCAGGTATGTGGATTTTCGTTTCAGATTGTTTTTGTCTGTCCCAAATATTATTATAAGGACTTTTCTATAAAAGAAGTCTATTCAGCCACAATTAGAAAGTCAAACTTTCTAAATCTTTGAAAAAGATTTTATGCTGGTCTCTGTAAAACAGAGTAAAATAAGTACAAAAACAGGAGAGGAAGGGAAGATTCTCACATTTAAAGGGCATTTTCATAGTAGACAATCATGGAGGACTGCTTCAATCACTTCCGAGCTTAGATCCTTAAATCTGGGGCAACATTCTTGGCCCACCGATGCCTGCTATTTCAATGTTAAGGTGGTCAATGGTTAACAGAATTAGTGAAGGAAACAGACACATACATGCAAAACCCTGAACTGACCTCTACCACTGGAGGCCAAGCAGAACCTAGCAACTTCTTCCTTCGTTCTTATGACCTTAAAAAATCTCTCACGCTGGAGAAGAAGCTGGGGTGCCCCCCCCCAGTCCAAGAAACTGACATTTTACCATCAGGAACAGAGCAGCACCTGTCTCCTCCCTGTTTGACCTTCTGGACATTAAAGCCCTCTTGCCCTGGGAGGAGGAGTTGGAACATTCACTCCTCAGTGGGGACTTATATCCAGAGCGGGAGGGAGGAGAGAGGGTAATCTGCTTCTTTTATTGTAAACACTTTAAATCATGAGGAAAAGTGCTATAGAAGCATAATGAACAAATAATAATGTGGTATATTGTTTAAGCAAAAATTATATTCAGATATATGTACTGCTTTGCCAGGGCATGGCCCAGGCTAGCCCAATCTCATCAGATCTCAGAAGCTATGCAGGGATGGGCCCTGATTAGTACTTGGATAGGAGTAGGGATGGGCATAGACCCAAAACCGAGCAAAGTCTGGGCCAGACTCTGCCTAGTTCACAAACTGTGGTTCAATAAAAGAGCCTTCCTCAAACACTCACCAAGCTTCTGCTCAGTTTGGGTGTTCAGGCCCCGATACACCCACGCTACTTCTGGGTAGCGTCAGGCACCACTCGGCATGTCCACATCATCCAGAAGTGACGTGAGCATGTTTGGGTAACACAGGCATGCCAGGGCAGCACCCAATGCCACCAGGAAGTGATGTGAGTGCATCGGGGGCAATGCACTTGTGTCACTTCTGGATGACACGGATGTGCCGGGGCGGTACCTGACGCTACCCGGAAGTGATGCGAGCACATCGCCAGGGCAACCTGACCCAGTTCATAGTTTGGGCAGGGTTTCTGGCTCAGGGGTTCGGTTCAGGGCCGCCCAGCTCGTGCACCCCAAACCAAACCTGACTTTCCCAGTCTGTGCCCATTCCTAGACAGGAGACCACCAAGGAGGTCCAGGCAGTGGCATATCAACTCTGTCCGTCTCTTGCTTTGAAAACCCCATGGGGTTGCCACGAGTCTGTTGTGACTTGATGTCACTTCCCCACAACCATGGACTGCTTTACTATGAACCCATTCACAGCACTAACAAGAAGTTCTAAGCTTTAAAACACCCTTGGTAGGAACTGGAAGATCAGAAACGGGGTTTCTGTGCATGCACCAAGGCTACATAAGCCCCTCCCTCCCATCAGAGCCCATCAGCTGGCCCATCCCCAAATGTCAGAGAATCCTTGGGAGAAGAGTTTAATGCAGTTTGCAGTGCTATAAGTGGAAGAGGAAACTGGGAAAGCATGCACGCACCAAAGTGATCAAGCCCCTTGGGGAGTGGTGAGAGGGATACCCCAGGATAGCTTGACCTCATCAGATCTTGGAAGCTACACAGGGTCAGCCCTGGTTAGTACTTGGATGGAAGTCCCTGAAGGAATACCAGGGGTGCTATGCAGAAGCAGGCAATGGCAAACCACCTCTGAACGTCTCTTTGCTTTGAAACCCCTACGAGGCTGCGCCTTGACGGCAAAAAAAGAAGTACAAGAGGAAATTGGGGAAGCTTCTCTGTATGCATTTTAGTGATCAGGCCTCTTTGAGGTGTATGTGTGGGGGGTTATAAACATAACAAACACTAATATTGTTTTCTATCGGCTTACTTCCTCTCCGAAGCAGAGCAGACGGCAGTTCTTTGTTCCCAAAAGCCAGAGGTGACCCCCCCCCAAACAAGAATTCTGATGAACATTAGGAAAAAAGTAGGCCCCAGAAATACTGGGGTGAACATTTTCACACTTGCTCAGGCAGATCAATAGCCAGGTGTACCTGCTATTCTATGACATTATTTTGAAAGGAAAAAGGAAGAAAAATTATTTCATTTCAGGAGGGAGGATCTAAAACCTATTAAAAGATTATTTCCCCTGTCCGGGATCAACTACGGCAACCCAGCAGATTCCAACGTGATCTCCTAATAAGGCCAGCCCTCAAATATCAATCTGCATTTTCAGCTTTAAAATATGGCCTATATGGAAGGGGGGGGAAACCACCCTCAAAAATCCTCCCAGTGAACAGAATGTTTGAATATATTATACAGAAACATCCAAAGAATCACAAAACGAAATTTGTTCAGGTTCCTCCCGTTACAGCAAACAGTTCCTAGCACAATATTTAAACAGAAAGAAATCCCCTCTGCAGAGCAAGAGAAAATAAAGGCAATACAACCCACACACACGCGCGGCTGGTACAATGCTACTCCCCAAACCCAAATTCAGAATACCACCACAAAATGAAGTGTTAGTACTTACAGATTTAAAAACAGCCTACCAATACAATGGTGATCTCATGTAACCCTATGGATTTTAGGTGACCCTTGGAATGAAAAGCCACGAAACAAAGAGACCCAATGTACAACAGGCATCAATAATCTCCCCCCATCATGTATCATGGACTAGCGGCTTCTGGAAAAACAGTTATCAGCAGCCAAGCACTGAAGAAACCCTCTCCGGACAGTGATACTAAACGTTAACACACACAAAAAATGAAATCTCTGCATGCTGGGCTCCCTCGTGCAAGCTATTTAAATGTCCTGTCAAGTACTGAGCAGCACTGTTGCTTATACCTGATGGGGGGGGAAGCTATATATATATATATACACACGATATTTCTTCCAGCCTTAACAGATCGCATTGTCTTTTTCAATCCACTCCCATTTAGCCCTTTAAATACCTTAAGTCATCTTCCGCACAGTCAGGAAATAGAGGTTCCTTAGTGCTTGTGTCACCCTCTGAATGCAGCCAACCTTGCCTGACACCAACCTCCATGAAACTTACCCAATCAAAATACTCCCAGGGCTTTTAAAGACTCTTTTACTTTATTCCGCTTGAATACAACGGACAACCTAAATTTCAACTGGGATCAGAACACATCCTCCCCCCCCACCCCTTCCCACTGTTTATCCTCCATCTTTGTTTGTGTCCCCTTCCTGAGATTGCAGATTTATACCAGGAGCTGCCAGCTGGATTTTAGTTAACATCAGAATGCAGACAGGATTCCAGAGGTGCTGATGGTTTCCTGTTTTGGGAAGTTGCCGTTTCTAGCAGAAGAAAACTCTTCCCTTCAGGCAAAAATGCGTAGTGTTCCAATATAATCTGAGAAGCTTTGTTGCTTCCCTTTGCCACATGCATTGTTGGTCTCTCCTGCCTCTGCCCCACCCCCAGCCCCCACGCTCGCTTTTACTAAAGCTGGAAGCTTCAGTATAAAATGCAAAATGCCTGCCCTAATCTAAGTACGTGTTCATTTTTCAAGAGAAGGGGAAAAAATCTTATCCATTATCCAGTGCTCTGAAGCTTGAAGCCAAGAGGAGACATTCCTTACCAGCTGATGCAGTGTCCATCCGGTTTCCTATTTGCAGGTAATTAATGCTCGGTATTGAAATTTATGCCCCTACTAATCCACTGGAGTTCTACGAAACCTTTAAAACACATCCTCTCCGCCTGACGGGTGGGGGGCGGGAAGCTTCATTGCAATATGCCTTAGTGAACAAAATGCATGCCATGTTTATTATTATTTGTAGGAAAATGTGTGTGTGTGTGCGTCTCTGTAGAGCTTAATACTCTTTTCTCTTCCGAATAAAGGCTGGAATATCTAATTTTGTAAGACACAGGCTTTTAGATACACACACACACACACACACACACATATATATATATAAACTTCTAATTTCTCCATCGTAATAGAGCCGGAAGGCAAACAGCTCTCTGCTATGTGGTCTACAATTTATGGCAGTCATGCAAGGGCCTGTTCTTTTATGATTTAACAGGGAGGAGGAAATGTCTGCCTACATGGTGTACCACAGGAAGGCAGACTCCTTTGCCTGGTGATAGAAGAAGCCTTTATAAACAATAGCTTTAATCCTGTTAAACCTGGATGAGGTTAGCCTGCAGTATTTCTTCACCTTGTTCAGAGCCTTGCTTATTCACTCCCTGTGCCTGGAGGGGGAAGAGGCGTGGGGTGGGAAATCATGAACAATATTTAGATTTTGTATACATAATCTCCATGCTATTGTGATAGCACTAAAAAAAAAAGACATACCTCACTTTGTGTACTTTGACCCTGGGACAGATTTTTGTTTTTAAAGAAATGCCAAAGATCAGCCACAGACGCATAACCACTGCAAACCTGAAAGGGTTAAAGGCAGCCTCAATCAATAGGCCTACAAGGAAAACAGAAAAAGAGTATGCCTCACAGCCTTTTTAAAGAACACAAATGCTTTCCATGCACAATTCTACAACAATAGTTTGTTCTTGGCCTTCAACAGAGACACAACACACACACGCACACATCATCTTAACGTCCTGAGATTTCTTTTTCCCTGACAATACCGTAGAAATACCAGCATGCAAACCAGAAATCCTGAGTCACAAAACCTAACAAGAAATACAAATCGTTTCAATCCATTTCGGTTTTGTTTTTTTTTATTTTGTTCAGCTTTCCAACAACGAATCTTGCATATCCAAGTGTCCCACCTAGCAAACAAAGGAAAGATTTTTTTTTTTTAATAAGGGTGATAAATCTCAGATCCTGACCGTTCCTTCAGCAAAAAAAGAAAAAGAAACAAACAAATGAAAAAAAGCAAAGGAAAAAAAAAAAGGCATGAATAGCCCAAGTAATCCCAGTCACTGCAAATCTGTACATAGATACACAGAATCTTTGATGACCACATTAGTCACATACCAGCGCTGTGTGTCTAAAATGTGCATTCACATATTGTTAAGGGAAGAAAATCTTTTTCTGCAAGATCCTCTCCTTTTGGCGTGCATGAAGGGAGGAAGCTATCCCACTGTAGCAGCTCAGTGACTGCATTGTATTCAGGAGCTGATCTGCCTCAAACCAGTTTCAGCCGGTTCTGGTCACCCTACATAAAAAGCTATGGCAACCCTCCCTGAGTTGCCAACAAGTCCCTAAAAAAAAATATATCAAGGGGGGTACGGTTGTTTTCTTCATTGGTGTGAGGGAATTTCTGTTTTGTCCCCCCTTTTCGAGTACAGCCCCACTTTAAACACTGCCTCCCTCCCCACACAATTGCATTCTACATACAAACATTCCTTTTTCCCCCCCTCTCCCCTTCCCAACTTACCTCCCAGAAACCTGGCTGAAAAGCTTTTCTGTGTGTGTGTGTGTGTGTGTCTGTAGCTAACAAAGACTGCAATAAAAAAAAAAATCCTCACAGGATCTCCTTTTGCGGCACAAAGGATACTCGGCCACAAGAGCAATAGGGTGACGGCTACGCAGGGTTTCCCCTCAGTTCTGCTCCCTCAAGGAACATGAGATGCTCGCAATCGACGCCATATCTGCCCACTGCCCTCGGTACCCAGGGAACCAGGAAACAAGGCTTTTCTTACTCAGAAACCAACCTGGGCATGCACATCCTTGCAAGGTTTGGGGGTGGCTGTCAAATATTCTCCCCGCCATACTGATTATCATCATAGGTCTTTTCTAGCCATCAGGAACAGACATGTCAAATGTGGGGGCTTGTGGCCACAGCGTTCACTACAAGGTGATCTGGACAGCAAGGCCTTCTCCTCACTTACCTGAGTCCCCATAAAGAGGTCCCCTCTAACCTAGAGTGACTCCCTAGCTCTCCTTTGCACAAGGACATTATTGCCTAAACAACACAGAAACATTTTAGGTCCTTACCTGGATACTGGATCCGCCCTCTACCTTTAATAGGTGTACGAGAGAGAATTTCGGATGCTGTATGTTTCCTCAGACAGGAAACAATTCTGCCATGACAGGCTGAAATTCCTTCCTCCACACTATCGGAGGACAAGATCCCTGCCTCTTAAGCTTGACATACCAAACAGCTCCCGGCCTTTACAGTTAATCAAGATAACCTTTTTAACCTGGATCTGAGGTCTTTTAACGCCTTCCCTCCCCCACACACAAATTTGGCCCTTTAACCCAGTCATCGCTTTGTATCTTGTACCAAGATGACTTCGCGACATCGTTTTCAGCAGGGGCAGACGTCTTAATGCAGTCTTCCCATTAACTCAGCCTTTCGTACAAAGATGGCTCCAAAATACCATCTTTTAAAGAATCTCCTCTCTTACCCGCCCCTTCTCTATGCACAATGGGGGTCATTCACAGCCATTTTTAACAACTTCCCAGAGCTGTGTGTTTATTTTGCTTTGGCTGGTTGTCAATCTATGTCATTCACTGTAAGCTTTTGGGGGCAGAAGACATCATTTTGTGAACGGCCTACAGCAAGGCCTAAAGCAAAACCAAAATCCACAGTTAGGGTGCCTAGACAGTGCAGTGAATAACCCTCATTCTCTCCATCCAGCAGTCTCCAACAGCCTTGCACATCTTCTAAAATCTGTATGCTATATTAGCTACACCCCAAGTTTCCTTTTCATACTATGATGTCTCCTTGTCTAGGCCCGATTCATTGGGTGCTTTGGCAAAGAGGGTGCCAGTGGCTAGCTACCATGTCATACCAATAAAATACAGGAAGGCCAAATCCTTTTGGTGTTTCCCATGCTAGCATCTCCAATAACATCGCTGCTCCAATAACATGACAGAAAGCTTCATAAGTGAAGAATGGAAGCCGGCCGTGGCTTTGCTGTGACTATAAGATACCATGGCTTCGCTGTGGAATCCGTTCTACAATGGTAATGCCAACTTTCTCACTGGTAATTTACATGTTCTTTGTCATGCTCATTCTCTTCTCCTTCCATACATGCTTTTCCTACCGTCTTTTGCTTTTCCTTACTAGTTGTAGTTTCTCCAAGATGGCTACCACTCTCTGACTTTAAAAAGAAACGTGACTCACATAGCATGGTACAGTACTAGGACAAGGGTTCCCAACATTTCTGAACCTGCCAGCACCGTTGGAATTCTGAGACAGGATGGTGGGCACAATCACAAAATGGCCACCAGAGAAGGTGGAGCCAGCCACAAAATGGATGCCGTAGGAGGCGGAGCCAGCCAGGGAATAAAGTTATGCATAACTCCAACAGTAGTCCAGGAGGCCCCAACCTAACATTTCAGGCAGAAGCTCTGTTTAAGAGTACAGATCTTTTATTGTCTTGCAATTACAGATCCTTGTGCTGTGATGGCAGCTACTCCCAAAGAAACATTTTCAAAATTCGGTAGAGCCAAACAGATCTCCAATGGCCAATCAAAAGCCCCATGTGCCCCCGCCCACTTTCTAAAAACACTTGGTGGGCACCAGGAAAGATGCCAATGGGCACCATAGTGCCCACAGTTACCACACTGGGGACCCCCGTATTAGGAGCTCAGAGACCAAGGTCAAAATCCTAGTCTACTATGGAAGCTCGTTGGGTGGCCTAGGGTCAGTCACTCTCTCTTAGCCTAACCTACCTCAAGAAGTTGTTGTTGTGAGGATAAAACAGAGGAGGGGAGAAAGATGTTGTCGGCTGCTTTGGGTCCACGCTGGGAAGAAAAGTGGGGTATAAATATCTTCACAAGGGAAACAAAACAAACAAGGGGGCCACTAAAGAACTCCCTCTATGAGGCAGGGTACATGCAAGTACCAGTCATGTTCAGGCATGGTTAACCCCATAGAAGTAGGAGCACATCATCAGAGCCCCAGTACATAGCAGTGATCTTTGGCAGCAGTTCTGTCCCCCACAATAACATTACCTTAATGGCATTCTTTTATCCCAAAGAACTCAGGACAACATGGGTGACCTCCCCTTCCCCCATTTATCCATGCAGAACCTTGGGAGGAAACGGCTGGAAGTAGGGTTGCCAGATCCCCCCCTAGCCGATGACAGGGAAGTAGGGTTGTCAGGTCCAGGTTAGGAACCTCCTGAAGATTTGAGGGTGAAGCTTGGGGACAGTGACCTCAATGGGGTACAATGCCATACTCTCCAAACACCCATTTTCTCTGAGGGAATTGGTCTCTGTAGTCTGGCGATGAATTGTAACTTTGGGAAATCCCCGGGCCCCACCTGGAGACTGGCATCCTTAGGCTGAAGTGTGCTTCACGATGGAATGGGAATATGAACTTGGGTGTCACTGGTCCAGACCCAACAAGGGATTGGATGGCCTCAGACAACCCAAAGCTAAAAACCAGGAGGTCCTCTGGTGATGTGGTTACGCCTTGTTTTATTACCTCTCTGTGGACACATAGAAATCTGAAAAGGGGTCAAGACAGAACGTATAACTCCACAGACAGCCACTTCTGCCCAGTTACGGGTGCCATGAGTGAAATTCTGAGCTCCTGTATGGTTTACAGTCACCTGAATCCAATTGCTAACACAGACTAGAACAGAGATCCCCTCCGTGGTGCCTGCTAAGTGTTTTTAGAAAATGGGTGGGACCAGGTGGGACTTCTGCCCAGCAAGGCTTCTTTTTGGCCCACTGGAGATCTTGGCTGTGCAGATTTTTTAAAAAGCTGCTTTGGCAGAAGCTGCCACCATAACAGAAGGATCTAGAGTTGCCAGGTCCCCTCACCAGGGGATTTGGTGGGCATTCTGAGATGTCACCGACATGATGACGCCACCCGGAAGTGATGTCACCGCATTGGGGAAGTTGCACAGTAGCACTCTGGTTTAAGGGCAAAACTCTACGGTTTTAGGCTAAATTTACCACAGAAATTTGCCCTCAAATGAGAGCGTCCCCAACATGACTTCTGGGTGACAACATCACATCGGTGACATCCCTGAACGCCCCCAAATCCCCCAATGCAGCCAGGGGATGTTGCGCCTGGACATGGCTGTTTGGGGGTGGGGTTTCCCCCACCAGCCAGCAGTGGGCAATAGCCCCGAAAAGTGGGGGAACCCCACTGGGACCTGGGGACTGGCAACCCTAGAAGGACCTTCACTGTGTGACTGAAGGGCTGTGGCAGCTACTTTGTGCCTGGCTGTGCCACCTGTGGCAGCCATTTTGCAGCTGCGCCCACCATGCCATGTCAGAACTCTAAAGGTTCCGGCAGGCTGAAAAAGGTTGGGGCCCCCTGGACTAGAACATCCACCACCCATATGCATGCACCGTGGGGTTGGATCCATCCCCTCACTGTAAGAATAGTATTATTTCCCAAGGGGTTGCTGAAAGCCAAGTCGCACTCTGCAAGGCCACGATTCCAAAACTGACCTCTGGCCTCCCCACCCCCTCCGGCCTAGCAGCTCAATTATAACCTCGGGCTCCAATCTTCCACTCAAAATTACAAGAGAGCAAACACCAATGGCACCCAGTGGGTCTACTTTTGAGGGCACGTGTAAGACTGGGCGGCATAAGCCCATCCTCAAGGCCAGGCGATGCGGCTGCAGGCTAGTATTGAAACCCACCCGTTTTATGAGGCTTATTGGCTGTGCTCTTGGAAAAACCGCAGCGAGCTGCTGCCTCGAGGGATGCCCACTGCCTGGGACTGGGATGGAGGCGACGCAGGCCTCCCAGATATAAAAGAGGCACCCAACGCGAGAAGCCGGGGGGGGGGCACAGACCTTCCCCAAGAGCCAGGTACAAACAACCCCACCCCCGCATGGGGGGAAAAGGGCTCCCGGGCCAGGGAATTTTGCACCCACCCTCCGAGAAAATAAAAGCCTTGGGAAAATCCAGCAAGCAAAAAGCCTGTCCCAGCTAAGGAGACAGACGCAGGCTCAGCATTTCCCCCCTACCCCGGCTCTGAAACCGTCCTTCCTGCCCCGCCGGCCTAGCTTCTCCGGCAGCAACGCCTGCCTGTTTCCCCGGCTGGAGAGGAAAGCTCCAGCGGCCTGCTTCGCTGGCACACCCGGGGCCCTTGCCTAAGCTGTTCCCCCGGTCCCTTTGGGCGGAGGCCAGGGCTGCCAGCCTCCCCGCTCCCGGCTGCCTTCTTTATGCCGCGTAAGCATGGCAGGGCCAAAGCACCGCGGCGGCGGCGGCGGCTCCATGGAGCCAGCGATATTTGTCATGCGGGGCCTGCTGCAAATATGCAATTTTTCCCCCCTTTTGTGTGTATGCGTGCAGGAAGGGGGGGTGGGAATAGTCTCTCGGAGCTGCTGCAGCAGGAGCAGCAGCAGCAGCCAGGCCCCACCAGGAAACAAAAGGAGAGAAAGAGAGAAAAGATTCCCCCCCCACCCCTCCGGTCCCCAACATTGCATGCAAACGCCTCACCCCCATGCAAACAGACCTGCTGCTGCTGGTAGCCTTGAGCAAGAGGCCAGTGTGTGCTGCAAGCCGGGGAGGGGCTGATCCTGCCAAGGGTGCTTTCAGGCAGACATGTTTAAAGGCTCCCTCCTCACTGCCACAGCAGCCTGCAGAGAGAGAGAGAGAGGGAGGCCTGGCTTTAAAAGATGGTTGCACATAATGGCAGGCAGACAGAGGGAGAGGCTCTTGCTGGGACTAAGGAAAAGGTGGGGGTGGGGGGGATGCCTCTGGCTTGGGAAGGGGGGGAAAAAAGGGGGATGGATGGGGGTGTGTGGAAGAGATCTCCCCTGTGGATTCAATTTAAAACTTGTCACTGGAGTGTGAAGGGGGGGGGACACGGGAGGAGAGGGAGGTTTCTGTTTTTGTTTTTGTTTTACACAAAAATATTTATTAGTTGTCCTTCTGAGACATTTTCTTTACAAACCAAGCATTTCCCTCTTGTGGAGGGAAAAAAACAGGCGAGTTAAAAGCCAGCCCCCCTTCCTTTGCCCGTTTTAATTACAGGCAAGGAAGAAAAGAGAAAAGCAGTAATGGGACCCACAGTAGCACCTCTGTGGGAGGGGTTGGGGGAGGTTGGTGGTGTTTAGAAAGCCCCTTCAGGAAAACAGATTGAACAGGCCAGAGAGGTATTGGATTTGTATGAATCCAAAAGAGTCTCCGCTTCTCATCCCCCCCTCCGCAGCCCTGCTTTATAAAACTCACAAGAATACAAGCTGAATGAAGCAAAATTTTAAAAATGAACTTTTGGGGGATGCCATCTTTAAATGGCTGGTGGTGCCTCAGAGGCTAGCCAATTTATTGTGCGGTGTTTTTTTCCCCCATAAGCCACAGCCCACTTTATTCACAAGAGGCCAGACACAATAAATTTGTGGGTCTTTCAGGTATCACAAGACCTTTGGTTGTTTGGCCTGCCAAGCTATCCCTTGCGGGGAAAAGAACAGTCTGAATTGAGAATGACATTTTATATCCTGTCTGTGTGTGTGTGTGTATTAAGTGCCATCAATACCATAAGCAGAAATAAAGATCTTTAAGGAATAAAAAACTCCCTACCAAATGTAAAATATCAAACATTTCACTAATATTCTCTGCGGGCTGGGGGGAGCGCATTTAAAAAGTCTCCCCCCCCCCCGCCGCCGCCGCTGCCAACACAGGGAATAAAATACTGCAGCCAAGATAGCAGGTGTGAAAACAAGGCCACTCTCACAGTTGAATGGTAGCATGGTAATCTTAAGGGCACAGTGATAATTCATCCAATTTTGCCTATGTTTATTCATGTCCCCTTGGTCTGCAATTTATCGAGGTGCAAAAGTTAAAGCATGTTCAGGGGTTGCAACCAACAGTATGCTTCTGCGGTCGCCTTATCTTGGTGGCACTTATCTAGCAAACCTGCCAGTGTTGAAATTGTAGTATGATAAGGCTGTCTTTGTTTTAGGCACAACTCACGTGGTTTAATAAAGCCAAAGGCCTTTTAAACATTGTCTTCTGTTCATGCTGATGTTTTGCAACTCTGCCCTGTGGAGACAAGGGAACAGTTTTAACTTTCATTTTTCTGTACCTCTCCCAGGCCAATTACCGCTACCATAGACATACCTTTTGTAAAGAATATTTCTGTATGCTGATTGACACAACAACTGCCTTCAAGTGTTCATCACAAAATTTCTCTGCGTGTTTACGGTTAATTCAGACAGCAAAGCTTTTTGGACCAGAAATCGTGTTGCCAGTTTTAGAATGTTCAATGGGCCATGGGGAAAATTGCAGAGGCAATACTCCCTCCTGCACCATACAAAGGCCTGTTTCTTTGTCCAGGATTCACCTGCACTCATATGGATTCTCAGTTATTCACCTACTGGTTCTCACCTGCAGGAGAATGAGGTGTCAGATTGCTGAGATGGCAGAATGGATGTTATCTTTTCAGACTGCCAGTAGAAGATCACATTTTGGGATGGTCCTCTATGTTGAAAACTCCCTGCCAATAGACATCTAGCACATCAGGCAAACAGAGAAGACAGAACCCCTATTCCTGCTGGACTCCACCACCTCTAGTCTCAAGTGCTGTAGTCCGTTCCACCACCTCAGAGCTCTGCCACCTCACTTTCTCCACGTATGTGAATCAGGCCTTACCACTGGGTGCCAAAAAAATGAATTTGTCACTTTTATTTCAGGCCAAGTGATCAGGAGACTCTTGAAAAGGTAAAGGTTTACCTTGCTGGAAAGCCAGTCGAATCCGACTCTAGGGGGCAGTGCTCATCTCTGTTTCCAAGCCAAAGAGCCAGCGCTGTCCGAAGACTTCTCTGTGATCATATGGCCGGCATGACTAAACGCTGAGGCACGCAGAATGCTGTTACTTTTCCACTGAAGTGGTACCTATTTATCTACTTGCAATTTCTTGCTTTCGAACTGCTAGGTTGGCAGGAGCTGGGACCAGAGATGGGAGCTCACTCCATCACACAGCGCCAGGGTCTCGAACTGCCAAATTACAGACCTTCTGGTCTGCATCTCAGCGTCTTAATCTCAGGAGACTCTTATCACACCCCAGATTTCTGATCATGTGCCAGGAGGGACAATACAAAGATCTCATCCAGACAGCCATTTTACAACACATGTGCACTTGGTGTGTGGTAAATTCTTCTTCCAGCTGATACAGCTGACTGTGTGACCCAGGGTATGGTGAGCTTGTTCTGGGTAGTCTGCACATGGGAATGAGTAACTGGTTTAATATTCAGGCATACATTGTTGTAATTCCTCATTTGGTAAAAGAGCACATATATATGCATCCTCAGCCACACCAGTATGCACATTCTTCTCATCCTCACATCAACAGATGTATACATTACGGACATGTCCACAAGTGAATGTCCACCTTCAACAGACAGCAACAGACTGAACCATAGAGAGGGTTTATATTCTTCTTCAGAGAGACAGAAATACAGCATGGAGAGTAAGAAGCATCTCCCAGAAGCTTCTCTGTTGTCATGGCTTCCCGCTCCTTTCTCTCAAAGTCTGTTGTCCTGTGGTAAGAGCCAGGAGGTAAATATAGCCATGGGAGTACCAACAAAACTTCTCAGCTGTATCCATTTCTGAACATCAATATAAACTGTGTGTGTGTTCCACAAAACAGAGACATTTTCTTCAAACCCCCCCCCCCCCAGTGCTTGTTAAAAGCCTGTTCTCCATTTATTAGGCCACCTCCTTCTCTTCCAAGACTTTCAAAACCCAATTTGTTAGCAGACTTACCACCCTAGGCTAATTTTACCTGTTTCTTGACAACTGCCAGATTGTGCAGTCTCAGGACTCTTGGAGAGCAAATCAATGCATGTTACTGGCTTCTCCCGCCCTTTGCCAAATTTGATGAAAAAGGAAACTTCTTGGCTGTCTCCAAAACTAGCAAATGCTTTTGAAATTCTAAGATTTCGTGTTTCAGACAATACGCCAACTTTGCTGCTGTTTTGTAGTATGTATGTTTATTTAAATTGGTTGACAGCCTTAGAAAGATCAGAGGCACAGAGATCCTTCAAATAATGGCTTTTCTCCACCTCTTACTGTTGTTTCTCTCCCCTGCTATGTATAATTTTTTTTTTTAAGTGCTGGCCTGCTTCTATGTATTTAACATTTATTTTACCTGTGGAGATGAGAAGGAGCTGCTGTTCAGGGCCTGGTGATTCCTACAGATCAAGCCCTGGTTGAAGGCCCCGCTCCAGGGCGCGGTGAAAAAGATGGCAACCTGACTCTCACTACAAACTAACTAATCCAATCAACTGAATATGTGTTTGTTTGTATGTGTGTATAAAGTGCCATCAGGTCACGGTCGAATATCACCCCGTACTGTTTTCAAGGCGAGAATCATAGAATGTTAGAGTCGGAAGGGACCTTGCAGGTCATCTAGTCCAACCCCCTGCACTCTGCAGGAGCATAGCCGAAAGATAGCCCTACATACCTACAACATACCCAAAAGATGGTCGTCCAGCCTCCATTTGAAAACATCCAGCGAAGGAGCATCCACCACTTTCCGAGGCAGACTGTTCCACTGCTCAACCACTCTTACAGTTGGGAAGTTTCTCCTGATATCTAGCCGGTAATGACTCCCTTGTAATTTCCACCCATTAGATCTAGTCTCGCAATCCGGAGCAAGAGAGAATAGATCTGCTCCATCTTTTACATGACAGCCCTTCCAGTACTTGAAGACTGCAATCATGTCCCCTCTAAGCCTTCCCTTTCCCAGGCTAAACATACCCAACTCTTTCAGCCTTTCCTCATAAGACTTGGATTCAAACCCTCTCGCCATCCTGGTTGCCCTCTTCTGGACATGCTTGAGCTTTTCAACATCCTTCCTAAAGTGTGGTGCCCCAAACTGGACCCAGTGCTCCAGGTGAGGCCTGACCATAGCAGAATAGAGAGGAACTACCACCCCCCGCGATCTGGACACAATGCTTCTGTCAATGCATCCTAAGATTGGTGGTTTCCCATGCAATTATTAACCAGGGCCAACTATGCTTAGCTTCTGAGATCTGACCAGATCAGGCTAGCCTGGGCCATCCAAGCTAGGGCGTTCATTTGTATGCTAACCCCCTATTCCTAGGAAGTCAGTATGCTTAGGGTTGCCAGATCTCCTTGTCAATCTGGCGGGAGGATATGGGGGGGGCATTCTGGGGGGGGGAAATGTTGTATGACGTGATGATGTCACCTGGAAGTGACGTCTCTGCATTGGCGACACCAGGGGCAACAAGCTGGTTTTTGGGCAAAAATCTATGGTAAATTTGCCCTCAAACCATAGAGTTTTGCCCAAAACCCCAGACTGTCTCCCCACACAATGTCCCCGCTGTGATGACATTACTTCCAGGTGATGTCATCGCATTGGGGACGTTGTGCAGTGACATCCCTGTTTCGGGGTGGGGTTTCCCCCACCGGCCAGCATATCTGTGGTGGGGAGAAGCCCCTGAAACTGGGGATCCCCTGCTCAGACTTGGAGGCTGGCAACCATAGCATGGCCTGATGTGATTGCATGCATACAAGCCAGATTTTGTGCTTGGGCAGTAGACAATGCACAGACAAATTTTTCTCTAAAATGGTATCGGTAGCCACAGATTGGACCTGTGGCAGCCATAATTTATAGTTTGGTTCTCAATTTGCTTCTGGTCAGTGATGGCGTAAGAAGAGGTGACCGGTATGGCTCACACCCGGGGTCATTTCCTGCTAGAGCGCCTCAGAGCAGTGCTCCTGCAGTAAGGAGCCCAGGGCAGCCCCCCCATTCCTGGCCCGCCTGTGCAGGCGGACGGACCAGGAAAGGCCTGCAGAGCCCCCCGCTGCCTGGGGGGATTTAAATGCCTTTCTCTCCCTTCCCCATGCCTGGGGTCCCTGCCCGATCTTCTCTAGGTGTTCCCTGGAGAACATGGGGCAGGGAACCCAGGCATGCTTGCATGCCTGCCCTTTGCAAGGGGGTGTGGCATGTGCAAATGAGTTATGCAAATGAGCTCCTGCACCTCTTTTTCTACGAAATGACCCTTGCTCACACCCATGTTGGCTCCAATAAAATCCATACCCAGAAATACACATCATGAAAACAACTAAAACAGAATTAAAATACATACAAAAAATAAAAACAGCAATTAAAACAGGAAGGAGGGATCATTGAGGGAATGCCAAATGAAACAAAAAGTCACCACCTGCTGGTGGAAGGCAGCAACAAAAGGAGACAGACAAATCTCCCTGGGGAGAGTGCTCCAGAGCTTTGGTGCCATGACTGAGAAGGCCATGTTCCTGGGTTGCCGCCCACCTAATATCAGAAGGTGGGGTCAGTCAAAGCAGGGCCTTCAAAGATGACTGTAGTGGTCAGGCAAGTTCATAAAGGAGTAAGCAGTCGTTCAAGTATGTTGGTCCCAAACAATATAGGCCTTTGAAGGTCAACACCAGAACTTTGAGTTGTGCCCGGAAACAAATTGGGGGCCAGTGTATGTGGGCCAAGATAGGAGAGACATGGTCCCAATGACCCTGTTTCAAGGCTGGGGTGATTACCCCATCCCTTAAGGAAGCATTAACTGCCTCTTAAACCCTCTCCCCCTGGCAAGATTTAAGTAATCATGTCAACTGCCTGGGTCATTTCCTGATTCTAGAGGTCAGCCAGGAACATCAACCATATCAACAAGAGTCCATGTAATGGAATGAATAGGATTTTTTTTAAAAAAGTAAATATATAATTTTATTAGGGCTGCCATTCTCCTGACAGGGGTGTGGGTTTGCCCACTTTTGGGCCCCTGAATTCACCAGCCCCAATCTGGCCAGCGGGGGGATCCCCGGCCCCACAGTGCCCTGTCCCCACCAATGCATCCAGTGCAATGAAGTCACCCGGAGGTGACGCCATCATGCAGGGCATGTTGTGGGGGGAGGGACACTCTAGCACTCAAGAAAAAACTCTAGAGGACCGTGACACCCTCCCTCCACCGGCAGCCAGGTAAGACCTGGCAACCCTAAATTTTATGGTCCATCTAAAGCCAAAATCAGTTTTATTTTTAAAAGAGATAATTAGAGAACAAACAGCTTCATTATTCCTCCATTCCAGACTCACCTTGCAGGATGAAGACACACTTATAGAATTATAGGCATCCGATTGACAGCAGATCCCCGGTATTAATTGTATTGCACAAAGATAGTTCCCCCGCCACCACTATCCTATTGCTAGGCCGACTTAAAACTGTAGGTTTAATTAAAGATCTTCTACCTCGAAGTCAAAATTCATTTAAAGATCTATCATCTTTAAAACTTTTATTAAAACAGCAGGAGACTTTGGTAGGTTAATTGCTGTCTCAAGGCTTGTTCCCAAAGCAATTGGTATTGTGTTGTTTATTTACAATGGACTCAGTCCCTGCTTTTGAGTTATTTTCTAAGATTTCAATGTCTGTAAACAATAAGCTGAAAGTTGTTTATGAGTATTTATTTCTGAATGTTCAAAGTTTGGGTGACCATCCCGAAGTCAACCCATAGGAAGGGGAAATATGGATGATTCCCTTGATCATATTTTTCAACCCACTGAGACCTCCAGACCAGAATGTACATGGGGTAAGGATGTTTGAACGTGGGGACACGGAGGCAACATCAACGGCATTGCTACATCATGTGGTAGCTCTAGGAATCTCTGGGGACTCTGGTTTTACCATAAATGTGCCATGATGATTGAACCAATGCTGTTGGGGGATGGGGTTTTAATTTTTTTTTTTTCTGCCACCGTTCAGAGTGGTGGCTGAACAGGTGGCCTGACAGCCCTAACATGGGGATGTTGCATTTTATCCTCACAACAGGTCAATTCAAGACCTTGTCTGATGGTCCCCAGAATCCTGGACCACTCCCTGATAATCAGTCAAGTGAAACTTTTCCTGTCATAATCTTCACCTAACCAGTGTGAGGCTCCTCCCTCTCCATCTCCTCCCTCTCCGTCTCCCCAGGCCTCAGACAGAGGTTACACCACCTTACTCCTTCTTCTCTCCCCAGGACCACAGCAGAACTGCATCCTCCTCTCAGCCTTCCTTTAAAGGTCCAAATGGCCAAGCCCAGGGCTCTTTTTGTAGCAGGATCTCTTTTGCATATTAGGTGACACACCCCTAATGTAGCCAATCCTCCAAGAACTCACAGTAGCCCCTGTAAGAAGAGCTCTGTAAGCTCTTGGAGGATTGGCTACATTAGGGGTGTGTCGCCTGATATGCCAAGGAGTTCCTGCTACAAAAAAGAGCCCCGGCCACACCCCTTCCCTTGGTATACCCAGCCTCTCTCTGAGGGAGGCCAGTGATTCCTTCCTACCCATCCTACTGGGCTGCTGGATGGCTCCTCCCCCCAGCTGCCCTCCCTCCTGTCCTATTGGTTGTGCCGGTGTGTGGGCGGGATCGGCTGCTAGCCCTCAGGCCCCCACCCCTGCTTCCTTTCCTTGGCCCACCTTGCTGTTGGGCTTAGTTGTCTTTCTGCAGGATTCTATAGCACTGCCCTAGTTCCTATCCTGGCTTGCGTTTGTGCAGGCCTATATGGCCCTGCCTTCTGCTGAGGCTGTGGAGGCTGCTGTCTTCTGGGGGCTACTCCAGTGTTGGGCCCCCACAGGTTCTTCCACCTGCAGCTGGAGTTGCCCAGAGGCATCCAGGCTCCCTGTCGACAGGGGTGGGGCCACTGAGAGCGACGTTTCCCTTGCTGACAATAGAAGGTTTGGTCCTGAGTCCACTGGCATTTCTGGACAGCTGACTGATGTATTTTTGTGTCACATTGCTTCAACGAGACAAGAACAGGGCAAAAAGTGAAAATGCTCTTTCGCCCCTCTCCCTTCCTTTGGGTTTTCTATATGTTTGGTGTAGTGGTTAGGTGCCCAGACACTAATCTGGGAGAACCAGGTTTGATTCCCAACTTCTCCACTTGCAGCTGCTGGATGACCTTGGGCAAGCCATAGTTCTGGCAGAGCTGCTCTTGAAAGAGCAGTTCCTGAAAGAGCTCTCTCAGTCCTGCCTACCTCAAAGGGTGTCTGTTGTGGGGAGGGGTGTAAATCCATTCTCTTCTTCTTCTCTTCTAAACTTTGAAATTTTAAAGTCATAAATCTTTTTTTTTCTACTTGCCCCAAATGGGACAAGGTTTATCAAAAGTTTCCTTATAAGACAAACTAACATAAACAAACATTACATCTAAAACAAACACCAAACATATATCAAGGTAATAGTACAGATTACATGTTTATCCAAATAGCCTATAGTACCGTCAAATTATGCAATTTGAGTAACCAAGTAAGGTTTAAGACCGCATATCTGGCATAATAAATTTTATAATCAACATATAAAACCAATCTTCATCATTCATTGTATATTATTGTACACATTGTACCAAGTGTAGAATCTTGACCAAGTGTTTTGGAATGTGGACTCTGTATGATTTTTCAACAATAAAGTCAATTTATCCATTTTTGCCGCCTCCAAAATTTTATTGATTACTTCTTTCTTCGTTGGAACTTCAAATACTTTCCAATACTTTGCATATAAAATTCTTGCTGCTGGAGTTATATAGACAATAAATCTTGAACCACATCCAGTCATTTCTGTATTGCAGCCCTATACAGAAGTCCTGTTTTGGTAATACAGCCCAAGCCAGCTGTATGTATGTTGAAGAAGAAAGGGGGGGGGAGGAGATTGGATTTATACCTCACCCTTTGCTTGGAGTCTCAGAGCAGCTTAAAAAATCCTTTCCCCTCCCCTCCCCACAACAGACACCCTGTGAGGTAGGTGGGGCTGAGAGAGGTCTTTCGAGGACTGCTCATGACAGAACAGCTCTGAAAGAACTTCTGACTGACCCAAGATCATGCCAGCAGCTGCATGTGGAGGAGTGGGGAAATCAAACCCGGTTCTCCCACATTAGAGTCCATGCTCTTAACCCCTACACCAAACTGGTTCTCTATACGTTGCCATAGTCACAAAACGGCAACCACATGTTACTGAGATCATCACAAATAACAAGTGCTCCCATTACGTGAGGTCGGATCACCAAAAGGGAACATCTGGAAAGGCCTTCTATCTTGTAGTAAAGTGGGTGGCACATGTATCTTAGGAAGACATGACCTGGACACCAACAGACAAGACAGGAGACTTTATGAACTCGGAGAATTTTCCAGTATACAAAAAATACAGCCTTGCAAATGAAACACCAAAGAAACACACAAGAATGTCCCAGTGAGGAATAAGCCTGCTCCGAGAGGCCTGGAACAATGCGGAAAATTGAGGGGAGTCAGTCAAAGAAAGGGGGAGCAGGGGAATGGTGGATTTGACTGGCTCCGGGCCCAAAGATGCCGGAGAGGAACTGGGTTGGCTGGGGAATTTCCATATCATTTATCTTCACCTCTCCCCTGCCAGTTCTTCGTGGCTTTCCAGCTTATTTCGTGTAATAGTAAATTCATGGTTAAGTGCCTATCAATAAGGCAGAGAAACCAAGCCACCCACAGACAAGGAAACTGCTTATAGTACCTAGGGGAGGGGGGCTCAGGTCAGCGAGAAACTTTGTGATGACTTATTCAACACAAAATTCCTCTACTAATTTAGAATGGCTAAAATCTTAGAAACAAAGATTTTTGGGCCCTCACAGGTTCTTCCACCTGCAGCTGGAGTTGCCCGGGAAGTTTCCAGGCTCCCTGTCGTGGTGTAGTGGTTAAGTGCGTGGACTCTAATCTGGAAGAACCAGGTTTGATTTCCCCACTCCTCCACTTGCAGCTGCTGGATGACTTTGGGCAAGCCATAGTTCTGGCACAGCTGTTCTTGAAAAAGAGCAGTTTCTCTCAGAGCTCTCTCGGCCCCACCTGCCTCACAGGGTGTCTGTTGTGAGGAGGGGAAGGGAAAGGAGTTTGTAAGCTGCTCTGAGACTCCAAGTGAAGGTCGGGGTATAAATCCAATCCCCTCCTCCTCCTCCTCCTCCACTACTACTACTACTACTACTACTACTACTACTACTACTACTACTACTACTCTTCTTCTTCTTCTTCTTCTTCTTCTTCTTCTTCTTCTTCTTCTTCTTCTTCTTCTTCTTCTTCTCAAATGTACATTTAGAGTTACTCAGCTGGTACTGAATATATTGTATAAGATCGTACACAAACTAGTACTTTTGGGAGCAAATATTGATTAGCCCAAGGGATTGCCGAGAGCTCTGGACGAGGGAGAAAGCCTTTGGGAACATAAGCTAAACACTGATTTTTCCCAGCCCGTTTCTAACTCCTTTGCGGAGGACCAAAGGCTCTGCCTGGGGAATGACGAATACAGCTCCCAGCCCTATAAATTCAGCTTGTAACAAGGGAAACATGATTTTATAAGTTGTTGCTGTGGGCTGACTTTTAAAGACTTGGTAGTCTGTCGGTCCCACCATCTTACTAAATCCAAACATTTACGGAAAGATGGAAGGAAAATGTGATGGTAACTGACAAAACAATAGGCCATTTCAAGACCTTGTTGGCCTCGGAGAGCCAGTTCAGTGTAGTGGTTAGGAGCACAGACTCTAATCTGGGAGAACCGGGTTTGATTCCCCACTCCTCCACATGCAGCTGCTGGGATGACCTTGGGTCAGTCAGAAGTTCTTTCAGAGCTGTTCTCTCAGGAGCAGTCCTCGAAAGAGCTCTCTAAGTCCCACCTTACCTCACAGGGTGTCTGTTGCAGGGAGGGGAAGGGAAAGGAGTTTGTAAGCCACTCTGAGACTCTTTCGGGTAGCGAAGAGCATGGTATAAATCCAATCTCTTCTCTTCTTCTCTCTCTTCGATGCAATCACGAGTAGCAGTATGCAGGGCTACCTGTAGGCTTACAAACAGATAGGCCTTAGGGATGCCAGCCCTCCAGGTAGGGCCTGGGGATCCCCCGGAATTACAGCTCATCTCCAAACTACAGAGATCAGTTCCCCTGGAGAAAATGGCTGCTTTGGAGGATGGGCTCTGTGGTATTGTCCCCCACTGAGGTCCCTGTCTTCCCCAGGCCCCTCCCACAAATCTTCAGGTGTTTATCAACCTGTATCTGGCAACCCTACCCCCCTTCCGGTGGCTGGGGGGGGGACCTGGCAACCCTAGGTAGATTTGCACTTGCAAAAGAGGTTAAGACACTGTGGGTGCTCATGGGACCATCCTTGCTATTTGAAAAGCGGGCTGGAGAAGCGGCTAGGAGAGCCTTGCATATACTGCATCCGGTTCACCAACTTTCTTAGACACAGCCGTTCCGGCCCATCCTTTTGTGTCCTCATAAGTTGGACAGCAGTAATGTACTCTGGGTTGGGCTACCCTTGAAAACGAATAAGAAACTGTAGCTGGGTTCAAAATGCAGAAGCCTGATTACTGTCAGGGGCTAGCTGATGAGTTGGTGTGGTGATTAAGTGCGCGGACTCTAATCTGGGAGAACCGGGTTTGATTCCCCCACTCCTCCACTTGCACCTGCTGATGTGACCTTGGGTCAGTCACAAGCTCAGCACAGCTGTTCTTGAAAAAGAGCAGTTCTCTCAGCCCCGCCTACCTCTGTTGTGGGGAGGGGAAGGGAAAGGAGTTTGTGAGCCGCTCTGAGTGAAGGGCGGGATATAAATCCAATCTCTTCTTTTTCTTCTTCATCTCACCTGTCTTACATAAGAACATAAGAGAAGCCAATGTTGGATAAGGCCAATGGCCCATCTAGTCCAACACTCTGTCACACAGTGGCCAAAAATACCAGGGGCCGTCAGGAGGTCCAGCAGTGGGGCCAGGACACCAGAAACCCTCCCACTGCTGCCCCCTCCAGCACCAAGAATACAGGGCATCACTTGCCCCAGACCGAGAGTTCCTATCTATACCTTGTGGCTAATAGCCACTGATGGACTTCTGCTCCATATGCTTATCTAATTCCCTCTTGAAGCTGTCCATGCTTGTAGCTGCCACCACCTCCTGTGGCAGTGAATTCCATGTGTTAAACACTATTTGTGTGAAGAAGTACTTCCTTTTATCCGTTGTAACCCGACTGCTCAGCAATTTCATGGAGTGCCCATGAGTTCTTGTATTGTGAGAAAGGGAGAAAAGTACTTCTTTCTCATCCTGCTCAATCCCATGCATAATCTTATAAACCTTGACCATGTCACCCCTCAGCCGTCATTTCTACAAGCTAAAGAGCCCCAAGCATTTTAACCTTTCTTCATAGGGAAAGTGTTCCAACCCTTTTATCATTCTAGTTGCCCTTTTCTGCACAACTCTATCTTAACATAACTCTGGCTGCCAGTTTGTTTCCAAGACCATTGCAAGGTGCTGGTTATGATCTTTAAACATGTCAGGACCATAGAACCATAGAACCACAGAGTTGGAAGGGGCCATAGAGGCCATCTAGTCCAACCTGCTGCTCAATGCAGGATCAGCCTCAAGCAGGGGTGTCAAACATGTGGCCCGTGGGCCAGATCAGGCCCCTGGAGGGCTTCTGTCAGGCCCACAGTAGAACTGGCTGTCTCCTGCTTCTTCTTCCAGTTCTGCTGCTGCTGCATCATAGCTTGCTTTGCCAGACTTTCTGGCACTCAGGAGAGATAGATAGGCAAGCTTCTGTTCCCTGCACTGGCTGAGGCTCCTCCCCCTCCCCCCAGGCAGAAGGAGGGAATGAGCCAGAGCTTGCTTCCTGGCCAGGCTGTCTCAATCACACAGGAAAGAAAAGCAAGCTTTTCTTCCCCTCCATTGGCTGAGGCTCCTCATTGGAGGGAGGGAGGGAAGGAGGGAGAGCTTGCTTTGCTTGGCTGCCTCAATTGCACGGGAGAAATACAAACAACCTTTAAGACCAACAAAGTTTTATCCAAGGTATGAGCTTATGTGTGCCTTGCTACAGTGTGTTTGTGCTTTGTTGGGCTTGTTATGCTGTGGCTCTCCTGGGTGCAACTGGGTTCCATCCCCATTTTCACTGTATTCATGCCTTCATGATCCAATCTTTCTCAGGAGGAAAGTCATGTGAACTATTTAGATGAGGAATAACAACAAGCCAGTGAGGTGGATTAGGCTGAGAGTGTGTGTCCAGACCAAGTTCACCCAGCACATTTCCTTTGGGGATTTTGAACGTAGGCTTCCCAGATAGTAGGCTGATACTGACCACTAAGGAAGACTATAGTTTTGTAGGTAGCCCTCAGTCTGTGTTATGGTGCCTTCTCATGTTCTTGACCGGCACACAAAGCAATTTATGTACAAAACTTGCAATGCCCAGCCGTTTCATGTTTTCCCCTGGGTCCTAGGCTCAGAACTCTGAACATGAGATTTCTGTAGTGAATGTCAATAAATCAAAAGTAAGTTTGCAGCTTACAGGTACACACTTGAACAGCATACTCAAGATTGCAACAGCACAGACATTTTGATGCAGTAATTCAGAGCAAGAGGTGCCAGTTATCAGACACTGTTAAATAAACAAAATATTGCAAGAGTGCTGATGTTTTAAGCATGTTTTGATTTTAAGTAAAGAAAACCCTTTGTGTCGGTGTCCTTTACAAAGTGTATATCTCCGCTACCTGGCATTACATTTTATGACACACGTGGCCCGGCCCAACAAGGTCTCATTTATGTCAGATCTGGCCCTCGTAACAAATGAGCTTGACACCCCTGGCCTAGAGCATCCCTGACAAGTGTTTGTCCGGCTGCTGCTTAAAGACTGCCAGTGAGGGGGAGCTCACCACCTCCCTAGGCAGCTGATTCCACTGTTGAAAAACTCTTACTGTAAAAAAGTTTTCCCTAATATCCAGCCATTACTTTCTTGCCCTTAATTTAATCACATTACGGCAAGTCCTCTCCTCGGCTGCCAACAGGAACAGCTCCCTGCCCTCCTCTAAGTGACAGCCCTTCAAACACTTTGAGAGAGCCATCCTGTCCCCCCTCAACCTCCTCTTCTCCAGTCTGAACATTCCCAAGTCCCTCAGCCTTTCCTCATAGGGCCTGGTCTCACATATGTCTCTGTGTGGCCAAGTACTGTCTCCAGGCTTCCATCCATTGGTTGTTCCTCCATTTAAAGTAGCTTGCCAAGAAGAACTTATGCTTTTCTATTATAGCCCCCCTCCCCCCTTGGAACAGGTTCCCTGAGGTGAGGAGCATAGGGATGCCAGCTTCCAGGTGAGACCTGGGGATCAATGTTCCCACTAAGCTGTGGAGTCTTGTGAGCAAAAATTCTACTTTGTGAGCTGCTGGCATTAAAGCTGTGAGCGAGCGATTTGGCTGCTGCATAAATTAGTTTGCTCTGGAGCCATCCCTTCCTGAGCGAAGACAAAAATGTGTGAGCCGGAGGCTAAAAAAATGTGAGCTAGCTCACACTTAGTCAGCTTAGAGGGAACACTGCTGGGGATCCCCCAGAGTTACAGCTCAGACTGCAGAGATCAGTTCCCCTGGAGAAAATGGGTGCTTTGGAGGGTGGACGTTATGGTGTTGTACCCCACTGAGGTCCCTGTCCTCCCCGGGCTCCATCTCCAAATCTCCAGAAGTTTCTCAGCCTGGATCTGGCAACCCTACCCCCGATCCCCCGCTGGTGGCAAGGAGGTACTTGGGAACCCTCAATACAGAACAGCCATTTTGACTGGCCTTGCTCACTGATCTGGGGGTTATCTGTTTCAGAATTTCACATTCCACCATGAGAACGTCTCTTCTGCATCTGCGTTTGTGCGGCAGAACTTCCGAGGAGCCGTTCTCTAAGTGACTAGAGCAGAAACAATCACTGGGCCAGCCCTCGTACACGCACACCTCCAACTCTGCAGGTATTAAGTGTTTACATGATTAATGCCTGCTCTAATCAGGCTTGTCTGGTTGGGAAAAGAAAGTTCTAAATTCTGTCCCCCCGCCCTGCCAGTGCCCCTTTTGTTATGCCAGATGTACGGTTTTGCCGCTCTTAATGTGTTTCAAAGATATGCCGATCATCGCTGAATTATTCATCGCACACAAGCCTGATTAGATAGCAGCTCACACTGATTAATAAGCGCCTCGCTAGCCTTCTGCGGAAGGGACTGTCAGCAGCTATTTAAGCACTGTGTGCTCACCTGCGTGTGGAAATGTCCACGCGGAAGAGCTCGGCATCGGACGTTGTCCACAAGTTGCTATGCAGATTATTTACTTAATGATAATAATAAATTATTTATTTATTCCCTGTCGGGCCTGCGAGGAGGGACGCATTGTTGGAGATTCTGCTAGTTCAAAATGACGGGGATCGAGCCCTCGGGCCTAAATGACCCTTATCCCCATTTCTGTCTAGCCCTTATCCTTCCTTGGCCTCGGATTTATTCAAGTGTGCTGTCATGCTAAAAGTCTGGGGTTGGGGAAGGGGGGATGGATGAAAGTGGGTGGTGGTGAGTGAGAGGCAGCTGGTCTGCTGATATAGCGGGGAACGGACAGACCAAATTCGCAGCCACTGCCTGGAAGGAGACGGGAGAGACCCATTTAACACAGCCAGTGAGGTAAAGTGGTTAAGAGTGTTAGACCAGGACCTGGGAAGCCCAGGTTCGAATCCCCACTCTGCCATGGAAGCCCGCTGGGTGACCTTTGGCCAATCACACACTCTCAGTCTAACCTACCTCACAGGATTGTTGTGAGAATAAAACGGAGGAGAGAAGGGCGATGTAAGCTGCTTTGGGCTCCCATTTGGGGAGGAAGGTGGAATAACAATAGGTAAAAGGCCTACTTTTGTGCAAGAAAAAGGAGGCAGGAAGCAGACGTGGCTAGGAAGGACTTATTTATTTGACGTAGTGGGGATTCAGAGCTGGGTCTCTTAGGTTCTAGTCTGACACTTTAACCATCACATGATGTCGTCTAGCACATAAGAAGTAGAGGAAGGTGGGGAAAAGTGGGTCAGGTCCAAGTCTTTAAGGGACAAGAGATGTTCCAACACTAAGGGCAATGGACAAGGTGAAGGAACAGAGGCCCTGCTCTTCTCTTCTGCTCAAGCTGACGTCTGGGTGGGGCTTGAAAGTAGGGGACGTTCATGGGTGGCTTGCCATTGTCTGCCTCTGCGTCACAACCCAGGTATTCCTTGGAGGTCTCCTATCCAAATACTAGCCAGGGCCAGCCTTGCTTAGCTTCCGAGATCTGACGAGTCAGGGCTTGCCTGGGCTACCCAGGTCAGGGAAGAGCCGCTGCTCTTGATCTGGTGCACAAACCTATCCCATTTCCTAGTGCAGGAGTTACGGGTGGAGAGCTTCCATGAACGGAGCAGCACCTCCGATACCCCCTGAGAAAACCCTAAGCTGGGGAGGTCCAGAAGCCAGGCCGTTAAGACAAAGCCTGGCCTCATCCTGATGCCACAGGAAACTGGGTAAGAAGGTCCCGTGCAGGTGCCAAAGGAATGAAATGTCCCTTGGACAGGAGTACAAGGTCTGCGAGCCAAAGGGGACCAAATGCAGTGAGTACCTTGGGCCCTAATCCTGCCCAGAACTCTCTCTATAAGGGGAGGGAAGGTGTAGAAGAGGCCCCCCCAACCAGGGGAATCTGAAATGCTTACCCGAGAGATTGTGGGTTGCGGACCACTCATGAACCGAAGAGGACCGCCTTCACATTGTGTGAGGTGGCAAACAGGTCGACCTTTGGGAAGTCCCACTGTCTGAAGATTTGGGAGAACGTACTTCCTGGACTGCGACCACTCGTGGTGCAAGAGGGTAAATCTGCTCAGTGCATCCGCCACAGGGCTGTGTACTGCAGCAAAATGAATGGCCCGGAGGGGGACGTTATTCTGGTTTGCCCTATTCCAAATGTCTGTAGCTTTTCCACAGAGAGACCCTGTGCCCCCTTACATGTTGACAATAGACATGGCTGTGGTGTTGTCTGTCTGTATCTGAACATTGCAGAAAAAGCCTGCGGAAGAGGAAAGAGCGTAGCGAATAGCCCTTAGGTCCAATAAATTAATGTGTGTAGAGGATTAGTGGGGGCCCGACACACCCTGCACTGTAAGGCCACTGCCATGAGCACCCCAGCCCAGGAGAGAGGCAGCTGTAGAGACTGTGTATGTATGGAGCTGCGCTCTGAAAGGCATTCCCACTAAAAAGCTGGTATCCTGGGTCCACCACTCAAGTGATCTAATAATGGCCCTGGATACCAAAAGCCGAGTAGATTGCGCCCGGATGGAAGGATTAAATTCAGGGCTATTTTTGGGCAGGAACGCACAGGAACAGAGTTCCGGCTGGGTCCCGAGTTGGCCACACCCAGCAGGATCTCATTAGCATAATAGGCCACACCCAGCAGCAGAAACTCATTAGAATTAGCTACACTAGGGCTGTGTGGCCTAACATGCAAAGGAGTTCCTGCTACAAAGAAAGCCCTGGGTTTTGACAACAAACAAGGTAAACAGAATAAAAAGCAAAAGGTAGGTGTGGCTGGATGACCACAGTTCTGGTAACGTGGGGGTGTGGCCTAATATGCTAATGAGCTGTGTTTCTGCGATGGGTGTGGCCTATTATGCTAATGAGTCCCTGCTGGGCTTTTTCTACAAAAAAAAGCCCTGATTAAATTTCTTCACAAACCAATTTTGTGAGGGTCTTAGATGAGGCCTGGCAAATGGAATAACTGCTGTCGTGGAGGCTGTAAAACCCAATACCCTCTATATCTGAACTGTGGACTGGAATCTGTTTGATCTGAAACCCACAATTAGGGTCCTAATTGCAGACAGGCAGTCAAGGTAAACCAGACCCATGGAGGAATCTATATCCGCACTGACAAATCAAGCGAACCTACAAGGAATGAGCTTGGATTTATCCCAGTTAACAGCTAACCCCAGCTTGGATTGAATTTATACCCCGCCCTTCGCTACCTGAAGGAGTCTCCGAGCAGCTTACAATGTCCTTTCCCTTCCCCATAACAGACACCCTGTGAGGTAGGTGGGGCTGAGAGAGCTCTTTCGAGGACTGCCCTTGAGAGAACAGCTCTAAAAGAACTTATGACTGACCCAAAGTCACACCAGCAGCCGCATGTGGAGGCCTGGAGAATCAGACTTCGGTTCTCCCAGATCAGAGTCTATGGTCCTAACCACTACACCAAACTGGAGACCACACTGGAAACAGAGGTATTTTCTGTGATCTGGGCCGATGGAGATATGGAAATAAGTGTCCTTCAAGTTCAGCACTATAAACCTCCAGTTTAATGTCAACAATTGCAACACCTGAGACAATGAAGAGAAACTTGTTTACGTTATGAAGATCAAGGATGGGGTGTACTCCGCCATCGTTCTTGGGAACTGAAAAGTAACAGGAATGAAACCCCTTACTAGCAACTGAATTGGGGACAAACTGAACCACACCTTTCTGCAGGAGCTCTGACACGGCATCCGCCAGGTCAGGAACAGTGATTCCCCCCGAAAAGGATGGGGAGGGCCCAGAATCCGAAGAAATGTGCATCTGAACCTGAAGAAGTGAACAGTGACTCATCCCCTACCACAATTTTTGTTAGGCTTCAACAGGGCTTTTTTTGTAGAAAAAGCCCAGCAGGAACTCATTAGCATAATAGGCCACATCCCTGACAGCACAGCTCATTAGCATATTAGGCCACACCCCCATGTTACCAGAAGGGTGGTCATCCAGCCGCACCCAACTTTTGCTTCTTATCCTGCTTACCTTGTTTGTCGTCAAAACCCAGGGCTTTTTTGGGAGCAGGAACTCCTTTGTATGTTAGGCCACACACCCCTAATGTAGCCAGTCCTAATGAGTTTCTGCTGCTGGGTGTGGCCTATTATGCTAATGAGTTCCTGCTGGGCGTGGCCAACTTGGGAGCCAGCCAGAACTCCGTTCCTGTGCGTTCCTGCCCAAAAATAGCTCTGGGCTTTAAGGTGCTACTGGACTCTTGCTCTTTTCTACAGCTGTGTTCAAACTGATCAGAAATTTCTCTCCAAATGCCTTAGAAAGCCCATAGCAAAAGTAAATATTAGAGAATTCTATTTCTATCCTCTTTGGGTTACGAGGGCAATAAGATGGAAGTTTAACAAAACAGTATCAAGCTCTTCTTGCGCTTCTCGTCACCCTTCTTCTGGGTCTTGGTGATTCTTTTCTTGGAGCCCTTCTTGGGACCGGGCGCAGTCTTCGCTGGCTCAGGCACTGGTACCGCTTAGAGAGTCAGTTTGGTGTAGTGGTTAGGAGTGTGGATTCTAATCTGGGAGAACTGGGTTTGATTACCGACTCCTCCACATGCAGCTGCTGGTGTGATCTTCGGTCAGTCACAAGTTCTTTCAGAGCTGTTCTCTCAAGGGCAGTTCTGGAAAGAGCTCTCTCGGTCCCACCTACCTCACAGGGTGTCTGTTGTGGGGAGAGGAAGGGAAAGGAGATTGTAAGCCGCTCTGAGAATCCCTTGGGTAAGGGTGGGGTATAAATCCAATCTCCTCCTCCTCCTCCTCTTCTTCTTCTGTATCTGAGGAAGTGTGTACACATGAAAGCTCATACCTTGAACAAAACTTTGTTGGTCTTAAAGGTGCCACTGGACTCAAACTTTGCTCTAGTATCATTTATTATAACTGAAAAGGTCTTTGGAATGACATAGAACAGCGCCATCTAGCAGAGAGAGACTTAATTACAAACAAGATCGATGAAATTGTTATTAGCAGGCAGGGAAAGCAATGATCCACTGACTATTTTTTAAGATACCCACATCTAGTAGTAAGACAGTCTTTTGGTCTTTACAAAATGTTGGGAACACTTCAGAGCACACCATTTTGACCAAAGAGTGGGCAGATTTGGAATAATGAGAATTGTAAAAATTCTCAAATTGTGTTCCTCAAACACTTGTATGGAGCAAAGAACAGTGTGTATATCCCACTCTTCAACTAAAAGACTCTCAAAGTGTTTTACATATAAAATACAGCTACTAAAACTTCCACATCTCCCCCCAAAAAACAGCTTACAATTTAAACTAGAACGATGTGCCAGTAAAATACACCCACTCCAAATGAGTTCTCACAGGGATCATGGAAGAAAAAGTCTCCACCCATTTTGTGCAAAGATGTCAAGGAAGATGAGAGGCAGCCTTCATGGAGCAAGGGCATTCTGCAACACTGAGGCCACCACCAAAAAAGCCCTGTTCCTGAACAGATGTTCCACACATCAATAATGCCAGTTAAAACCTTCCAGATTATGCCAAACAACAACCCACACTGGCAAAAACATCACAAACTTTTAGGTGCCAGGCTAAAATGTATATTTTTATCCAGGCTTTTCTTTAATGGGTTTTATCTTTTCAGCTGTTTGTTTTGTCTATTTCTGATCTGAAGTCTGTTTTATATTATTTTTATGTCCCTGGCTTGTGTTTAATGGATTGTTTTCTTTTTATACTGATAATTTAGGATAATTTATATGGCATTATTTTTACTTGTAAGTCTCATTCAGCAGCCTTCTAAAAAGGCAGTATAAAAATTTCCTCAACTAATAACTAAATCAGCCACATAACATTTAATACATCCTTTATGGCCTTTCATGGGGCTCTTCCACGTTTTCGTTTTCGTGGCTTGTGTGTCCTTACTCCTTATTGCTTTGGTTTTTTTTCTTTTATGCCTGTATTTTGCTCCCTCTAGTGGTTGACCTGATATTACATCTCTGTATATTCAGCATATTTCCCTGAAGTTTAATGTGCAAGGAAATATGCTGGGCATACAGGGATATAATATCAAATCAACCACTAGAGGGAGCAAAATACAGGCATAAAAGGAAAAAAAAACAAAGTAATGGGGACACATAAGCCATGAAAATGAAAGTTCAGAAATGTCCGTGCTCTCAACATACAAATGAACAATTTCCCTGCAAGGTAAACCCCCCACAAAAATAGCACAGCAGGCAGAATAGTTCTGTCCTCATTCTTTGCTTGCCTAGCCAGTTTCCTATTTTATTTTATTTTATTAAAAAAAAAAAAAACAGGAGCACAGCATCAGAGTGCCATAATTACCTGAACCATATTTTAATTCCTCAGTGGCTACATCAGGCTAACGCACGTGTGCTGTGCTTATTGAAAACCAAACCACAGTTGCAGGGGTTTCCTTATAATTTCTACTGGTTAAAAATTGCATTATAAGGAGAGACAATTAACCATTTTGCCAGCTCCGCTGAAAAAGACCTTTTGAAAACTTTCATAGTTAGACATCTTGGCCTTCAAGATGGAATGGGATAAAACAGGGGCAGATTAAGGCTCACTGGTGCCCTAAGCACTGACCAATCTTGGTGCCCCCCTCATTGAAATGACTGTCATGACAACTGAATTTGGCTCCATCATTTTACTTTTAAACCCATGCATTTTACTTTTAAACATAGCCTATGACACTGCACCTCGCCAACAAAAAATAGAAAATATCCCTAGGGTGCACCATGATCAATTTGCACTAGTTTTATCAATTTTGGGGTTTTTTTTTTTACAAATCTTAATTCGTTTTTTTTTTCTTCTCACCCTTTCCCCAGCTTTGTGGTACCCCCTTTGGCCCTGGTGCCCAAAGCACGTACTTAGTCTGCTTAATGGTTAATCTGCCACTGGGATAAAATTACATCCGCAGGCAAAGTGTATTTACCGCTAGGCAGACGGAGTATAAGATTAGGGGAAGAAGTGGAGAAATAAGAATGGAAGAACATAAGAGAAGCCAATGCTGGATCAGGCCAATGGCCCATCTAGTCCAACACTCTGTCACACAGTGGCCAAAAATACCAGGTGCCATCAGGAGGTCCAGCAGTGGGGCTGGTCCCGAGGGCTGTATCTGGCCTGCCCATAAGTTTGCTAGCTCCAGGTTGGCAAATTCCTGGAGGTTCGGGGTTGGAGTCTGGAGATGGGAAAGGGAAGGACTTCAGCAGGGTATAATGCCATAAGAGTCCACCCTCCAAAGCAGCCGTTTCTCCAGGGGAACTGATCTCTGTAGCCTGGAGATCAATAGTAATTCCGGAAGATCTCCAGGCCCCACCTGGAAGTTGCCAGCCCTCCCTGCATGCCTTTCCATTCAGCTTTCAGACTGCTCAACAACTTGGCAGGCACATCAGCCCACTGGACTTCAGCACTGCCCACTGAGTTAATGCTCATGAGGAATTTTAAAATATAATATGAAACATAATATAAAATATAATATAAAATTGTTTATATTATCGTATGATTCATTTAAATCGGTATTCATTGTGATTAACGTGTTTTATGTACTATGGAGTTTTTTCTTGTTGGAAGCTGCCCTGAGCCAGCCTAGGCCGGAATGGGCGGGATAAAAATCAATAAAATAAAATCAATAAATAAAATAGCTTGAGTGACACATCTAGCTCTCCTCCCAGTGTTAAGGGCAATGAACCAACTCAGTCTAAGCCTGTATGCAGGCGACACAGCTGAATTGAGAAGAACTATGCATGAATGAAGGCGCATATCAGATATGGGCTCCGCGCAACAGCAGAATTTGAAATACCGTTTTTACCTTGTCCCTTCAAACACCCTGCAAAAGAAGATCTGGCACCCTAGGGAACAAGGTTCTGGGCTGTGCTATTTTTGTACTCAGAGGCACTTTTAAGCATAGTTAATAGTGATACTATCCTGTACTATAAGTGTAGTTATAGTTTCAAAATATGAGAATTTTTAATCTGTGGCTTTTGCAATAGATTGTAAGAGTTTTGAAGGGCAGACATCAGCTACTGCAGAAAGTTAGGAATGCCTGCCCTCTAGTGAAACACTCAGGAAATACACCTATCAATAACCACATTGGTAAACTGCATACAGAAATGCTGTTCGTTATGTTTCATTCCTGTATGTAAATATATCCAAAGCTTTTTGTTTTACATTTTTAGGTTTTTTTCTTATACATATAACCCCCCTGGCACTTCATTTAACATGTATTAACCATGGATCTGTTATAAATTCATCCATTCATCTATGACATCTAATAATTATGTTCAGGATCTCACTATGAGACTGTGCCCAAATATCCCATCTAAGCCTTGAAGCCAAATAGGCTGTTTGACCAGAAAGAGACAGCACTATAACAAAAAGTTATTGCTGCTCAATATTTATTTAAAACAATGTTTAATTGCAGTAACTATATATTTACACACACATCTAATGTCATACCAAAATTCAAGTCTGCTAACAGAATCATTACATGGTAGTTAGAAGAGCAAGCAGGCTATTTATTCAGATGAGGATCCAGAAATTTTCTTCCCAGATCCAAATAGATTACACAGAAAAAGAAGAAATGCTCAGTAATTTCTACTGGAGACGTATCACAGATGCAAACTCTAGATCCCCTTTCTTGGCCTGTAAATTGCCCACGTAAGACAGCAAGAGGAAGGGAATTCATTCTTGCACTCAAATATAAAAGGTTTTCTAGAAACTTAAAATTCTGCAGAAACAAGGGTGAAAGAGTATGTTTAAATCTCACTGATTTCAATGGGGAATACCAAAATACTCTTCCACCCCCCAGTTTCTCATCATAGTTAATGAGAAAAGATGCCTCACAGTCTGAAGGGTTTTTAAAGCGTATTCTGAAGTGTTGCTGCAGAACAGTTGCTACACAAAGATGAATAAGATTTTTTTGAACATTTAATAGAATACCAGAGAAAACCGGAGGAAGAGGTTTTCTCTATGGCCCCCAATACTGTTGCTATACAAAGATGAATAAGATTTTTTTGAACATTTAATAGAATACCAGCGAAAACAGGAGGAAGAGGTTTTCTCTATGGCCTCCAATATCGTTGTTGTTGTTGTTCAGTCACACAGTCGAGTCTGACTCTTTGTGACCCCATGGACCACATCACGCCAGGCTCTCCTGTCGTCCATCGTGCTCCGGAGTTTGCTCAACGTCATGTCTGTTGCCTCGATAACCCTAACCATCTCATCCTTTGCCGTCCCCTTCTTCTTTGACCTTCAGTCTTTCCCAGCATCAGGGTCTTCTCCAGTGAGTGCTCCCTTCTCATTGGGTGGCCAAAGTAGTTGAGCTTTAGTTCAATACAAAGTATTTGAGCTTCAGCTCAATATTACTGACTGGATTATAAGAGTATGGACAAGTGTTGTCACGTCTCTAACTGAAACAGAATTATAAAGCAAGAAGACAAAGATTGGGAAGTTAATGGAACAGTGAGCTTTGTTTATGTCACTGAAAGATAAAGTTAATGATAGTCCCCCCCTCCTTTTGTGTGTATATGTGTTTTGTTGTTTTGAAGCTTAGACGCTTTGTAATGAGATATTCTTTTGTATTTTTGTACAATCTCCCCTCCATTCCCCTTTTTACTTGTTAACTATAATAAAGTTTTAAAATAATGGTTTCAAACTATGGGTGTCTGTGTGTGGAGGGGGGAAGATTTGGGGATGATCTTGAATTTCTTACCCTAATGTCCCGTTCTGAAAAATGCTGTCTCAGTTTTGCCGCTCCCTTATCCAAACAGAACTTGTGATTCTTTATTTTTCAAACCTTTTTTCTCACAAGATGTATACATTTTTTCCCCATGTGCTTTCAATGAAACAGCATTATCCTTTATTGCATTACAAATAATGTGCAAGGTAAGTGTCAATTGCATATAAGAACACAGCGTATAAATATAAATAGGGTTGCCAGCCTCCAGGGGGGGCCTGGAGATTTCTCAGAATTACAACTGTCCTCCAGACTCCAGAGATCAGTTCCCCTGGAGAAAATGGCGACTTCAGAGAGGAGACTCTGCATTATCACATCCCTGCTGAAGTTCCTCCCTTCTGCCTCCCTCCAAATCTCCAGGAATTTCCCAACCCAGAGTTGGCAACGCAAGGTGCAAAGTATGGAGCGGTGACAAAAATATAAAACATTGGTTTTTTTAAAAAATGGGGAAGATTTCCTTTGCCCCAGGTAGATTAAGTGCAAGCCCTAGAGCTATGAAAAGAGCAAATGGTTAAACCTCACATGCGGTTCCCATTTGAAAGCCAGCGTCTGAGTGGCAGGCCTATTAATTCAGGGAAGCGACTCCATTTAGGCCACAGTTTTAACAACACTCTCCTGGAGTCAGCCCCATTGGGACTTACTTCTGAGTAGACATGATGAGGATGTAGATCAAGATGGGTAGCCATGTGAGTCTCTGTAGCACTAGAAAAGAGCATTCTAGCCTTTTCTTTACCTGTTGAAGTCTTTACCTGTTGAAGGAAAATGGCAGCAGAAAGGGATGTTTTAAAATCTCCCATTGTGCACTATGAACTTGGCTATATTCATGAATGGGAGTTTATTTTCCCCAAAACAAAGCAGCTTACAATTTAAAACAAAACAAAACCCCATAAGCTAGAGATACATTATCTCTAGACTTTGTTATTAAGGTGATCTCTTTCAGTTTCCCTCTCTATATTGTTGATTTTTATTTGCAAAACAAAAAGGAACAGTATCATTAAAAAGAGAGAGATTGCTGTTGTTTTCTTGCATCGAGCAGGGTTAAATCTGCATTTCAGCTCAGCTTCGTGGGCTAGTGGTGGGAACAGCCTGGAGGCTGTGTGGCTAGGGTTGCCAGCTCCAGGTTGGGAAATACCTGGAGATTTGGGGGATGGAGCCTGAAGAGGGCGGGGCTTGGGGAGGGGAGGGAGGGACTTCAGTGGGGTATAATGCCATAGAATCCAGCTTCCAAAGTGGCGATATTCTCCAGGAGAGCTAATCTCCGATGCCAGAAGATCAGTGGTTATCCCAGGAGATCTCCAACCGCCACCTGGACATTGGCAACCCTACATGTGGCTGTCACTGTCTTCACGCCCCCGAACTCAAAACTGTCATGAACATGTGGATTTAGGCTTGTATGCTCAGAAGAACATCATGAAATAGTTCAGCAGGAAGCGTGAGCCCCCCCCCGCTTTTTAGGTATTGAGGCAGGAGACAATTGTCAAACGAAGAAAACTTTATTCAAACATTGCTCAGCTCAGGACTACTCTGACAAGAGCGGCACCCAAACTTATACGATTCCATCAGTGAACTATATACAATGTAACTATATACAAATGGTCTGATTGGACCTAAGCACAGCTCTTTGATAGATTACTTTGGGTGGCTTCAGTGCCAATGGATGGTCTTTATTAGTCAGCCAATCAGAATGAGGGGATTAGGACACCAGAGGCAATCCATAACCAACACAGCATATAATAAACCCTCTCAGTATCTTGTGACGTATGAACTTCTCAGATATGGATTGAGTGAGGGTACGTTGCTTGCCCACACCTTCAGGAACAGATTTAGAACTTTGATTCATTAGATAAAGTGCAGGTAGGACAGGAATGTCACATGTTCTCATTAATGAATAAATATGATTAAAGATACATAAATCACACTGACATATATTAGAGTGATTATGAATAACGTACGCCAGGGTGATTTATGTGTCTTTAATATTCCTTTATCTTATTTTCTCGTGGTTAGATGACTTTTATATAATGTTTTAACTAGAACACGGCGTATTTATTGGATGGGTGTTCACATTGAACCTGGAATAAAGGAACTTCTGATTTTTAGCCTGAGCCCTGGAAATAGGGAATGCCAGAGAAAGTGTATTGGTTTCTCTATTGCTAAAATTCAACCAAAGAGAAGTTCACATTTCCATGTGGCTGTTACTTTGGTAATACCCCTTTCACAAGTCAGTCTTAGACCACCACAACTTTATGTTCATCGGCACATGATCCCAGCAAACTGCCTTACGCTGAGTCAGACCGTTGGACTATCATGGGCAATACTGTCTACTCCAGGGGTCTCTAACCTTTTTGAGCCTGTGGTGGGCACCTTTGGAATTTAGAAAGAGGATGAGGAAGAAGAGATTAGATTTCTGCTCTGCCCTTCACTACCCAAAGGAGTCTCAGAGTAATTTACAGTCTCCTTTCCCTTCTCCTCTCCACGACAGACACCCGGTGATGCAGGTGGGGCTGAGAGAGCTCTCTCGAGAACTGGTCATGAGAGAACGGCTCTGAGAGATCTTGTGACTGACCCAAGGTCACACCAGCAGCTGCATGTGGAGGAGTGGGGAATCAAGCCTGGTTCTCCCAGATTAGAGTCTGCACTCCTAACCACTACACCAAACTGGCTGTCTCTAAGCGTCACCCCAAAATGGCTACCACAGGAAGCAGAACCAAACCAGTGACCCTGTGCCCTGGGTCATACCACCGACAGCTGTGCCCGCTGCACAAATAAGCTGAACAAACTGAGCTGGCGTGAGTATTCCATCAGGACTGTTATTGTCACCGAAGCAACACCGTTAATTTGAAACCTACTGTTCTCGCACTTTATTCGATCTCTGTCCCAGCGCTTTAGGATAACTGATAAACTAATTGTTTATGGTTATTTTATGACTGGTTCTAATTGCAGAGCTTTTTTTGTAGAAAAAGCCCAGCAGGAACTCATTAGCATAATAGGTCACACCCATCAGCAGAAACTCATTACCATAATAGGCCACACCCCCATGTTGCCAGAAGTGTGGTCATCCAGCCACACCCACCTTTTGCTTCTTGTTCTGTTTACCTTGTTTGTTGTCAAAACCCCACGGCTTTTTTTGGAGGAGGAACTCCTTTGCATGTTAGGCTGCACACCCCTAATGTAGCCAATCCTAATGAGTTTCTGCTGTTGGGTGTGGCCTATTATGCGAATAAGTTTCTGCTGGACATGGCCAACTCGGGAGCCAGCCAGAACTCTGTTCATGTGCGTTCCTGCCCCAAAATAGCCTTGTCTAATTGTATTTATATATGGAATTTTATGTAAGCCGCCCTGAGCCTGCCTTGGCCAGGAGGGCAGGGTATAAACTGAATGAGTGAATGAATGATGGTTGCTATGCTTAACAGAAGAATTGCAAAAGGGTAATAAAAGGAAGGAAACCCTGAAGGGGGAAGGGAACCACAAACCCAGATGCTTCCTAGTCCTCCTGAACCTCCAGTGGCAGCCACTGGTATTGCATCCATTAAAAAACCCTTTTATTTGAATGAGGGAAGCCAATAATAAGCCTTGTTTTACAAAGACTATAAACACTTTCTGAAAAGCTTGGTAGGCACTGGTGTGTGCCATAAAGTCCACGGGCTCCTGTTGGGGAGCCCTGCTCTACTCTGGGAGTGCTTTTTCATATCACCTATTACCCAAACCTTTTAACTGGAGATGCCAGAGATTGAGGTTGGCACCTTCTACATGCAAAGGAGTTACTCTATCACTGACTTCCCCGCCCCACCTCCCGCCTCCAGTACCACGCTGTGATCCATGAAGATCTAGAAATTTAAAATGAGGACATGCTTTAATTTTTTTAAAAAACTGGCGTATTTCTGATGCAGTTCAGAATGGCTACGCCGCACATGGAAAATATCCAGGATCAGTGATCGAAGAAGAAAGGAGAGACAGCAGAACATTTTTAACAAGTCCATTACTTTTTAATTATATTTCGAAAATAAAGGCTGAACCTTGTTTTGTGCAAATCATTTTCATCCAAGGACAAAACAGCCTTTGTGACCCATTTCAGCTTTACAGTGCAACTTTCCCCTTCGTCATTAAAAAAAATAATAATCAAGTTTTCATTACAAAATCCAGCATTAAAAGACGACAAAGCAATTGATACAAGCACCCTACAAATCACACTGAAACAATCCCCAATGCAATTGCTTAAGAACCCTCCCCCCAAAAAATATATTGTTCAAGAAAAAGAATGCTCTAGAAAAAAGTTGGGAGAAGTGCAGGAACTGAAAGCAGCGATGCCCTGCACTTCAAGGCCCTTCAGCATCTGAGCCCTTGTTGCATAATTGATACACCATTGGACTAGGATCCTGGGAAACATGGGTTCAACCCTGCCCCTCCTACCATGGAAGCTCACTGGGTAAGCGTGGGCCCATCAAAACCTCTCATCCTGGCCTACCTGCCAGGGTTGTTGTGAGAAAACGGAGCAGGGAAGAATGATGTTCTAAGTTGCTTTGAATCCCAACTGGGGAGAAAAGCAGGATACAAGTACAAACGCACGTATGCACTCGTGCCCCAATGCACCCAGATTTCTGTTGCAAGAATGAATGGTGAACCAGATTTCATTACCTGCACGGAGTCTTCGGGGTGTGTGTGAGTGACTGTATATAAAACTGGATTGGGCTGCACATAAGTTAGTTGGAGCAAGAGCTGATGCCCTGCAAATATGAGGAGAAAGAAGCCCCGAGATGCAAGGACAGGTGAACACATTTTGTCCATGCAACTAGATACCCACATTCTTGACCCCAGCAGCCGTGACCATGAATCACAACTGGCTTAGCTGGCAGCTATTCCGGTAGATCTAGAACTTTTGCTGTAGACACACAGAAAAACATTCCCTATCCAGGTTCCTATAAAACAAATCACAGTGATGCACAAGAGCTTTGGGGGGAGGGGTCTCCAAAAGAAAACACACAGCCAAAGCCAGGGAAGGTGCACATCTTTGGAAAATTTGTACATCCGCGCTAATGAGGTTTGAATCACACCAGTATCTTGGAGGTTTCTGTAATGCCTGGGGATCCTACCTGCTTTCCAGTTTGAAGTTTCTTAGATGATATGGAGCTGGGGAAGATTGCAGGCATGTCGGAGGATCCCACTGCAATTTGAAATTTATTCATTCGCTTCATGTATACCCTGGCTTTCTCCCCAGTAGGGTCCCAAGCAGTGTTCCCTCTAAGCTGAGTTAGTGTGACCTAGCTCACAGTTTTTTTTAGCCTCCAGCTCACACATTTTTGTCTTCGCTGGATGGCTCCAGAGCAAACTAATTCATACAGCAGCCCAATCGCCCACTCATAGCTTTAATGCCAGTAGCTCACAAAGTAGAATTTTTGCTCACAAGACCCCACAGCTTAGCGGGAACAAAGGCAGCTTCCCTCGTTCTCTCCTCCATTTTATCCTCACAACAGATCTGTGAGGTAGGTTGGGCTGAGACGGTGGGACTGGCCCAATGTCACCCAGCGAATTTCCAGAATGGAACGGGGATTTGAACCTGGGTCTCCCCGATCCTAGAGCGGCACTCTAATCACTGCACCATGCTGGGTCTCAGTTACCTGGATAACCTGGGTTTCAATAAATGCAAGACAGTGACAAGACTACCATTTTATACATGGGAAATGAAAATCAACAGCACAGACGTGGAGGGGAGAGGATGTGAATCGTCGGCCAGCAAGAACCACCAACTAGGAAAGCGAAAGGGCTCATGCGTGGTCAGTGTGAGAACCTCCCCATGAACCAGAGATCTGATCATGTAATTGGCATCCCAACCAACACAGCAAGATATAACAGCCTGGAAAGGTAGGCTACACCGAGAAAGCCTGGCTCAAGGTGCCCATGGCTGACCAAGGGATTTGAACCTGAGCCTTCCCTGCAAAAGTCCAACTTTCTAAACCCCAAACTAGCTCAGTTTTATCGCACCGATACTTGCAACAAATGTTACGCTCATGATCTATTAATCTGAATCTGACCTCAGTAAGCCCTTCTGAAAGTAAGTTGTTCTAACAGGTAGTCCGGCTGCCCCTACCATGAAAGAAGCAAAGCCCTCCACAGACGAGATCGAATAAAGAAGAAAACAAATAAGAAGCTATACTGTTTTAAAAAGAAACTAAAGCTGAATCAAGAGGTTGACACCTTCCAACTTTATAGAACTACTCATGAGGAAGATGGGTGAAATGAGTGCAAAAACCGGTGTGCTCATCGAGGATATCATGATGCTGGACTTTGCTTTGTTAATGTCAGAATTTTCTAACTCTTTTGTAAGATTAATAGCTTCACAAATTGATGCTTATAGAATTATTAAATGGGTCACTATTAATTTTATCACAGTGGTTCTTTGTTTGTTGGCATGAATCTGCACACTGTGATCCCTTCTCTGGCTTTCTTGACCTATCATGAAAGAAGCAAAGCCCTCCACAGACAAGATGGGGGCTTTCTGCATACCCAGGAGGCTCTCCAGGTATGCAGAAAAATATGACTTGGTAAACTGATCAAAAAGAAACCCAGCCTGATGAGGACCGAATATGTTCCAAGAAGCCTGGAATGTTGAGAGCAGGTGATGCTGGAATGTTGAAAGCAGCTGAGGCTGGAATGTTGAGAGCAGGTGAGTCAGCTATTCCCAAATTTATTCCCTGCCCCTCTGATTCCTTGTGGGTTCCCGTTTGTCATTAATAGAAAGTCTGGGAAGTGGAACACTGGAAAATAGAGTCCCAGAAGAATTCACACAGGACTTAAAAGGCAAATGGCTGGTATATTCTTTCTGGCACACAAGCAGCCCCTTCTTGCTTTCCAGTGTCTCCCCCCTGGTTTATTTTTATTTATAGCCCACCTTTACCAGCAAGACTCAAGGCAGATTAATGGCATCCATCTACCTGGCAGTCTTACCCCTTACCCACCCACCCCCGTAAGGCAGAAGTTCTGATCACAATCTAATTAGGTTGACTGCTGTATTTTTTACTGTAAATGCAATGTTTTGATCTTAAATCAGTGTGAATGTGGTTGTTTTATTTATTCTTGCACACTGCCCTGAGCTCTGTTTACAGGGAAGGGCAGTATAAAAACTGAATCTAATAAAAATACCATATGTTGATGCAATTAATAGGATGTGACAAAGAAGAAGGAGAGAAAGAATTGGATTTATTCCCCGCCCTTCATTCGGAGTCTCAGAGCAGCTTACAATCGCCTTTCCCTTCCTCTCCCCACAACAGACACCCTGTGAGCAGTGTTCCCTCTAAGCTGAGTTAGTGTGAGCTAGCTCACAGTTTTTTAGCCTCCGGCTCACACACTTGTGTCTCAGCTCAGGAAGGATGGCTCCAGAGCAAACTAATTTATGCCATAGCCAAATCGCTCACTCACAACTTTAATGCCAGTTTCTCACAAAGTAGAATTTTTGCTCACAAGACTCCACAGCTTAGAGGGACACTGCCTGTGAGGTAGGTGGGGCTGAGAGAGCTCTGACAGAAACTGCTCTTTTTCAAGAACAGCTGTGCCAGAACTATGGCTTGCCCAAGGTCACGCAGCAGGTCCAAGTGGAGGAGTGGGGAATCAAACCTTGTTCTCCCAGATTAGAGTGCGCACTCTTAACCACTACACCAAACTGGCTACTACACCAAACTTAAACCATTATACCAAATCAGAGCCTTGTTCTCCCACAAATGCTGTCTGAGCTATACCACTTCAGACTGTGAGCGTGTCTGTGTGGGAGGAAATGGTTGTCCCTCCATACCAAGTCATAATAAAACCCCGTAGATAGAAAATTAGCAACCAGGGCCAGCTCCAGGTGTCTGGGCGCCCTAGGAAGGACAGCCTGGGGCGTCCCCCACTGGGGATGCCAACCTCCCAGTGAGGCCTGGAGACCGGGGGGCAGCGGCGGAGCGCTGGCTTTCCTGGAGGCTCCGCAGCTGCGGGGCCCCCAGGAAAGCTAGGGAAGGGGACGGGGGGTCTAGACACCGTCCCCTCCCTCCCAGTGCCAGCTTTCCTGGGTGCTCTGCAGCTGCGGGCCCCCCAGGAAAGCCAGGGAAGGGGGCGGGGGGTCTAACCACCGCCCCCTCCCTCCCAGTGCCAGCTTTCCTGGGTGCTCCGCGGCTGCGGGCCCCCAGGAAAGCCGGGAAGGGGGCAGGGGGTCTAGCTGCCGCCCCTCCCTCCCAGCACCGGCTTTCCTGGGGGCTCCGCGGCTGCGGGACCCCCAGGAAAGACGGGAAGGGGGCAGAGGTTTAAGCCGCCGCCCCTCCCTTCCAGCGCCAGCTTTCCTGGGGGCTCCATGGCTGCGGGGCCCCCAGGAAAGCCAGGGAAGGGGCGGAGGTTTAAGCCGCCACCCCCTCCCTCCCAGCACCAGCTTTCCTGGGGGCTCCACAGCTGCAGGACTCCCAGGAAAGCCGGGAAGGGGGTGGGGGGTGTAGTGGTGGCGGGCGCCCAGTTAGGGCGGCGGGGGGCGCTTTCCGGGGGGGGGACCGGGGTGCCATTTGTCGTCCCTGAGGCTGGCGCGCCCTAGGCGAGCGCCTAGTTCGCCCTAAGGGCGATCCGGCTGTGCTAGCAACAGTTCTAGCCTAGCTTTCTCCATGGCATGCTGATTTTCTTTGAACAAGGAATCTTTTTTTGGTATGGGATTGCTTTCAAGTTTCTACCTGCAACCTGAAGGGTCACAGCCCACACAAGTTTACCAGCTCAGAGTACACAACACTTTCGACTCTGAACAGGCCTGGTACGAATGTTTCACTTTTGAGAAGGGCCTGGGGAGGGGGAGGGCTAGAAGGGAGACTGAAATCAGGAAGTTTGGGGCCACCGTCCTGTTTCGAGAATGAGGAAGCAGAACTATGCCTCTAAGTTCAGCCGGGCAGACCTGTGAGCGCTCTGAGCGTCATTCCTATAGCACACCGCAAAGTGCGTGGCTTACAAGATTCTTGGGGAATCTCCATCTCTACACCTTAATCTTGACTGGCATCATCTCATAATGAGCTGAACAATGTTCAGGTATCTTAAATCTAATCGTGGGAGGCAGTCAAAAAAAGGTTTCCCAAGTGCCAAAGGTATCTAGGGGGAAAACACACGTTACCATGGCAACGCAAAGCGCCACACTAATTGCTGCCTCTTTAGTTGGCTGCGAGCCACACAGGTGGAAACGTACTTGAAAAGCCACCGCACTGCTCTTGAAGCAAAGCACCGCGTAACCAAGGGGATGCAGTGATGTTATGCCGAAGCTTTCTAGCGTCACTTACACGACAGCCTCTTTCTATATAACCACTGGCAAGACACACTTGGGTGTGTAATTGGAAAAGGACAAATATGCCTTCCAGAATCACATTTCTCGTTTCACTTCCCCTCCCAAGCAGGAATGACAAGAACATGCCCTTTTAAACTTACAAAACTGAGATTCTTGTCATTCTGAAGAGTTCGTGAGATTCGGCGCCAGACCTTCAGAGTCCAAAATTCTAGCCCCGCATCCTCCGAAAAAGCTCAGGGCTGATTCACATTCCAAAGACATGTTCTGGAGTTTTTGTGGGGCAGCAGGGGATGTTAAATGTTTTCTTTCACGTGGGGGCTGCCTGCGCCTGAACTCCCAAGTAGCAAAATCACCACTTGGTGCTCAGGAAAGGTGTGTGGCCGCCCCTCCCGCCTCCCTTCCTGCAAGATTTAAAGGGCCCTGCAGCTGATCGACGAGCTACCTGGTCCCGCTGATCAGCTGGAGGGCCCTTTTAATGTCAAAGGAGGGGAAGGTGGGGGAGGAGGGGCAGCAGCTGTTAGGGGGCATGCCTCACATTTTAGGGGGCGGAGCTCCAAAACGCCCAACTATAGCTACGGGCCTGGTTCCATGCCTCCCAGGGGCACGTCGGCTGACTTAATTTGCGACCCCAACATGAGGGGAGGGAGGGCTTGAAGTCTTTCCTGGTTCCATTTTCCCAGCTTGAGAACAGCCCTGGGTGGGGTTGGCCAGCTCCGGGTTGGGAAATATCTGGAGATTTTGGGGGTAGACTCTAAGGAGGGTGGGCCTTGGGGAGGGAAGGGACTTCAGTGGGGTATACTGCCGTAGAGTCCACCTTCCAACGCAGCCATTTTCACCTGGTAAACTGGTCTATGTTGCCTGGAGATAAGTTGTAATAGCAGGAGCTCTCCAGCCCCCACCTGGAGGTTGGGTAAACCAATGGAGCACACGGGAAAGATTGTGTAAACCAAAAAATAAGACACACCATGCTAACTTACATCACAACTTCTCTATTGTTATGTAATAGACTTGGAGTATAGCTGAACTAAACATATAGATACTTGTATATCCAATGCCTAACTCTCTTGGGTATGTAACAGGCTATTTCAATGTAAGTTAGCACAGTTTGTCTTATTTTTGGTTTACACCTCCTGAAGGTTGGCAACCCTAGCCCTGGAGGAGAAAGCTTGCACACACACCCCACATATTGTGGCCTGGAACTATATTTCCTCACATATACCCCAGAGGGAGGGAACTCCAAAACATGTCTTTGTCATACATGAATTGGCCCATCTTACAAATTCTCTCTATTTTTGAGTGCCTGAAAAACTCACAGTCCTCGCACCATTTTGCAGGTTGCCAGGCCATGGAAATTCCATGGAAACTCTGGCGGGTGGTACCGTTTACTCGAACCAGTTTCTGAAAGGCAAAAACAATTGGTGCTTTTGAATAAATAAACAGCTGACTAAAGGCTTGTTTGCCACATGGACCCCTGCTCCAATAACCATCCTTCCCGGCACACTGGTAGAAAGGAATAGGAACTCTGTTTACCAAAGATGCTCGTCTGGCATGTCAAGACCTTAAGGATCACTGGGAAAATATCAAATTTATTCACCAGCTAGTTGAACAGTATAACACTATTTACACAGCACTTTGGTCGCGTTGTGTGTGAGATGAACAAACGCTACTCCCCTTTGAATGATGGGAAACCGCAGCTGAAGGGAAAAGACTTAACATATTGTATTTGATGGCCCTCTGAGAGCAGAAGCTAGGAATAAATTCCTTTTGCCCCTATTTCAGTTGCTTGCATTACTGTTGAATCCAAGATTACCTGGCTTCTTTTGGATTTTGATTCTGATGTTACTCTTCAAGTGGCGAGGTTTTCTACAACTTTGCTCTGATTGCATAAGTTTATTTGCTACGTTTCAGCCCACGTGGCTTTTTTAACAGAAGGAAGGGAAGGACTAACACCCAGCGAGTAGACCTCCAAATGCAAAATTTTAAAGCCCAAATGGAAGATCTGAACCATACATGCTAAGAACACAGACATCTAGTTTCCCAGGTTCAGGCATGATAAACAGGGATCTTGAACAGAAATGGGCCTTTAGTTCCTGGCACATACTTAACCAGCCTTTTTCTTACCCCACATGGAAAGCCACTTGCCACATCACTACAGCCAGGGGTCTTTTCGTAGAAAAAGAGCTGCAGGAGCTCATTAGCATATGGTATACTAATGAGCTATTAGGCTATTAGCATATGCCACGCCTCCTGACATCACCGGAAGTGATGTCAGAAGGGGAAGCAAAAGGGGGGGAGGCATCTTCAAAAGCCTCCCCTTCCCTTCTCCAGCTGGTCTGGGTGGGGAAGCTAAGAGAGAAGGCGTTTAAAGTTTAAACTCCTTCTCATGAGATGGGCCACAGAAGGATGAAAGAGAGAGAGTAGAGAGAAGGAAAGAAAGAAGGAAAGAGGAAAAGAAAGAGAAGGAAAGGGGAGGGAAAGAAAGAGAGGGAAGAAGGAGGGAAACAGGGAAAGAAGGAAAAAGAGAAGAGAAGAAGGTGGGAAAGGAAGAAAGAGAGAAGAGAAGAAGGAGGGAAAGAGGAAAAAGAGAAGGAAAGGACGGCAATTCGGCCCCATTATATCCTATGGGCCATTGAAGTCAATGGTGAAAACATAGGGTATATTCTGGGGGCTGGAGGGAGGGGTTTGAGGAGGGGCTCCAAACTCACAGGATAGCTGTTGGAGCCTCTCCACAAGATACCCACCAAGTTTCAAGAACATTGGGCCAGGGGTCCAATTCTACGGGCCCCCAAACAGGTTGCTCCTATTCCCTCCATTGTTCTCTATGATGGGAAAACAAGTTATTTTTTTCCCACCATAGAGAACAATGGAGGGAATAGGGGCAACCTGTTTAGGGGCCCATAGAATTGGACCCCCTGATACAATGTTCTTGAAACTTGGTGGGTATCTTGGGGAGAGGCTCCATCAGCTACCCTGTGAGTTTGGAGCCTCTCCCTGAAACCCCCTTCCCTCCAGCCCCCAGAATATACCCTAAGTTTTCACCATTGACTTCAATGGCCCATAGGATATAATGGAGTTGAAATTGACATTCGGCTGCCTGAAAGACTCCCCGGGACGGCGGCTGGGGGCGGGGCTTGGCTCCTGAGCTCCCGGAGCTGCGCTCTGGTGAGCTCCCCCCCCAAAAGACCCCTGACTACAGCTACCTCAATGGACAGGGGTTTAAGCAGAGAGGGAAAAGGGCCTGACACAAAACCACTGAGGAAGTTTGTGTGTGGGGGAGACAGAATTACAGCAAACAAACCAAGGGTCCCCAGTAAAGGAGGAAGGCCTTCAGAACTCCCAGCACATTCACCATTCTTGATAGTACCTCTGTGAGCTCTGTTTGTCTATTTTCTCCCTCAGTAGCAGTTACTGCTTAGTCTCTTGCTTCCTATGGTTCTCACATGGTCTTACCCTACGGTTCTCACACGGCCTTATCCTGTGGGCTTCCGTGTGGCCCCCTCTCCCCCTCCTGACCCTTAGATTCCCTTGCCAGTTCTCTCTTTCTGTTGCAGTGAACACGTCTGCCACTATTTCTCTGCGCCTGTTTGTTATAGCGTCTGAGATCCTGCATCAAAAAGGCCCAGGAGCTCCAGAACTGAGAATCTTATCATGTAAATTTAGTTTTGGAGAGATCTCTTTCCTCAAAAATGGAGATAACTACATCGGAATGTAAAGATGTCGTGTTGTCTTGTAGTCAGAAGAGCCACTAGCTTACAAATGTAGGAGAACAGAATGCAGATCTGAAACCAAGGCTCCCCAGCCTTTTTGAGGAGGAGGAGGAGGAGACTGGATTTATACCCCGCCCTTCACTACCCAAAGGAGCCTAAGAGCGGCTTACAAACTCCTTTCCCCTCTCCTCCCCACTACAGACACCCTGTGAGGTAGCTGGGGCTGAGAGAGCTCTTGACAGAAACTGCTCTTTTTTCAAGAACAGCTGTGCCAGAACTATGGCTTGCCCAAGGTCATCTGGCAGGTGCAAGTGGAGGAGTGGGGAATCAAACCTGGTTCTCCCAGACTAGAGTCCGCACACTTAACCACTACACCAAACTGGCTCCTGCAGACACCTCTGGAGTCTTACACAGGATGGTGGGCGCAACCACAAAATGGCTGCCACAGGAGGCGAAGCGACACACACAGAGGAAGCTCAAGCCCAGGGGACAAGCAGAGTAATTTTTAAAAATATACTGGGAATAGGAAATGAGAAGGAGAATAAAACCAACACTTGGTGGGGGGGGAGGTCCCACCAAAATAATGTTATTTTAATCTGTACAGCCAATCAGGTCTCCAACTGCCAATCAGAAGCCCTGCTGGGAAGCAGCCCCACCTACTTTCTAAGAACACTTGGTGGGCATCAGGCCAAGGAGCCTACAGGCACCACACACAAACTAACAAAAGAAGCCAGTGAAGGGGAAATAAGCAGTATCTGTAAAAGCAGCTGTGCCCTTGCTATCTATGAACCAGGTTCAGAGGAGGAGGAGGAAGAAGAAAAGTTGGATTTATGCCTCCCCTTCACTCAAAGTCTCAGAGTGGCTTATAATCTCCTTTCCTTTCTCTCCCCACAACAGACACCCTGTGAGGTGGGTGGGGCTTGAGAGAGTTCCTTCAAGAACTGCTCTTGAGAGAACAGCTCTGAGAGAACTGTGGCTGGCCCAAGATCACCCAGCTGGCTGCAGGTGGAGGCATGGGGAATCAAACCCAGCTCTCCGGACTGGAGTCCGCCGCTCTTAGCCACTACAACCAAACTGGCTACTACCAAACTGACAACACACACAAGCCTCTTCCTTCTCTGCTTTACTAATGACCGCACAGGGCCCTTGTGCAAATCTGGATTCGGAGCAAACTGTGGCTTTTGCTTGATCACATTCTCAAAGCAGCTTTCCTTAACCTTGGGTCAGTCACAGTTCTCTCAAAGCTGTCCTCTCAAGAGCAGCTCTCTCAGACCCTACCTCACGGGGTATCTGTTGCGGGGATAGTTTGTACGAAACCCTTGCAGGAAGCCAGAGGCAGGAGGCCAGCAAAACTAAGAACGTTCTTGGTAAGCCAGGTGGAGGAGCCATGTAAGGGAAGGGCTGTGGATCAGTGGCAGAACACCTGCTTGGCACGCAGAAGGTCCCAGGTTCAATCCCTGGCATCTCTGGTTAAAAGGACCCAGTCAGCAGGGGATGTGAAAGACTTCTGCTTGAAACCCTGGAGAGCCACTGCCAGTCTGATTAGACTTTGCTGGACCAAGCGTCTGATTCAGTATAAGACAGCTTCATATCTTTATGTGTTGTCCAGCTACTGTTTCTGACATATCCCATCCAGATGTTCAAGTAGGCCAGCATCCTGAGCAACAGCTGCTAAGTTTGTGCTCGCCATCTGTGTATGGAAGTATAATGCCATTCCCTCAACACATCTCAGAAGTTAAAAGAACGCTCATCTTATTCCTGTACTGTAACTAGGCTTGCTGTGTTCCTCTTGCCACCTTCCCTTGGTATGTCTTCAAGACTGTTCCTCATCACCACCTTGCCAGGTGACTTGCAACTTCTTCAACCCTTCATCAGCAAGGAAAGATCTCTAGGAATGGTGCAATGAATCGTCCTTTCCTGTTGGCCTAACAGATATAAGTCTAAAGGGTTTGCCGCTGTCAATAAATGCTAATGCCCTTCTCTCGAACCGTGAGAGGTACCCGAAAGCAGTGCTGCCGGTCACGTCCTCAGTAGCATTGCCAGCAAAACCACAGCCCGGTGCAAAGACGGCAGCTACTGCTGCTGAGACAACCTTAAACTCCCTGACAAATGGGACCCCAGTTCTTCACTCATATCATCGGTCGTCTCCACAGGTACGTTGCTCGGGTCTGAGCCAGGATACATCCAGGTTGACTGCCAACCGATTAGCCGGTCCGGAGTCACATCGCAGTGGCATTTCAGTGGCTGCGCAGCATTTCCTGTGTGAACAGAGCTCATTTGGCAAAAGCCCACGTAGGGGTGTGGCGGGATGTGCCGACTGGAAGGGGGGCAGTGTTTGGCCGCCCCCATGATGGGGGGCTGGGAGAGGCAAGGCCCGTTGGGGACGCAACAGCTCTGGGCGCAGCTGTTCTTCCGGAACCCTTGGTGAATGCGCAGTTTGGCAATGAGCGGTTTGCCGATGTTCACCAACTTCCGCTCATCCACGACATCGTCTATGCCGGTGTATTCATAATGGAGGCACACCGTGAAAGTTAAGTCTTCCTGTGAAATTGGGTGGGGGTGGGAGAGGAAGAAATGGGGACGGATCAATAAATGGCAAACCAGACCAGACAATCAAGTCAAAATGCAGTATTAGTTGCAGTCGAAAGGCTTTTGTTTTTACAAATTCACTCCTTTGCATATCAGGAAGAACTATGCTGGGAAGGTGATTCTCATGCCTACAGCCTGTGTTCAAGGCTGGTGTTCTACGGTCTGTGTTTGAAACCAGGGATCCCCAACCTTTTTGACCCTGTGGGCACGTCTGGACTCTGACTCAGGGTGGTGGCCATAGCAACAAAATGGCTGCCTAGGAGGCAAAGCCACACACACACACAGAGAAAGCCCAAGTGCAGCAGACAAGGGAAGTAATTTTTAAAAAATACATGGGGAATAAGGAGTGAGAGAGAGAGAGAATAAAACCAACACTGTGGGGGGAGTTCCCACAGAAACAATGTTATTTCCATCTGCACTGCCAATCAGGCCACCAGTTCCCAATCAGAAGCCCTGCTGGGCAGCAACCCCTTCTGGCTCCACCCACTTTCTAAAAACACTCCGTGGGCACCAGGAAAGGCGCTGGTCAGCACCATAGCACCCATGCGCATGACATTACACTACAGGTGCTGTTTGCTAGGGCTGGTTCTTCTGACTGCAACATACATAAGAGAAGCCATGTTGGATCAGGCCAACAGCCCATCTCGTCCAACACTCTGCGTCACACTGTGGCCCAAAACCCAGGTGCCATCAGGAGGTTCACCAGTGGGGCCAAAACTCCAGAAGCCCTCCCACTGTTGCCCTGCCCCCAAGCACCAACCATACAGAGCATCTCTGCCCCAGACAGAGTGTTCCATCTATACCTTGTGGCTAATAGCCACTGATGGACCTCTGCTCCACATGTTCATCTAATCCCCTCTTAAAGCTGTCTGTGCTTGCAGTTGCCACCACTTCCTGTTTTCTTAAAGGCAGTGGTTCTCCATCCATAACATGCTTGGTTGGCCAGGTTCTACTCCATTTCCCCGGCTGACACTTAACTGGTCCAATTTATGTTCTGTTGGGTAGCTTGAACAGGTCCCAAGGTCACCCAGCAAGCCTTCATAGCATGGTGGGGATGTGACCCCGGGCCTCTGAGACCCTGCTGGTGCTGGAGAAGGGTCAAAAATGCCTCTCCTCAATTGTCCTGTCCCACAGCTTGCTAATTCCACAATTAGCACCTCAGCTCAGAATGCTTGCATATACAAGAGCTTCACCTCATGACCTGTGCATTCAGTCTTAATGTGGCTTCACAACAGGGCAGTGTTTACCTTTACAAAGATTTATTTATTTAGTCCTGCCTGCCTGTAATTGTCCATAAACCTTTATGGATGCTGATGGGTTAAGCTTCTGCCCTCTGGGCCTTATGTTACTTCTGAAGCATGGATTATGTCCAGATCTTCAGCCTTTTCCAGCCTCTGGGCACCTTCAGAATTTTGAGAGGGTGTGGTGACTGCCACCCCAAAATGGTTGCTGCAGGAGGTGGAGCTAAATCCCAAAATGGCTGCCAGAGGAGGTGGCGCCAAATCCCACATGGCTGCTGCAGGAGGGAGAGCTAAATGTAATATCTCCCTCCTCGATTTGCAAAAGAATCACAGAAAGGGAGTAAAAAGAGATAAAGGATTTTATCCTGCCCATCTTTCAAGGACCCCCCTTCTTCGTTTTACTCCCATAAGGATCCTCTGAGATTGATTAGACATTGAGAGAGTTACTGGGCCGAGGTCACCCAGCAAGCTTCCACGGTTCGGTGGGGATCTGAACCCAGGTGTCTGAGGGCCTAGTCCAGCACTTGGTTTCCTACACCAGGGGTCCTCAACATCTTTCAGGCTGTGGGCACCTTTGGGATTTTGAGAGGGGGTGGTGAGCAGCATCCCAAAATGGCTTCCACAAGAAGTGGAGTCAAACCCAAAATGGCTGCCTCAGGAGGCACAGAATACTTCCAACCTCACACCTCCCAGGAAGAAGGAAAGCCTGAAGGGGGAATGGAACCACAAAATGACGAAGGAAAGCCCAGCTGCTTACCAGTTCTCATCCTCAAGTGGAAAACTCTTTCACTTGAATGAGGGAAGCCAATAGTATGGCAAGCCAATAGTACTATGAGGGAAGCCAATGGTACAATGGCAACCACCCACCTTCTGAAAAGCTCAGTGGGCATCAAGGGAAGTCCTGGCAGGTGCCATGGGCTCCACGTTGGGGAACCCTGCACTATACCAAGCTGGCTGTATTTTAGAATGCAGCTGGTCACTGTGGGCTACTAGTGCTTGTCAAAAGTCTCATCTTGTTCCTGCGGCCGGTGTAAGAAGCGACATAAAACGAGTCCGCCAAATAAAAACATGAAGTAACCTTTAGCTTCTGTAGTGAACTTATTCTTGTATAAAGGCAATGTTTGGGCAAGTCCTTTGAAAGCAAATAGCTGCCAGTCTCCTCGGGTGTCCCTTTGTTTGCCTCCTTAGGATCCACATCCAAGTCCTGTCAAAATAAAGCAAGCAAAACATTCCACTGCAGGTTCAACAGTAATAAGAGCTATAAGGAGCTATAATAAATACTTTCGCAACATGGCCAGTCGTCTTTGTCCAAACACAGACTCATTAACACACTCCATAGACTGCAGGGGAGGCCAAACTGGCTTAATGGAACAGCCACAGAGAATAAGCGTCAGATATCTGAGAGCCGCAAGACATGAACAAATATCATGCATACATTTTTATTGAAAAATATGCAAGTTTGCTTTCCATAAACATTAAATGAGACAGTGTGAAAGAGCTGCATACGGCTCCCAAGCGGCAGTTTGTGTCAGGACCCTCAGCTAGTCAGTCAAAACACCAGGCCTCATTTAGTGAAATAAGGATAGTATTAATTAGACTGCAATACTAAAGCGCTAGAACAGAAGCATTGTTAAGAATAACTTGAATACATGAAACACTTGGGGTTATACTCTAAGGGGGGGGGAAGAACCCCCCAACTCCTACCAATGGTTAACAAGCCCGCGCGCGGGAAAACTACGAGGTGCTAAATTACTACATTCCCACCCAGCGAAAGTTCCCATGCCTAGCTGTTGTCTTTAGGAAAACGAAAGTAGACACCCAGCCTGGCTCCAAGGCCATTTAGGCCTGAGGGAGATGGAGATAGCCCGGTCTCCCAGGCAACCTCGTCACCTCCCCGCATACCAACGGAAAACCAGATACATTTATTGACATCTCATCTCCTCCCCTCACCCCTATGGCAGGGATACCTGACAGTTTGGCCACCCCTGCCATAGGGCATGATGCTCAAGTGATCAAAATCTGCTGGTGGTCCCCAGCTCAAAGAGCATCCGACTGTCCTTGAACAGGGCCAGGGCCTTTTTGGCCCTGGCCCCAGCCTGGTGGAACACTCCTCCAGGAGAGATCAGGCCCCTGCGAGATCTGGTACAATTCCACAGGGCCTGCAAAACAGAGTTGA